>JAQIUQ010007734.1:0-175000 GCA_030378365.1 Hybognathus amarus | reverse complement strand
ACTTCCGTCCGTCCGTCCTTCCGTCACATTAAAAGATCATAAAAAGAAGACCTAAAAGAAGACTAAAGTCATAATGTGTTGGTTTTTAATGAATGAATCTACAGCACTGAGGCTACACAGAGATCCTGCTTGAGCAGGAACCATCAGAACATTTCCCTCCGCAGGAACAGCTGGAGAAAACTGCAGAGATACCTGGAACAAGGACCAACACGCTGTAGGACACACACACACACCAACATTCCCAAATTGAAAAATAGCCACATCATTCAGTACATGGTTCTGGAAACACATATCAGTGTCAAACGGCACATTAGCAGCAACTAAATTCTCACCGGGAAGAACGCTGTAGACCAGAATCTGCACTGCTGGAGCCATATTGACGCTGACAGACAACTGGAACGGACAAACTGGGAAACATCAGAACAAAATAAAGAACTGACCAACCACAAGACAAGAAAATAAAGCATCATTCACTTGCCACAGGACTCAACTTTCAGTCCCATAACTGCAACGCTGTAGGTCTGCGGTGTGTTTAGTCACATCAGACTTGGGCAAAACTAAACCAGAAACAAAGCGCTTTAGGTTAAGGCCTCAGAGTATTTAAAAGTTCATTGCGTGTGTTTTACAAACAAACCTCAATAGCCGACTTCCTGTTGGGCTGGGGTAAAAAGTAAGAACGTGAGGTATAGATGAAATGATGCTATCGACATATGTACCGAGTTTCATATTATTACATGCAAGTGTGTTTGAGTTATGGACCAAGTGTTCGGACCCCGTTCCAGGGGGCGCTGACGAGCCACCCTGCCCAACCGGGTACCAGCTTCTGCCCGGCTCTGATGGCTTTTTTTTTAATTGCAGAAAGACATAACAGGAGGAGACTAACACAAAGAAAAATATATTAAAATAGTCGACAGAGAGAAACATAGTTTCAGAATTTTCATTGTAATTTTGAATGATTTTAAACTCATTTGAAACTTAAAATGTATATTACAATTGGCAATTCAATTATTTTCATTTTAAAATACAAAGAACTTGTAAGCCTAAAAAGTATTTTTAAAGTATTTCTGTAAAAGGCTAGGGACAGAAAAATGAACATTTCCGTAGAATGGCCCATATGAAATAAAAATTATGTATCTGAATCAGAGAGATAAGACTTAAAGTCCCTATAAAGGCAATTCTACAAAATAGTTCTAAACACATTATAAATAATTACATATGTATTGCTAAAACATATTACAAAGCCTGAGAACTGTGAAGTACTGAAATGTGCAATTAGACCGTTAAACAGGGCTCTGGTATCAGCTAATATCACCGTCGACAGCTTTCACGCGAGTGGGCGTGGCTCTCCACGCAGCCAGCTGATCCGCCCCCAGTGTTTGAGAACAGAGATAACTGCTCATTTTTTCAAGATTTTGATAGCTTATATTATGTACTTGTCTGCTTTTTTTATCATTCAAATTTGGCTGGGTGGCTAATAACACATTTTTCTGTGGTCTGACAAACTCAGAACACATACTTAATTTTGACTTTACAGGGACTTTAAAACAGAAGCAGACTGGAGGGCTTACATTTTATTTCCATTTTCAAGAAAAAAGAAACAAGCTTCCATGGTAAAGTGGTGTGCAGAACATGAAATCCACAGGGAGGAGCTCGGATCCAGATCCAACTCCTCCCACTGCTCCACATGGGAGGAGTCGGATCCAGATCCAACTCCTCCCACTCCTCCACATGGCCCCTGGGGGACGACTCATGGCTAAAAGTAAAAAATCTAAAAGTACTAAATTGCACATAACTCCTAGACCGTTTGAGCTAGAATCACGATTTCGCATCACTGTGACCCCTGGCTCAAGCCGAACAAGAAGAGGCCACACTGAAAGGGGAGCAAGGGCGGGCGCCATGGGTCCCCAAAACTGGATGGATGGACGGACGGATTTAATTGTAATTAATTTTAAAAAAAAAAATTTTACCTTCGGCCTTCTCGTTCCTCTGGCCCTCCAGTCCTCCGTTTTATCCATCAGCGAAAAAGACTAAAGAAGAGGAAGAAGAAGACTCAAGTCATAATGTGTTGGTTTTTTTATGAATGAATCTACAGCACTGAGGCTACACAGAGATCCTGCTTGAGCAGGAACCATCAGAACGTTTCCC
Organism: Hybognathus amarus; assembly: GCA_030378365.1. NCBI lineage: Eukaryota > Metazoa > Chordata > Actinopteri > Cypriniformes > Leuciscidae > Hybognathus > Hybognathus amarus. The sequence goes on along the minus strand of JAQIUQ010007734.1, from coordinate 172,855 downwards.
TCCACAGGAACAGCCGTAGCTGGAGAAAACTGCAAGACACCTGGAACAAAGACCAACACGCTGTAGGACACACACCCACATTCCCAAATTGAAAAATAGCCACATCATACAGTACATGGTTCTGGAAACACATATCGGTGTCAAACGCACATTAGCAGCAACTACATTCTGACTGGGAAGAACGCTGTAGACCAGAATCTGCACTGCTGGAGCCATATCGACACTGACAGACAACTGGAACGGACAATCTGGGAAACATCAGAACAAGATAAAGAACTGACCAACCACAAGACAAGAAAATAAAGCATCACTCACTTGGCACAGGACTCAACTTTCAGTCCCATAACTGCAACGCTGTAGGTCTGCTGTGTTTACTGTCACGTCAGACTTGGGCAAAACTAAACCAGAAACAAAGCGCTTTAGGTTAAGGCCTCAAATCTGTCATTGAACTGCACATACAGGACAACTTACCGTATTTTTTCACCTCAAAAACTTGGGAGACTTCTCGGTCAGCAATAAAAGCCTTTAGTGTGTAAATCCCCATCTGAGCCTCTGGGTTTAGCTGAGAAAGCTCCAATATCAGCTCTGTGGAGGAAACATTTGTCCACTGACCAATCCGGTTATTATCTTTGTCCTATTAAAACAAATTAACAGCTCAGAGAAAATCTGCAAAGAAAGAAAAGTGCAAAAAGCTGCATTGGCTCCATTCAAAGTCTTACACCGAAGCAAACTCACCTGCACCACGAGCAGACCTACTGCAAGACAGACAGGAATAATAAACATTTAAAAGCCGTCATTGAAGTTGAAATTTCTGCATCTTAAAAGAACCTGCATTTAATTTGCTTTTAATTTATGGTCAGAACACTCAAAATGGTGAAACATCTGGTCTTACCATTTGATCAAAAGGCACAAATTTGGGATCCATGGAGACAACTCTGAAATTAACTGCAAAGACACCAACAAACTCACATATATTGCATAATGCATTTGAAGATGATAGCTTCAACCAAGGGTCATTCACAGCTCACCTGTTTGTCCTGGATTGTAAATAAGTTTGTCTGTTTGGATGAAGGTCAAAGGTAACGTCTGAACAGGATTTTGCTCTCTTCAGTCGCTCTGAACACCTTCCCTTGAACAAAGAGGAAGATGGCCAGCAGAGACACTGCGTGAAAATACACAAAATCAAATTATAACCACAGCCAACCCCTCCCGTTCAGTGATCCAATAAAAAATAAAATACACAAACTACTCGCATACAAAAGATTTTACACTTGTAAAACAAAAGTACTGGGAAGCTACTCTGAAACTGTAGTTTGACAAGCTACAAGCTACTCGTAAGTTAAAGTAGTTTAACTACAGTTGAGCTACCCGTTTAGAAAAGTGGTTAGCTACACTCCAAGTTACAATCACAAAGTAGCTAGCTACACAGTTAAAATACTTTTGCTTTTTGAAAAATGTATTATAAATAACTGAATAAGTGTCTGAGGAATGTTTTAAGTAAATATTTAGTGTTTAAAACAAGGCAATGCAATTGCGATTTCAGAGTATTGTTTTATTACACACAACTAAAAAAATATCTCTAACTGTTTGTCAAAGGTGCAACAAATAGCCTACAACATTGCGGGAATGCGGAGTTGACGTCACGCCATGTTGCATTATGGGTCCGCCGCCATATTTACAGGATCGCGCCCAATACCGCTGTATTTAAATGCATGTTTTGGAGGCTGTGTTTGGATTTTCTGTCGAGATTGTAATAAACGTCGATATGGTTGTTCAGTTGAACTGCCATAGCATGTCACACGATCGTTCAGTGAGGAAACCGAACAACGGAATACGTTTTTTCACCTTTCTTTCTTGGAAAAAACAATAAGGGAAGCAGGTCGAGGAGCTGACGAGAAGAAGCCGGATCGCGTAGGGGATGAGGAAGTAATGAGGAAAAACGCAATAATGAGGAAAAACTTTACTTAATGTCCTCCACAGCATACTATGTTTGTTAAAAGTTGTAAAAAGCAAGAGGTTGTGTATTGTATATTCATCGATGACTAACAGTTAGGAGGATAGTTGACTTTGTGGTTCAAGTTCATGTTAGCAGATGATAAAGCTAGGACACATTGCATGAATCAAATTATATTTATTTTGTTTTCAATTAACAATTTGCTTTGATATTCTGTACATCTCTTTACATGCCTTTCTTTAAAACGTTTGTGAATCATATTTTTATATAACTGCTTAATAAATACATTAAGTGACTTCTCTGTTTCTGTACTGATTGCATCCGCAAAGACCCTTTAAGTACACATAAATGGGCAAAGATACATCAAACTATTTTAAAATAAACTACCAAATACCCTCATTTTTACACGTGTCATCAACATTAAATGATGACAATAAGGCACAGTTGTATTTAACAAGTTACCACATCTTGTGGCATTATAAAGTAATGTACATTGTTTTTCTTGCACAACCTATGAAAACTCAACATATAGACTGAAAATAGCAAGTTAACATTAACTATGAGAGCTACTTTTCAGGTAAAATAGCTTGAACTTTATGTACAATAGTAACGTTAATCAACTTAGCATAGGCTTCGAACACCAAAACTAAATCAGATGTATCAACGTTGTTTATCGCGGATAGTTTGTCCAAATTACGTTTTTTTTGGCAGTGGCATTTAGTTTATCCTGGTAGGGTCCCTTCTCTCTTTCTTTAAACATCTCCATTTCTTCCGTTCTTCTTCAAATTTGCCTCGTTTTAGCCAAACACCCACTATTATCCCGAAGGTAAACAAAGATTGTGCCTGTAAAGATGGCGCCCACGTCCCATAATGCAACACGGCGTGACGTACCTCCGCATTCCCCTATTGCCTGTAGAACATTTTCTCAATGTAGCAATGTAGCTTTTGCTCGCGCTACACCGCTACTTGCTGCATAAAGCAGTTAGCTACTGGAAAAGCTACACTGTTTAAAAAGCAACGAAACAACACACACTCAAACAAGCAATTCGGTCTCCCGTTAACCAAGAAAACTTTTTAAAATACGGAAACTTACCTGGCGCAAGGGCCAGTGCACGCCACAGAGAAACCCAAAGGATCTGTCAGCCATTGTGATGCATAACTGGTAAACAAACCACTCACTTTTTATACTCCCCTGATAGGCTCACAGGCTCATTGATAGGCTCACAGATTTGGGCGGGGTGCACCTGGGGCGGGGTACACGTGTAGCCCCGCCCACAATGCTTCTCATTGGTTAGGGGCAAAGTGCTGACGTCGAATCGAGGTGGAGCCGCGCCCGTAAACTCATGACGTCGATCAAAAATAATTTTCTATCCTAATCTATCTATTCATCTCTGTGTGCCTATTTATCTCTACCTATCTGTCATACCCATACATCTGTCTGTGCTTGATAAACTATTTTGCCCTCAAAACTTTTAGGATAGGCTTGCTCAAGCCAAATTAAATGTTTTTATTTAGAGTTTATATTCTTCATAAACAATTAAGTCTCTTAGGAACTTACAGTAGGTACTACAGACAAAGCCAATAACACTCAAGTGTATCTTGTCTAACATTTTCCTATATAATATGTTTAACCCTCTATTGCATGAAATATTAATTATACATGGTAAAAAAATGTTTTGCATGTTTTTATTGCTTAAAATTAGCTAAATAACAGATATATATATATATATATATATATATATATATATATATATATATATATATATATATATATATATATGTATAAAATATTAAAAAAAAGTTTAAAGGGGGGTCGTTGGTAAATTGTTGCCATATGGCAACAATATGCAATCGTGGAAAGTACCATAAAATCCACTTTTTTTTTCAAGAAGCTAATTTTATTTAAAACAAGACTAAACAAATCCATATCATACTCAGTGAAATGTTTAAACAAACATTTATACAGTAAAAAAATATATATAATTTCAACATTTATCTGAAATGTCTGGTAATAATTTTTATAATAATAATTATAAAAATTCTTTTTTGATGTTTTATTTCATTTCTTTCTCTTCTTGCCTTGTGAAAGTCAACAAAGCAGTTCCTCTCTGCAGTGAAGCAGAGGAAAACTGCACACTTGGAGCACTTGCTTCTCACAATGCCCTTGCATCCTAGCATTTTGCATCTGCCCTTCTCAGATGCATGCGAGGAGGGCCAGTGGTCTGTGCGGCCTCTGCAGACAGATTCTGGCGGGACAAAGCTTTGGGACCCTCTTTTATTTTTCCCCACCACAACAGCTTGTGAAGGAATCCCCTTCCTCTTGTTTCTCCCCTTACTCATGCACAAGCATGAGGACACTTGGATTTTGAAGTCCAACAGTGGGAGATGGGTAATCGTCTGGGACTGGCAGTCTCTTCTCTAAAGCAGCCATGCATTTACCAGGGTCATGTCAAGCATGTGAAATTACAATGCTTTGGTACAATTTCTTCATTTCATTATAATGTTTTTACCTTTAAAATATAATCAAAAGTTGTAAACATAGTCTCAGAGTAGTTTCATGCTGTGTAAGTCAATGGGACTCCATTAGGTTGAATGCACCAGGGCGTTTCCATATTTGCATGTAGTTGCCATATGGCAACACATGTATTTTAGCACATTACAAAAAATGTATAAAATCAAGACTGAATTTAATGTTAAAAACTTAAAGTTTACTTACTCCCAATAGTGATTAAAAATAATTTATTTGATGAAAACTTTCCAAAATTCGGAATAAAAGGCTATCCTGGGGAGCCCCAGACAGTGATGTTTCCATGTCAATGTCCATGAGCAAAAAGGACTGGCAAACAGGATATCCTGGCATAACAGGATATCCCATTTCCTTCAAAGTAAAACCCCCTTTTTCATAACTAACTGTAGAAATATAGATTTTACATAACAGCTTTTTAGAAAATTAAGAAAAAGTAATTGTTGCCATATGGCAACACTATGCAATAAAGGGTTAACATGTATAAAAAAACAAATTCCTTGTATGACTCTGTACTGATAATGCCATTCTTCAAAATGATTCAATATTGTTTGTTCTGTATTTTATCTAAATTAGGTGTTGTGAACTGGAGTGCAAGAGTTCCAGGGGGCTGTTTCTATAAAAGCCGCTGTAGAAAAGTGGGGATTAAAGTCCAAAACCTGAATTGAATGAGCCGAAGCTAAACAGCCGCGCTTAAATTGGTTCCATAACAGTAAGTTGAGGATCATACTGATCTTACTAATTCGAGTCAGGTTTAAATAGTCTAGATAATTGCGCGTGCACACCATTCTTTAAAAGTCCTGAAAAGTCGAGCATGGATCAATCGATTTACTGTGTGCTACCATGGCAACAACAGGAAAAGCTAGAGCAGCGATGTTAATAATGAAGAATTTAAAGATGTCATCACCAAAAAAGTCAATAGCAGTGGCAACAAATAGCTAAGTAGCGGTATAAACTATTTAAAATACTTCAACATTTAATGTGGGGAGTCAGAAGTTGAGATGATAATCAGATGGCTAGGCAAAAAAAACTATAGGAACGAGAAACATCCACTGAATCATTCATCCATCCGTCCATCCATTTGTCAGCCGCAGGCAAGGTCAAGAGAGAAGTGCTGCTCATCTGTCAATCCATCTGATCATCCTTGGCTGTGTCAGCTAGTGGCAAAGCCAGTGGAAGAGTGGAGATCTGAGTCTAGTCTAGATTGACAGCAACCAAACTAAACGGTGCTGTGAAACACATGAGAGAGGATTCATGTAAATTGCTGCTATGTGCTAAATTAAATTTTATTGTCAGTAGACTAATCGTTAACTGTATGTTTTTTTATTAGGACCGCCTGACTGTAGGGGAGTGCAGGGCACAACCAAGACTTTTAGGCTATCTGTTTGTGTAAATCCAGTTTACATCATCCCGCTCAGGGCTACTCCACAAATAAATAAATACTTGGCCATTAAATATTGATATGAGTTTATTTTTTCTGTATATTATCTTAGTTTCCATTTAGAGAATATAGACTTCCTCTGAGGGTGATTTTCACTACAGTCGACAACTAAGACGACGCAAAATGGCACCAGTTATTAAGTGTAAAGGAAAAAGATAAAGCGCAAGCTGCTGAGCTCTATGTGTGATAATGATAGACACGAGGAAGTAACGCGTTTAGGTTAATTGGACAATCACGTCTTTTGACCATACAATATATGCCTTTTTAGGGCCCCCCTAAACGTCGGTAAGATGACATTATTCGGATCCTGAACTCTACCCCAGACCTAAACCTACCCCGTCACCAAACTGACGCTTAAAGGTAAAGCTGTCAGTTGTATGACGTCCCAGGATTGTCATATAACCGACGTTCTAGGGGCGGGGCCTGAAAAAGGCATATTCAACGTATGGTCAAAAGACGTCCCAAGACGTCAGTTATATGACTTCTTGGGACTGAGACTGTGTTAATCGGACTAATATTGCCACGGTCTGATGGCAAATACTGCTGAATAATGCAGCGAGGTGACCAATCAAAATCAAGTATTGCAATAAGGCCCTTTAAACTGAGCCTGTTTAAAATGTCCATTCAGGCAACAAAATCCATAAACGTCTGTTGTTCATAGTCTCTTGGAGCTCTAAAATTAAAACTTATTTTACATATTTAAAAAACTTATTTCACAAATCTTACAGATTTTTTACTTCAGATTGTTGGTGAATAAGTACAGTCGAATGGCACTTTTAACACTCTTTGTATTCAGAGTCCTAAAGCTTAGAAAAATAGTCTAAATTATATTTTAATCAAACTGTGTTTTCCCAATTCCCCAAGTTGACAATGTAAACACAACTCTCCCCCTCTTCACTAGCTGTCACCGAGAGTGCAGGAAAGACAAGTAGCTCTGTGTGTGCTCAGTCTCGAAAAATGGACACAGAACCCCACCGGATCGAGCTCTGGCTAATATCAAACATAAGGTATACCCATGTTTTTTACTATTAGGCTACTGTGCGACACACTCCTCCGACTCTGACTCCTCACTCAAACTATCTCAGTGGGTTCATTTTGTTTTGTTTTTTGTGTCTGTTATGGAAAATTGCTAAGAGATGGACACATATGAAAGATATAGATCAGCATGAAGAGATACAGACGTAGTAATACAGACCAGAGAATTCACTAGAGTGAGTTTAAGGCATCTCTGGTTTGTTTTGATTTGTCTCTGATATGTTACAATAACTTTTTTACAGTAACATCTGTCTCTTTCAAGACCTGCAATGTATGATAAACCCTTATAGAAAAACAGGACATACAATTGCATAAGAATTATATAAGATTTTATTTAAGACTTTACTCATTGCAATAATTTACTCTTAAAGAGTAAAAATATCCTTTTATGCCTAAAAGCTATATCTTGCATTATTCTTGTCAATTTTAGGTTTTATATTACTATTGCTTTAATATAATCTACAGTATATGTTAACATGATTAAATGTGGGACAGTTGTGGATTTATATATATAAAAATACTATAAGAGTCAAAGTGTTACTTTATTTTACAGAATGAACAGTTTCGGTTTTTCAGTCAAATATGCAAACAAGCAAAAATGTTGCCATTCTGTGATTTTTATACCTTCTTTAATAATGGAATTACACTGCAGAACCTGATCTTTGACCTCCACAAAAAACATGCTTTAGAAGAAAAGTCAAAAACAAAAATATCTATGACATGGATCGATTTTAACACATTTTATCTGATTCTTGGATAATGGGGAATAAATATAAGAATTAGGTTTTAATAGGTTTAATCCATATGAAATATGACAACTCATGTCTCAAAGTACGCTACTGTACCAAAAAATAAACCACAAAGTCCCAGAATACACCTGGTTTTGTGTTCACACTAGGTGAAAATATATATCTACTATATAAAGGGGAAAAAATAAAATGTCAAATATTTATAGCTTTTAAATATAAAATAATCATTAAAACTGCCAGGCCACATGGCAAATAAGTTACTGTTAAAACTGTCAGATGATGAAAAAAAAGCATATTTAATGATAATAAACCATTTATCATTCAAAATAAAGGTGTGGGTGTGTGTTGAGGGTCATGGATGTCAGTTTTCCCTGTGTTCTGTACTGAATAATGTTTGTAGTTGGCATGTCGCATTGACTCTAGAGCATTGCTTTAGTCTCTCCACCATTTGCTGCTCTCATCTGATCCTTCTTCTTGATTCGGTAGATAACAATGATCATAGACAGAACTGGAAAGAAACTCAAACTCAGTTTGCTTCTTTTTATGTTTAAATATTAACAGAGCAAAATTAGTTCCAACATATCAGTCTCACCGATAAAGCCGAATATTCCTGCCAGTATGCCGAATGGTGCTGCCCATGCCCAGCTTCCAGCTGTGAGCTTGTGGCTCCATGTAACAGTAGCCCAATTTAGTGCAGTTACATATACGCACTAAGAGAAACAAATCTCAGTTAGATGTCACACCATGCTAAAGTGCGAGCCTATGAGTGAGTTGAATGTTACATATGAAATACAAGAGAAAAAAATACGTTTACCATCAAACTTTTGAGTGATCCCCATCCCAGCATTGTCTTTGATGTTGATGGGAACACTGACGTTCTGATCACTTGAGGGCTTCTTCTTCAGAATCAGCTTCGCTGAGCTTCCTGCAGGCACCCGAAAGTGTTTACACAGTTACAGCAGTAAAATAAATTAAATGCAGGAATCATATACAAGGGCTTTTCACACTTAAAAATAGTGAACGCTGAGTCATTTTAATCCCTGGGTAAACCTAATCCTGGGTTATCTTGCTTCACGTTTCACATTGCAACTAATTTAACAAATGTTTTATTAACAAGGTTCGGGAGGAGCACGTTCAGATAATTACCACGGATGGAGAGCACTCAACAATCAGTGATAATTGGTGTATATATACACCTCAATCCATTGACAGTTTAGCAGTACCCCTCCTCTGCCCCTTCTCCACACTTCTAGTCCTAACTACTGACATAGTAGTTACTGAGTTGCCCGTGACCTTTTGAACGTAATTTACGTATTACGTGACGTTACAACGCGCCTTCAGAATAGAGCTAGGCTACCATTTGTCCTTAGAAAAGTTACATTTTTGGAATAAGTTTTGAAATAACCCATCGTTTCGCATGATAAAACCCTTATTTATCGTCTGGTGTCGTTTAAAGACATTTGAAGCTGGATCTGAAACTGTTATTAACGATCTTTTGGAGCTTGGGCCGTCTGGTTCCCATGGAAGTCCATTATATGGAGAAAAATCCTGGAATGTTTTCATCAAAAACCTTAATTTCTTTTCAACTGAGGAAAGAAAAAACATGGATATCTTGGATGACATGGGGGTGAGTAAATTATCAGCAAAAGTTTTTTCAAAAGTGGACTAATCCTTTAACCCAGTGTTAAAAGCAGCGTTTAGAACGATGTAACCACAGTGTGAAAAGTACATTAGATGGTCCCACTTTATATTAAGTGGCTTTAAGTACTATGTACTTACATTGAAATTAATAATTTGATACAATGGACTTATTGTGTACATACATGTTCTTACATTGTACTTATATTTTAAAAATACCAGCATGTAATTACAGCTGTAATTAATTTATGTAATTACATTTGTAATTACACAGTTGACCCATCCCTCATACCTTAACCTACCCTTAAACCTACCCATACCACCACACATGACCCTAACCTTACTCGTATCATACCCCAATAGCAGCAAAAGTGTTTTACAATACAATAGGACCACAATAATATGTTGTACTTATTTTTCGATGTAAGTACATAGTACTTTAAGCCACTTAATATAAAGTGGGACCCATTAGATTGTTGCTTTTAGGGATAAGATTAATCTAAATGTGTGCTCACCATCCACGGGTTTGATCTCAAAGTTTGGTGACTTGCGGTTAATTGAGAAGGTAAAAGGCTCTCCATAGGGTCGCTATCCTTATCTACAGCAGTGAGTGTCAAGGGGGTCATGTCCTGAATGCAGATGAAGTTCTGATTCCACTGAAGTTTGGGGTAGTTGTCGTTCACATCCAGCAGATGAATGTTCACCTTCATCTCACCCTCCTGCTTGTCTCCCTCTGAAAGGAAACGAAATAGATTGTAATATTTAACAAATGCCATTGGCCTGGAGAGACACGATGCATCTGTGCTCTCTCTGGTGTGTTGGTCTCACCTGTCTCATAAGCGATGACTGTGAGTGTGATCTGCTCCACCGTCTCTCTGTCTAGAGCAGCTTTTGTCTTCAGTTCACCGGAGTCAGCGTCCAGCTCAAACCAGTTATGTTCATCTCCTTCCATCTTTAACCTGACAAACAGAACATTCAAAAGCAGGAATTACATAAAAGCATTTAAAAAATGTGAATTATTATTAACAAGAGGAATCATACAAGAGTTACAGCTCCCAGAGAGCTATTATAATAACATAGAGTGGAGGTGATACATCTCAGAAAACTAAATAAACAACCTAAAACATTTTTTTTAAATATTCGAAGCAAAAGAAGAAGAAACGTTTAAGATCCACTATTTCTAGGCCACTAATTAAATATGCAAATTGTTACATTGATCATGTGAACAAAATGTCAGATAAACTTCCATTGAAGCATAAGATGCTTTTTTAGGATTATCTCAAATCACGCTGGAGAACATGATCACCAAGTTCTACTCAAAATTGTAAAATTCATGCTAATAATTTGGAATTTATGTATTTTTTATTAAATTATAAAAATGCAAAATATAATTCTCACTTGTGCTTTCTGACATTTATCTTCATTATATGTCAAACTACCAATAAACCTAACTGACAAATATATTATACAATTTTTTTCAGCACAAACAAATCTAGCTTTAAATTTTGGTTTAGCTAATGTGATTTTTTTTCTCTAAAGCAAAAGACCTGGGTATTCCTTAAAAAAACTTTTGCTAATAATTTACTCACCCATGTCATCCAAGATGTCCATGTCATTCTTTCTTCAGTCGAAAAGAAATTAAGGTTTCTGATGAAAACATTCCCAGATTTTTCTCCATATAATGGGTTTCAATGGGAACCAAACGGTTCAAGGTCCAAAAGACAGTTTCAGTGCAAACTGTTCAAAGGGCTTTAAACAATTTCAAACGATAAAGAAGGGTCTTGTCAAGCAAAACCATCGCTCATTTTAAAAAAAAAAAGTTTAAGTTTTATAAGCTCAAATGCTCGCCTTCAACGAACGAAATGAACGAGTTGACTCTGGAAAAGATTCGTTCATTTTGATGAACGAATTCGAATAGGAGAGTCATGAACGCGCATCACAGAACTGAGCAAGGCTTAAAGGCTTAAAACTTAAACTTTCGATCGTTTCGCTTAATACCCTTATTCATTGTCTGGAATCGTTTAAAGCCCTTTGAACAGTTTGCAGTTTGCACTGAAACTGTCTTTTGGACCTTGAACCGTTTGGTTCCCATTGAAGTCCATTATATGGAGAAAAATCCTGAAATGTTTTCATCAAAAACCTTAACTTCTTTTTGACTGAAGAAAGAAAGACAATGACATCTTGGATGACATGAGGATGAGTAAATTATAAGCAAAAGTTTTTAAAAAAGTGAACTACTCCTTTAAGGAAAATCCTTCAAATTCAAAAGTAATGTTTATATCCAGTTCTAAGTAACCGAGGTAAGTTTGCATAAACTTTTTTCTTTTCAGATATTATTGGTCCACCACTAGGCTTGGAATTATATGTGTTGTTCAGATCTCATGCTTTTATAGGTTTGTAAATATTCGAATAGTTAATAAAATAATTTATAATAAGTTATAAATACCACATAACTGCTGGAACATAACTCTCTTCCGAATAATGTTGAGAAGCACTGCGAACAAACAATCTCATCTCAAATACGATCTGATTACATAGGAGACACAATGCAAAGCATTACTTGATAGTCTTTCCCTCTGGATCCTTGGCTTCAGCTTTCATTATTACGGTTCCAATCGTGATGTTTTCTGGGACATTGACATCAAGAGTGTCCACTTCAAATTCTGGAGGCTCATCCACGTCCACTAGCTGAACGACAATGACTGTTGTGGCATCTTCATTATATTTCAATCCTTCGACCAAGGGCTCTGGATTACGAGCATCAATCTGAAGGTTGAAGACGCTCTGGAGCTCGTAATCCAGTGGCTGAAAATCGAGAATATGACAACGAAGAAATATAAAGGGGACAAAAAGCGGAAATGTACAAAGTTTTTGCAATATGAGTCATCTTGTTACCCGAGCGATGTAGACTCTGCCTGCTCCGGTGGCTTCATCAACCTCAATGGCTAAGAGGTTATGTGGGTCTCCAGCGGAGATATGATACTCCACCCTAGAGCTTCCTGTTCCTGGGTCATCTGCATCTGTGGCTTTGATAATGAGCAAAGTGGTGCCCACTTCAGCCAGTTCAGGAACACTGTAGGTCCCATACTGCAACAGGGGAAGAGTGAATTACAGCAGAGATTATTATCAATAATCCATAGAAAGAAAGAATATATTTGAAGTATTTTAGTAATGAAACAAAATGTATATATACATCTTTTTTCTTCGAAGACAGGGATTTCATTATTGATGTTCGATGACCTTGATGATCACTTTACATTCCGTAGTGTAAACTATAAAAGAAGTGCAAAAGTTAGGATGCACATTCTTCTTCATAAATGTTCATTTTCAGTTCAGGTTGCACTTACCTTGATCAGACACTTTAAAGGTGAGCTCATACTGAGACACCATTTGCCTATGAAAGTTTTGATTGGCTACTTTGATTTCACCATTTACTTGGTCGATGGTGAACATTTTGTCAGATGGGAGGGTAGGTGTCTGGCTCAGGAGTGAGTAGGTTAGTAATGAGTTCAGTGTGTTCTCTTCATCACTATCATGAGCAGGCAGAACACCAATCGTATTACCTAAAGACATGCATACCATTAGAAATGTCATTGAAAAAAAATGGCAAAGTTAATCATTAAAGAATTATCATCCTGTCTGAGACCACATTGAAAATCTTGGATTCAAAACCTAATTAAAACCTGTAAACAGTTTTAAAACATTATGATGTAAAATGAATAAATGTTTGAGATTCTGTTGATTTGAATTATGAAAATGGGATAAAACAAATACTAAGTTAAGAATTTTGAATCTTTCCCCCAAATGTTTTATTTTGATTATATAAATGATAATCTTTTGCTTTTGGACAAACACATCTTTTGAATGCATTTGGTCAGTTTCTGGTGTCACATGTGCCTGGTTTGAATTGTTGCAATGTGTGTATAAGTTTAACACTCTCTTTTTATTACCTATGGGCTCATTCTCCTGCACTTCAAACACTGCACCTTCATCACACACAGGAGGGTTATCATTCACATCCTCCACCCTGCACAACAATCTCCAAGGGTTTTTCCAGCTCAACACCATGTTCATCTTCTGCAATGGCCACCAATATGTACTAAACACACACAAACACAGATAATTGTTATTAAAGGTCAGGCTTCAAATATAACACTCAGTTTTATACAATAACTAGAAAAAATCTGTGAAATTTCCCTTTGCATTTCAATTTACCATATCTTTCTCTTCTCTGTCCAGAGGACCTGTAGCATAGATCTCTCCATCTTGATTGATGGTAAAGGGGAAACGAAGTCTTTCTTTCTGTACCAGCCTGTAGAGTGCGGTGGGATCATTGCTGCGCACCTATAAAACACAAACACACACATGCTTACTCATTTCAATATAAGATTAGTATTCACTTCAATAGAGTAAAATTATATATTTTTTATTATATGAATAAAAATGTAGGCACTGCCTACCATAACATAACATTGTTTTTAGATCCAGACTTACTGTAGTAAGATACATAGGGTATCCCTCGTCTAAATTTTCTCTAATGGCAATTGGTGCAGGGCTGACCCAGAGGTTTTGCATGATAACTATGTTGACTCGTGTTGTGCTGCTCAAAGCGTTTGGATCTCCCAAATCTTCTGCACGAACAATCAGTACATAGTCTGGATCCATCAGAAGATTCACTTGTCTTCTTTCTGCTCATACAAAATAAACACTCATTAATTATTATTGATTATTCAACTTACACTTACATTCTGAATGACGTGTCCCAGATAGCAGGTACGTCTCTAAGATGTCTGCTAAAGAGCGCTTAATCTGGAAAACATCTGTTGATAAGCATCTTAGAAAAAGCAGTTGTACATACATTCTAAATAATAAACGTTAACATCTGATAGGTAACGTATTAGAGACTCGCAGATGAGTAAATGCATCCATCTCGCACATGTAAATGCAGACATCAAATAGACGTCTCTGTGATATACATGTGCTATCAGGGGTTCTCTCCAAACAGAGGAACGAGACTCAAAAACTGGTTTCATTTGGTCCATTTATACATTTCTTACTGAAAGCGATGTCTTATTCAAATGCTAGTAAATAAGTCTCTGAGTCTGGCATGATTATAAGCACACCTTAAAAGGATAGTTCACTTTGAAATTAATTTTTGATATGTTTTAGCTTACCTCAAGGGAATCCAAGATGTAGGTGTCTTTGTTTCCACAGTATTTTAAATTTTGATATTTTTAGGTCAAACTGTTCTTGCCTGTCAGTCATATAATGGAGGTATAGAGGTCCTCTTCAAAGAGCATGCACAGAGAAGTCCAAATTAAACATGATTTAATGACTCGTAAAAGTACACATTGATGGCCTAAGACACGAAACGAGCGGTTTGTGTGAGAAAACGAACAGCTTTTATATTGTTTTTACCTCGTGTGACCACAGCCACGTTCAACTAATCTGATGGCACGGGCGCTTCGGGCTGCGTCACTCATTGTTTACACAGAGATTTCGGAAGTTTTACCTTAAACTTCCGAAATCTCTGTGTAAACCATGAGTGACGTAGACGCGCGAGAGATCACTTCTGACGCATGCATAGACTGAAGCGCCCGTGCTGTCAGATCAGTTTGACATGGCTGTGGTTACACGAGGTAAAAACGAAATAAATACTGTTAGTTTTTTCACACAAACCGCTCGTTTCTTGTCTTAGGCCATCAATGTGTACTAACATTTATGAGTCATTAAATCATGTTTAATTTGGGTGGATTAGGGTGGTGGACCCCTAAACCTGCATTATATGACTGATAGACAACAAACGGTCTGACCGAAAAATATAAAAATTGAAAATACTGTGGAAACAAAGACACCTACATCTTGGATGCCCTTGAGGTAAGCTGTATATAAAAAATAATTTCAAAGTGAATTATTCCTTTAAACTGCTTTTTCAAATACTTGTGAGCCCAAATCTGTCAAATAGCATGATCATTGTTCTCACCAACACGCTCGACGCATGTGTAAAAGGGGTTGTTCTCTAGTGGTATGTTGTTCTTTGGAATACAGTAGTCCTCAAACTTCTTCCTCAGGACATCAGGACTGCCACGGACCTCCCGCGGCTGTATGTTAAGGCAGGCCTGGCCTTCAGAGACGCTGCTCCTGCAATACAAAAGAAATATAAAGAAATAACAGTTTGACATTCAATGAAAAACCACTCAAAACAATAACATGCACATTTGAGTTTTTTATGTATTTTTTTCCCCAAATGAGTTGATGTACCTTGTTCTGTTATAAAGATCTCTCCATTGTCTGGGTTTATGCCAAAGTAAAACGTGTTTTCGAGATTGGGGATTTGGTTCACAATGCTGAATTGCAGTTGAGCGTTTACTGTGTTGGGATCATCTGCATCTGATGCAAATACCTGCATGAACACAAATCCTGCACGCACACAAGATTAAAAGTACAATGAAAAGTAGGTTCATAGAAAGCGTTTAGAGAATCTGCAAGCTTCAGTATCTGATGATAATATGTGTGTTTCTCACCTGCAGGTGAATGCTCTCTAACCTTGCTACTGAACTGACTCTCACTAAAGACAGGGTTATTGTTGTTGACATCCACAACTTGCAAGACAACAGAGTAAGGCCCATCAACAGTTTCACCATCTGCTGATCGTGCTTTCAATCTGAAAAGAAACACACACATTTAGAATTGTTTGTATTGGAATTAATATGAACAGATCAACATATATTATATGTCTTGCGGTGTGACGTGCTACACAATTTTAAACCTGTAAAATTGTATATATTGAAAAAAATTATATATACGTTTATTATAAATATTTATAAAACGGTTAGTTCCAATCCTTGATTCTGATTGGCCAAGAGCTGTGCTTTATTCACAATAAAACATGGCTATGACCGCTTCACCCAACGGTTCTATTGATTGCTGCGCAACACTGCGGTTCCAACACAGTCTCATGAAGATGCGTATCTATACCACAAGTGTCATTTCTCGTAGCATTTATACACCAAAAATGGTTTTTGCATGTATATGGTACGCACTGAAAAACCCTGGGTTAGGTTTAGGGGGTGGGGAGTTCGTGCATATTATACGGCAAAAAGTGCGTGTCATATGTACGCGAAAATCGCGTGCCATATACACGCAAAAACTGTTTTTGGCGTATAAATGCCACGAGAAATGACATTCGTGACATAGATACTAACTTTCATGAGATCGGGCTGGCGGTTCTATGTTGTTTTTATTTGAGCTTTCATGCATTTTACACACTGGAACGTTGTTGCTGTTCACGCTCATGGACTATTTTTTCTAGCGGAAGGAAGGCTTTTAGTGATTTTACTTCAAGAAAGTACTAATACATTGTTTTTTTTATTTTAATATTGTGTGGCAACCGTTTTATAAAAGCAATAAGGTACTTGAGAATAAGAAAATCGTGAATAAGTAACGGCTGAAGGGGTTGCAGGCACTCTGCTTCACGTCGTGCCTAACAACGCATTTCAGCCATTACTTATTCACGATACAGCACAGCCTCTTGTACCTTATTGCTTACATATATTAACTTTTATTATTATTACTTCTTTATTTATGTAATGATTTATGACTCCATTTTAACTGAAAGACTACAAAGGAATATACTGTACATTTAAAACTAAATGTTCACTTCACAAAACCATTTAAATATACTTGGTATATGCATGTATTAAAAAATTATGAAAAATAAATGGTGGCTATAGTTTAAGGACTTAGTGTATAATTTCGTTGTCCATATATTGGAACCCAAAACCCTGTCGCTAAAAATAATCCATGGATGTCTCAACAATGTGTTATGTGCATGCTAGAAACAAACAGGCATTTTGTGCCTTTTTACAGATCCAGGTGCTTGAATGTTTTTGTAATACATCACTCTACAATAATATTTTACATCTAGTTTGTGGTTTTTCTCAGGGCTCCATTCCAGAGGATGCTCCAGGAATAGCCAGCCGTCTGAAGAGATGCTGATCTTTCCTTCGGTCTCTCCACTGACGTGATATGAAGAGACACCTTCTGATGCAGATGTAAACTAAACAAAGAACAGATTTCTTGAATATTTTCGAATAAAACTTTTAAAAAATATTACTGACAATAGAAACCATTCAGGTTAAAGAAGAACTGAGCCAACAGTACCTTGTAAATTGGATAAGGCACAGGCGTATTCTCTGGCACATCTAAAACTTTATGATCTAAAATCCCGTTTTGTCCTCCAGACCTATCCCATGAGCCTGAGAAAGGAAAAAGGGTCTGAAGAATTATGTGAGAATTTGACTTTTTGCAAAATCACCAATATACTCAACCACACCGTATCAGTTATCAATCTAAACAGTCATGAACAACATTAGTGGCCAGTATTGTTCCTGAGAATTGGATTTCCTTGCACACACCCTATCTAACCACACTTCTTAATAAATAACTGAATAAAGCGGTTTAATTACTATATTGTCTTACTGCAACCTATGCAGTAAATAGTCCATTAAATGTATCTGTGATGTGAAGGTCATTGAAAATTTGCCAGTTTTTGTTGATTATTATTGATGTAGAACAAATCATTTCCCACTGGCTAAATGAATCCAGATTATGTCCGTGTGTGAAGTCTTTGATTAATGGAGTGTGCATGGGAAAAATGGACTTCAGCACAGTTACTCATTTATGGACAGAATAAAAGATTGTAAGGAGACTACAAGGTCACCAAGTTAAAATCCTACTCGCACACACACTTACAATGCTGACGAGAAGGGTCAAGTATAGCAAACGTGCACCTCTCATCGTCCCGAGCAGCAAAACCTGATGGAAAAGACATGAAAACATTGCCTTTAATTAAAAACATCTTTAAAAAGCAATTATAATTTATAGCAGGGACATTTGTTTGTCAAATAACTTTATCAGATTGCCATTCCCTGACATGATGGCTCATGCTGTGCAAATTTAGCAATATTAAAGAATACTTTAAAGGTGTCAAAAATGGTAATTGCCATTCGCCCAGTCAGGAAATAAAACCGTCTGCTTATTTAATGGTAAACTTCAGTCATTGATTATCAGTGAAAGTACTGATATTTTAAAACATCACGATTATTTTAGCATATTAAAATATGGCTTTTATACTGGAATTTCCTGTTTTATATTTTATTTCCCTTTATTATGAAATATTGTCAGTGGGTTCAAATTCACACAAATAGTGGATTTGATGGTGACATCATGGCTGTTGTCCTGTAGGGCAGTGTGTGTGTGTGTATGTGTCCGCATGGTTTCATGAATCGCAGCCCATAAAAAGGTTATTTAAAGGGCACTTGGCATTCTCGAGTGGGTTGCGTCCTGTGCCAGACAGCACTGACTAAGTGTGTGTCACTGCTGCATCACAGTTTATTACATCTAACAATGTCTGTGCTGACAGTCATATTACAAAGCCTTTTCAACAAATCAACCATTAAATATTTGTACATGTACAATATTATGTACAAGTGTATTCACACATCTGAGAATAGGAATGGTCCAAACTATATACAATGTTTGTGTGTTTTTTAACCTTTCTTTCTTTGTCTGATTTTCAATTGCAATACATGAAACAACAGTGCATTTTCAGGTTAATATCTCAGTTCAGTCGATTCTCAAATTACATGATAACTTAATGAAGATGTTACTTAGTAAATGCCAAAATTATTGGTTTTTCTCAATTTAACATATCAGTGAAAACATTTCTTGTTGAAAGTAACCTGGTTGCCTTAAAATTTTGAGTTTACTGAAACTTTGACAATGTTTAGTTAATAGAATGAAATAGAATGAGAGAGATAACAATATTAACATTAAAATCAATATCATTATATTAAAATCATTAGTATTAGACGGTGGTAGACCACAAATGAATACAGGAAGTTATGAACAGGCATGTTTATGAAGATAAACAGTAAACAGAATAGTCTAGAAAAGTTAATCTGATCAAACACAGTGTGTGTGGACAGATAAACATCTCTAAGATAAATCTGATTGTTTTAGTTGCAGTTTGAGTCCATCTAAGAGTAGATTAAGCTGTGTCGGCTATTCTGTACTGAAATAGTGTGTTTAAATAAGCTGTAAGGTTTAGTGCTTTACTGATACTGGATTTTTATTCCACTTGTATCTGTTGGATCTATTGTGAAAGACAGACACGCCTTGAGACAGATGTGACACAAGGTGACATTGAAGTTAATGTGACCTTTGATAAGCTACTTTTGCTTAAACCTCGATGAACACTACACAGATAAATGACTGTTTCCTTATATCTTATGTCTACATAAGGAATCAGGACATTCTGATGCACAAGCTGAAATCAATACTCGCGCTCAGATGTTATAAATACCAGCTCAAACCAGCAGTAAGAATGAGAGTAAAGCCAATGGGAACATTTTCAAACTGAAAGTGTTTTAAAACCGAAACCAAGCAATTCAAACAATAAATCAACATATAACAATGTATTTATCCATTACCATGAGGTTAGATAGATATAAACAACAGTAAAGATTTTCGAGGTATGAGAACAAGAGGCCTTGACTTCCAGCCAAAGCTTGTGACCTCTGATGACATTCTAACAGTATGACATCAAAAAATATTACTTTAGAAAATATGCTCATAAATACGTTCGCACCCAGAATGCAATTCTACAATCCTACAGCAGTTTGCGATAATCTTTAAATGCCCTTCCACATAAGCTGGTCTACACCCTACTGAAAGCACTGAGCAAAGTCAAACAAGATCACAGCCGGTCGTAGGCAGCGCAAGCATCCTCACAAGGCAAATGACATATTGGTAACTAAAAATGTATACTTTTATAATCAGATTAAACTAAAAAGACAACAACTAAGAAGAAATGAAAAGAAAGGTTAAGACACACAGACCTGTCAGCAGAGCTCCTCTCTTCTCAAAAGACTGAGGTTTCAGTCTTGCAGAGTTTCCTGCTCAAGTCAAAGTTTAACTCAACTTTATTGAGGCTAATCATTATCTACTGATTCACCATGAAGGGGAGTGGACTGTAAATGTAATGTATTTTATGACACCATTTAGGGTATAGTATACTGTGCATATGTTAATGTCCAAACATCAAGCATTTAATCAAAGTCACCATATTTTAATAATAAATGATTTATCCATTCACTTTTATTTTAACCTATGTGCCTTCAAATGACATCCCCTCCCTTGCAGTGACATCTTCTCGTCTCTGATGATGTGTTTACTGGTGCGAGGGCGGGACATCCTGTCACTCATATGAGATCCAAGCAAGGGCACCCAATCAAATCCAGATGGACAAAATCAAGTCCCATCCAACATTTTTTCTTTTTCAAGGAGCCGTTTCACTTTATACATCACAATAGAGAAGAAAAGACTAACTAAAAGGACACACAACAACCATTCATCAATCTCGTCCATGTGACTTCCTCTTTACTGTAATATTTTCTGTGCAAGATGATTAGAACGCAAGGGACAAAGCTAAATTCTGAGATCAATCTTGAACAAAAAAAGCAAACATCTCTGAGAACAAACTGTGACAGAAGAAAATCACTGTGCATGTACAGACAGCGTAAAAGTCACCTTCTTCACAGCTGTATGTTCACAATCTTGAGTGATACAGGGCCGCAATCTTTGGTCATTGATCTTTTGATGGACTCTGGCTTGGTCGTTTCTCATGTCTGAGTCTCAGTACTTCTGATACTGAAAATGAAAACATTTGCAAGAACAAGTATTCATCAATGACACTTAAAGGGTAACACTTAAAGGGTCAGAGCCTGACTCCACCCACTGGCAATATTTGAAAATGCTGAAAAAGTGGGCAGACCCCAGCGGAGATAGAGGGGATGAAATAGATGCTAAAACACTCTATCCTGATCGTTTTCAATACTCACAATTCCAACTCCTGACTGGTTTTGACGAAACAAGCTGGTTTTTATACTGCCAAGGGCGTAGCTCGTACAAAGAGTGTGGTGAGCGGAAACCTACGTACGTCACGAAGTGCGAAACATCCAATAGGAAAATTCAACTGCAGTAGCCACCGTTCAACCTGAAGAGGGCAGAACTAAGACATTTTTAACCATATATTGTAGAAATTAAACACTTTATACACAAATGTCAAAAAAGTTACTCGAATCAATGACTGGAATTAATAAAGATCCATTCTTACAGATCAGTAACTATAAAAAGTTGGTTTAGGGTTTAGTTACTCTTTAAAGGGTTAGTTCACCCAAAAATGAAAATTCTGTCAGTATTTACTCACCATCATGTTGTTCCAACCCCGTAAGACCTTTGTTTATCTCCAGAACACGAATTAAGATATTTTTTATGAAATCTGAGAGCTGGATCTCTCCTCCATACTAGTCCATAGGTTTCTTGAGGAATTGAAACTTGCCGGCCTCGAAAGTTATTAAAGACATCGTTAAAATAGTCCAAGTGACTACAGTGGCTCAATCTTAACTTTATCAAGCGACGAGAATAGTGCGCAAAAACAAACATAAATAACGACTTTATTTCACCTTCTCTATGGGCCTCTAGTCAGTTAAACTAGTGTGATAGCGTAGAGCTGCGACACAGGCTCACTATTGGCCGACGCTGGTCATGTGTGTGATGCGTGTGACGTACAACAGATCATACGCTATTAAACTAGTAACCTGACTCGAAGGCAGAGAGAGAAGTAAATGAATAGTTGAAATAAAGTCGTTATTTTTGGGGGTTTCGCACGCAAAAGTATTCTCGTCATTTGATAAACTTAATATTGCCACGGTAGTCACTTGGACTATTTTAACAATTTTTTTATAATAACTTTTTTAATAACTTTTCAAGTCCGGCAAGTTTCAATCCCTCAAGAAGCCTATGGACTAGTATGCAGGAGTGATCCAGCTCTCAGATTTCATCAAAAATACTTGAATTTGTGTTCTGAAGATGAATGAAGGTCTTACAGGGTTGGAACAACATGAGGGTCAGTAAATACTGACAATTTTCATTTTGGAGAGAACTACCTTTAAAGAAATAGTTCACCTAAAAATAAAACTTAATTTACTTACCCCCATGTCCTTCCAAACCTATGGCTTGCTTTCTTCTGTGGAACACAAAAGTAGATATTTTTGAAGTCTCAGTGTTTTTTTTATTTTTTTGTATTACCATGAAAGTCCTGTTTTGTAACCCATTCATTTTCATTGTATTGACAAAAACAGTTTAAACATTCTATAAATTACATTTAGTTTTCCACAGAAATATAGAATCGTTTGATGATTTATAAAATGATTTGAAACAATAAGATTAACTATGAGTGACAGCTCACTTTTTCTCAGCAACACTGAAAGCAATATAATATAAATGAAAGCAAAATAATGCCGTAAGACATTAACTACTGGAAAATCAATTGTTACGACTTCCTGTAAAAGTGATTCTTTACTTGTAAATGTCTATGGCTAAAGGCACCTTGAGTGGCAGTTACTCAAGAAGTTCCCATGCTTTTCCATTGACTAATTATTATGCAGCCGTATCAGCAAAACGGAGAGAAGGACGAGGGCAAAGATTAGGGTTAGGGATGAAGATAGTTACTGCAGGCACTGGTACTAAAACAGAGAAATGTTGCTGATGATGGGGACTATTGCAATTGGGTGAGCACATTCGTCAATAACATTGCAACACTGTTGTGTTTTTAAAATTTGCTGTAACAGTCCACCTGCTGCCTCATGCATAGCAGATCTGACAGGAAATGGCAAAATGAGCAATACCTCTGCTAGCCTGCCTCACTCAAAAATAAACAGGCAACACAGCTGCCTAGCTTCAGTCTTACAGTTTTGACACATCCACTGCATTCATAATTATTCAATCACACAACAGCAGTGATCACACATTGAATGTGTCATTGATTTGCCCTTTTCAACTTTGAAAGGTAAGTAGGAGTGTTTCCGAACAAAAGTGTTCCAGCAATACACACATATATTCAGTAGGGCTGAAGCTCTAATAAAAAGACACATAATCTGTGAATTATCGCTGTATAGAGAGAATTATCTTTATATCTCACTTTACAAGTCACTTGCATTATCTAAGATTAATAAATGCTTTAGAAGTATTTTTCATTGTTCGATTATGTCGTTATACAAGTGTTAACAATACCCATCACAAATGCTCTTACTTGACTAACTAATAGTATCTTTGTGTTAAATTTGCCAAAATCCTTGTTTTTTTATATATATATTAACCATTAAATTAGATATTAAGTCCAAGACTTTCAATGTATAATCAAGCTTTGGACTTAAATTGACACTCAAAACACACTTAATTGACACTTTAAAATTATCGATTAGGGTACATTTACTTGACATTGATGACAAAAACTATTTTTTTTGTGAATTTTTCACAAACGGGTGGCAATGTTGTCAAAACACTCCCCATTCACAAGGATCCATGAAAATGTCTAAAAACACTGTATGTCAGGCCAGAGAAGGGTGATGTCACTATGATGTCACTATGTACCTGGACTGAACACATTATATGCATGACGTTCACCCAAATTTGCATTTTTCTTTTTTTTTCAGTTTACATGAAAACAGTATTGTCTTTGAAATCTTGCACTTCTAAAGCCGTTTTAAAAAAATTGCATTTTCAGTTTTGGCCTGTTCAAATGACTGGCCAAAACATTTTTTTTTTAGTTTTTAGTTAAAAACCATGTAGTGTAAAATTTTAGACATACAGAATCTGTATCATAATAATACCACAGTAACAGCTGGTTTATGTTTTCATCAAGGTTAATGTATTTTCAGCTTTTCTGGATGTGTGCACTTTTAAAAGGACTAAAATTATTTACGATTATTCATAAAAAAACTCAATATTTTATTTATTTTTTAGATGCTAACGCTCAAACAGCAAAAGTTGGAAAATACTTGTTTTTACACACACACACACACACACACACACACATCACACACACACACACACACACACACACAGAGCATTCTGTCCTTCACAGAGGGAGCGAGAAGCCTGTAATCATTGCTCTTGTAAAGTCTAATATAGACATAAATGGCTTTCTTAAAACAACAGTAAGACAAGAACTTGATCAGACACTTTGCACCCAAACTTCATACAATACAATAAAAACATTCAGAGCTATTCAAAGTCACACACTATAGACTCATTCAGGTCATGACACTGATTTAGACTTGAGTTTGAAGGCTGCTTGCTTGTTCTTCTTAGCAACCGAATCTGTTAATGAAGCGTTTTGCTTTCTTTGGGAGACTCTCCCGACGCTTTTGAAGAGAACAGCGCCTGGTGAGGGTCTCCAAGCTGCTCTTCGTAGACGGAGCTGGCGGATGATGCCCTCAAATAGAGGCCAGACATTGTGTTGCATTGCTGCTGACGTCTCAATGAACTTACAGTCAAACACAGCAGCAGACTCACGCCCCTCTGAAAAATAAGAGTGGAAATCATGTATGAAATAAACATTCTCAGTGATGTAAGCTAAAACAAATAGTAGCTTTAACAACCCCATGAGAGGATTTAGATTAAGAAGATTAATGCTATTGAAGTAACATTATTTTAGATAAGGAGTATAGCCGCATTTAAGAGTTTTACTAGGCTACATATTTACCACTAATGGACACTTCTCCGGCACCGGACCAAGTCACATTTATTTCCGACCAGGATGATTGGAGTGCGGTCGGCCTCACGTTCCCGCCGGAGCTGAATGCGAAGTTCTGATGCGTGAAGGAAGCTTGAACGATCTGTTATGGCATAAACTATAATGAAAGCATCTCCTGTCCGCAGACATCGCTCCTGCGTCCAACTGCCTTCATCCTGACGGACACAAAAAGTAGAATGTCTCAGAACCTCTCTTAAGTAGGGAAAGTAGGGCTTTATTAATATAAATTGCTGACAAACTAAAAGTGTTACCTGTGAATCCCACATGTCGAGTAGGGTAATGGTGGCCCTCTCACCTGTCTACTGGAATTGTCTGCTCGAATACTTCACCTAACAACATTAAAAAGGACAACGAGTTGAAACAAGCTAAGGTACTTTTTTTCAAATACTGAAAAAAAAAATGTCAAAAATTATAATCTGACCTACTTTAAGAAAGTATATGAATCATATCTTTATATTGACTATAAAGAAATCTTTATTTGAAGTTTTCAGTGCAATAAGGTTTGTCTTTGTAATTAATTTGTCCTCAGACTCTTGCATCTGAAAATATGGCCCTTCAATGTTTCTTAAATGTTTAATTGTACAATTATGAAGGACAGTTTTTAATTTATGAACTTTATAAATAACTGCTATAGGCTTAAAAAGATGATGACAGTTTTCAAAAATGAAAACTCTGTCATCATTTATTCATCATTCATAACATTCCAAAATGGAATTTCTTTCTTCTGCTGAACACAAAAAGATATTTTGAAGAAAGTTCAAAGGCCCCATTAACTTCCACTTTTTTCTAAATAATATGGAGGTCAATGTGGCCCATCAACTATTTGGTTACTGATTCATCAAAATATCTTTTGTGTTCAGCAGAAGATATTCACAGCTTTGGAACAACTTGAGGGTGAGTAAATGATGACAAACTTTTCATTTTTGTTTGAACTGTCCCTTTAAGAACGTAAAGGTATAACCTATGGAATATAGTCTCCCGGTTCATATCAGAACTTTTTCCAAATATATCTATATAACTTTTTTTTTAAATAAGATTTTATTTTCTTTAGCATTTAATATTTTGACTTGTTTTTTTTTATGATTACTTTCATGCATTCCACCTAAGCTATTTCACATTTGTTCTGTTTTTACTATTTCTTACTTCTAACTTCGGTGGTTCTGAAATTGTGCTTTATAAATAAACATTGTAATTGTATTCGATCAGAGCCACTTTGTGATTTTTTTATGCGACTGACTAGTTAATATCGCTGTGTACAGCTAAGAGTTCAAAAGAAAAGTAAAGTTAATTGTCAACATACCTCCATACAACTCGCATTCGCTGCCCATGCTGTCAGACGCCCCGGCGAATATACTGGCGAGCGCGGACTTCCCGACACCGCTGTCTCCAAGCAGGACAACAGTGAAGGGTCCAACCGAAGCTGGAGTCGCACACTCGTTCGAGAGAGCAGAGTCTGAAGAGGAGGACGAGCAAGAGCAGGAACTGGAACTGGACCGGGACATCCCAATATCGGGGCGGCCGAAAGCATCGCTCAGCAGCTGCCCACCGTCCGTCCCGCAGATGCTCCACCGGTGCAGGTGATGCTGAACGCGAATGCTGTGGCGCCGCATGTTCGCCAGCAGGGTCATGTGTGCAATTCGGCGACAAACACAATTGGTTAAACGACGGTTGTCTCTTTGAGTGTGACTGAAACAAAGAATTAACGGACTAAATCGGACGATGGAAAATTGTGCTCCAATACCCTAATAGATTCAGTTCCATCCAGCAGAAACCAGCTCAGCTAGAAGATCTAATTGCTTTTGGCTTCGTTGTCTTCAATTAAGCGCACCTGAATGAGGATTGGTGCGTTTTTGCCCTGGTAATCCTGTCCGTTAACGTTAGCTATAATTTGCGCAGTAATGTGCTTTGAGCTCTCAGTTCATGGTTATATTGAGGTCTCAGTAGCAGTGAGGATTTCCTTGACGTCACTTGTCCCTCCCAGTGAGCTTCAGCGGGTCTTTCCTTACACCGTCCGATGGGTGGAAAATGCAGTTTCATCTCTAGAATCATGTCTCGCTTCGAAACGTGGGAAATTTAGGGAAATGTATGCGTTTTGTTCAATTTAAAATATTAATTACTTACATAATTTGATAATATTGCCAACTTATTTACCGATTAATTTTTTAAACGATTTTCTGATATTAATCACAATCATTCTATTCTATCTAAACAGATTTCAAGTGATTTTAAGTGTGCACTTAACTTACACCATTATTATAACATTATGATTAATACATTCTCACACAGTCTTTAGGCTATGAAAACAGCTAGCATAACCTTTATATTTCAGAAAGGGATGAAAATGGTTGACATCAAAAGTTTGAAAACTGTTATCATCTATATTTTTAAAGGTAATAATCCTTTCTGACGGGTGTAATTTACAGCTCACACACATGCAGTAGATCTATATTAGATTGTGAACTTGCATGTCTGAAGTGCTGCATACAAAAAGCAACTAAACAAAACTGATTGCAGGTGGTATTGCCAAAGTCAGTGACATTATGCAACCTTGATTAGTATTTTGATTAGCACAGTAAACCAGTTAAGGCCAGGTTAAAG
Organism: Hybognathus amarus; assembly: GCA_030378365.1. Lineage (NCBI taxonomy): Eukaryota > Metazoa > Chordata > Actinopteri > Cypriniformes > Leuciscidae > Hybognathus > Hybognathus amarus. The sequence continues at coordinate 145,255 of JAQIUQ010007734.1, read as the reverse complement.
CAGGACACCTATTAGTAGAGTAATTAATCGTATTAAGTATAGACACAGGCAAACAAAAGAAGTCATTCTTAGACAGTATAGTTGTTAAATCGATGGTACAGCATATTCTAAATAATATACTACATGTTTTATATAAAGATCTGATAGACTTGTATTGAACTGCAGAATGCAAATCACAATCTGAACATCATATCTCATGGTCATTTTATTTCTGTCCTGACTTCCTTGCAAACACCAATCAACCAATACTGAGACAAACCAAGGTGTTTCCACGCAAACACCAATCAACCAATACTGAGACAAACCAAGGTGTTTCCACGCAAACACCAATCAACCAATACTGAGACAAACCAAGGTGTTTCCACGCAAACACCAATCAACCAATACTGAGACAAACCAAGGTGTTTCCACGCAAACACCAATCAACCAATACTGAGACAAACCAAGGTGTTTCCACGCAAACACCAATCAACCAATACTGAGACAAATCAAGGTGTTTCCACGCAAATACCAATCAACCAATACTGAGACAAACCAAGGTGTTTCCACGCAAACACCAATCAACCAATACTGAGACAAACCAAGGTGTTTCCACGCAAACACCAATTAACCAATACTGAGACGAGACCAATACTGAACCAAACCAAGGTCGACAGGTTCCATCATTATTTTCAACACTATTCGGCATGCAAACAAAACAAGGGGTCAGACAGTGTCCATCACCAGATGCTCATGCTCTCTATTTCTATTACTATTCTGCACTGAACGTGCACATGTACCGTAGATGCAGATTACATTATCTCTGCAAGTCAAATGGCCACAAATTATAATGAGTTATTAATGTAATTGCTGGATTATGAGGAGTTTCTATATTCAGGATTGATATAGACAAAAGGGATTGGATGGATAAGAGAAATCGCAGTAGAGTGCCGGATTATTTCCTTCATTCATTCACTTCTCTAAGAGCAGATCAGAAATAGGTCATTAGAGATCAGAGATGGCCAGAGATGTAAAAATGGTGCTTTACAGATAATATGGAGGACTGATGCAGCACAAACATCAAACTAAAAGCATAATGGTGCTTTTTTGGTGTGATAACTGTGAAAGCTGGATCAGTCTGGAACAACGCAAGCATGGGTTAGTGCAACTTGTGTGTGGTCATGTCAGTGAAGACTGAGACCTGAGCTGAACGTTGATTCCAGTGCAATAATTGCAGTAACTGGGCCATGCGTCATGAAAGAAGGGATGAAAGGGATGAGTTAATTTAGTCTTGGAGAGCAAATGCCACAAAGAAAGAGATTAGACAGGGTGTCAAATGTCAAGTACCTTAAAGCATCCAAATTGTTGGTGTTCACCTGGATGATCAACTTTGACCATTTTGCATAATTCTATATAAATGTTTTTTTTTTTAAGTTTACCAAGATTTTCAAATGAACATTTAAAACATTCAAATTATCTAAAAAAAATTACAAAATGGAAAATGGTTTGTAAAAATATTCTAAATATGTAATAATCGAGGGGTGTAGACTTTTTGAATTGGATGATTGGGTAAATTGCACTTATTTTGTCTAACACGGAAACAGAAATATCTCAGCTTCTAAAGGACATCTTTAAATGACAAAAGAAAATGTACGAAATTTAAAATTTACGAAAATTTAAATGAGTCCCTCAGTGTGAGAAGATGGATCTCAAAATCATACAGTCACTGTTGAAAAGAAAAGGGTTTAAATATGCAGTCTAGAAACTGAATGTGAGGAACCTGCAGAGGTTAAACTACCGGTACTCAGGACAAACAAGGGACTCTAATTTTAATGTCTCTATTTTGAAGGCAGGCTGGCAATTTGTTCCAGAAAATAGTTATTATGCTGGTTGAAAGCCTCTTTACATCCTGATAGCAATTAAGCAATCTAAATGTATTTATATGTACTATATATATCATCAATGGAAGTTGTAGGACCATAAAATGTTTGTCCTATCATTGCATTTGGTCTGGTGCAATGTCCTACCAGTCCGTCAACCTATGTATTTTCATACGTCTGCACACCCTACTCACGCAGACATCAAACATCATCAGAGTGATTCATGTGATGCAGTTAAGCCATGGTAACAATAGATTCAAGCATGCAAAATTTTGTTGGACATAGCAACGGTCATACTATGGCATCACGCTCTGCTGCTTCTTTATATAAACATGAAATTAACAAATATACTCATAATTAGGGCTGTCAAACAATTAATTCGCATCCAAAAAAGTTTGTGTTTACATATTATATGTGGGTGCACTGTGTATAATTATTATATATATAATATATATATATATATATATATACACACACACACACATGCATGTATATTTAAAAAAAATATATATATATTTTTTTATTTATAATATAAATTATATATAAATCTATATACAGCATATACATGAAAATATTTCTTAAATATATACAAGCATGTGTGTGTATTTATATATATATATATATATATATATATATATATAATAATTATACACAGCGCATCCACATGTATTATGTAAACACAAACTTTTCTTTTGCATGCGATTAATTGTTTGACAGCCCACTCAAAATGTAAAAAATATAGAATCTCCTCAACTTTACTGCAAAAATATTGTTCTATTAAATCAACCAAGAGCTCACGCCATGACGAATGTATGCGTTTTAATGGCAACACTATCAACACCTAAATGAATCTGCAACAGTCGGGTGATACAGGTCAGTGCACTATATGTTCATTAATGTTATGTGCTTTGAGACCCGAGGTAGTTAAATGCCGTCTCTCGCCTTGTGACGCTTTGCAAACTATGCTGTGTGCATTTACGTGTTTTGAAGGAGGCGGTGGCTTTGAAGACACTCTGAAGGGAAGGTGTCATCTCATGCTTTCAAAGCTAGCTTTTGCAAGCCTCTCCAAAAATCACCTACCATACCTTTAAGGTTGGTTTGTAGTTTTTTGTCATTCATAATTACATGTACACTATTGCATTAATATGAATTGCAGAAGTCTTTTTCCTAGCATACGCAAAAGCTTTTGTTACGCACAGTATGCACCGGAAATGCACCATTACATCATCATCAACCTAACTGTTCTGAGCACACGTCTTTACTTTGTCTGTGACGGTTGAGTCCTTCCCTGTGGGACCGATAGTGCAGGAACGATCTGCACAGCCAACAGTACTTACAGTAAAGGCTTGGCTGAGGAACATACACTGTACACACGTCCCTATAGACCCAATTAACATTGTATTGTTACTCTGGTAACAGTTGCTGGGATCTCATCATCACAGCCTGGACAGTGTCAGGATCTCAAGAGGCTTCTTATACACAAGTGTCTGACTAACACGCCATCTTCAACAGTCATACTCTCCACCAACAGATATAGACGCACACAGAAAGACTACATCTGACTCACGTGGTTATATCACAGCAGAATGATTTATCACAGGCCTTGAAACATTGTCAATAAACAACACCAGCAAACGTGCACCCAGGTTAGTTTGGTTAATGAGTCACGGAGACTAGCTCATCTCCTGCTGGTGACTGTTGTGCATCACTGCTTTCGTGATTGCTCTGTCATTTCTGATTTCTGTAGACATTGTTTCTGTTCTTAATGGTTACAATGGGCGGATTTAGCTAGAAGCAGCATTAAATGAACCATCTGTGTAACCAATGTATTCCAGCACAGCATCATGTTCGCATCATCATCAAAGGTTCTCCTATTGAGAAGGAACAAGCCTTGCTTTGGAAACATTTGATTTAATATAACCCATCCACATTGTAACTATGGTGATAAAGGGGAAATAATGTAATAAACTAGAGGATATAGGTGGAAACGGGAATGGAATTATACTGGACACATGACTTGCTTAAAAGCTTTTAAAAAAACGTGTGAAAAAAATGTTTAAGCCGTTTTAACTGAAAAGTAGGCACTGAGATATCTTAAAATATGTCAGTGCCATTGTTTTGCCTCAAGATGCACACCAGTTTTGTTTATAAAAGCTACTTAAATGTCCTTATTATTAAACTAAGGCCTAATCCTGTCTTAATCTAAGCCCTGTCTATGAAACCAGAACCTAATGTGACAATATTTGTCTGACAGATGCCTTGGTGCCATTTCTGATTATGTTATTAATCGATCAGCAGGTTTCCTAAATGGACAAACACACTTGCTTGTGCAGACAACCGAAAAATAAGAAGAATGGTAAAAGATTTATTAAAAGGAGAAAATGTATTGTTCAAACATACAGGAGTATTTACACAGCATGAGGGTAGTGGGTTTGTATTAAATTTTCTTTGAGAAGAGGAAGAGTTTAGACTGTTTGGGATTTAGAAGTGGTGCTTTGAAAGGCATAGGTGATGTGGTTACGGGCATGATCTAGGTAAATATCATTATATGATTGAACAGCTCCCGAAAATGCTTCCATTGCATGAGTTCAGACATGCTAACTCGTTGCGGTAATGGCACTGTGCTGTCGGCATGGCGACCCAGCTGACATGCCCTTCCAGTCTCCTCGTTTATCTCCTTCACAAAACCTGGCACAAATTTATGCAATTAATTAAATATGTACACACACACTCACATACATACGCAGAATGTAGGTCAAGACAATCTGCTGAAGTTCAAACTGAGCATCAGAATGGGGAAGAAAGTGATTTAAGTGACTTTGAACATGGAATGGTTGTTGGTGCCAGACGGGCTACCTGGGTGTTTCAGAAATGCTGATCTACTTGAATTTTCAAGCACAATCATCTCTAGGGTTTACAGAGAATGGTCTGAAAAAGAGGGAGTGAAAATATACAGTGAGTGGCAGTTCTGTGGGCAAAATGCTTTGTTGGTGCCAGAGGTTGGAGGAGAATGGCCAGGAGATTCGGATTATGGATGTGCAGTTGAAAAATCTGCAACAGCTGCATGATGCTATCATGTCAATAAGGACCAAAATCTCTGATGAACGTTTCCAGCACATTGTTCAATCTCTGCCACTGAAGAATTAAGGCAGCTCTAAGGGCAAAAGGGGTCCAAGAAAGACTAAAGCGTGCCAAGAAAACATCCCCTACACTATTACACCACCAGCAGCCTGCACAGTGGTAACAAGGCCTGATGGATCCATGTTCTCATTCTGTTTATGCCAAATTTGGATAATAATTGTAGCCTCTTTTTCCTATTTGTAGTGGAGATGAGATGAGTGGTACCCGGTGGGGTCTTCTGCCGTTGAAGCCCATCCACCTCAAGGTTGTGTGTTGTGGCTTCACAAATGCTTTGCTGCATACCTCGGTTGTAACGAGTGGTTATTTCAGTCAAAGTTGCTCTTCTATCAGCTTGAATCAGTCTGCCCATTCTCCTCTGACCTCTATTTTCGGCATTTTCGCATTTTCGCCCACAGGACTGCCGCATACTGGATGTTTTTCCCTTTTCACACCATTCTTTGTAAACCCTAGAAATGGTATTGTGTGAAAATCCCAGTAACTGAGCACATTGTAAGATACTCAGACCGGCCCGTCTGGCACCAACAACCATGCCACGCTCAAAATTGCTTAAACCACCTTTCTTTCCCATTCTGACATTCAGTTTGGAGTTCAGGAGATTGTCTTGACCAGGATCACACCCCTAAATGCATTGAAGCAACTGCCATGTGATTGGTTGATTAAGATAATTGCATTAATGAGAAATTTAACAGTGTTCCAAATAATCCTTTGGGTGAGTGTATATAGATAGATTCAAACTGAATTTCAACAGCAACACAATTTTTTGTGGTAACTGTTATACCTTTTTTCAGAATACTTTAATACATAGAAAGTTCTTTTAAAAAGAACTCTAACATATATACATGTCTTTACTGTCACTTTTGAGCAAAATGCTCAACAAAAAGACCCCAAACCTTTGAATGGTATTGTGTATGTATAAAACTATCTATTTTTGGGGCTTTTTCGAAAATATTGATATACGTCACTGATTGTGCATTAATTAGAATTAATGATACATTTTTTTTAATTGATTGAGAGCCTTAACATAGAATCATCTAGTTCCTACTTTATTTAATTTTGTTTAATTTAATTCAATTGATTTGTTTGCATTTATTTACCTGCTGTTTTTCCATCTCCAGTGCACTGGCAGCTCAGTAGGTCATGTGTGAGGCAGGTTGTATTAGGGTCAAAACTGAAAAGGTCTCGTAGCTCCTTAGAAGAAAAGCTAATATGATCCGCTTTTTTGGTCAGGTCCACCACTGTCCCAGAAAGCCCCTGTTTACTCACCTGCCTCTGATAGATCTTCTCTTCTATGGAACCTACGAGAGACACATGCTTTAAGGTCCTGATTTACTGCAGGCCAAAATCACGTGCAAACCCATAAACAAATACAATCTTTTTTGTGTGTGTTATGATTGATGAAAGCCTGTGAGATGTTTCAGGTCAAGTACTTCTTATAATTGCAAAGTCAAAACAAACAGCTTTATTTATCAATCAACAGACTCAATACCAAGATGATAATTATTTTCTGGGTAATTCACAAATATTTTGGTTACCTGTTGTTAGAAATCTGTAGATGTGCACTGTTTTCTTCTGTCCATCACGCCACACACTGTGCCATGGCCTGACAGATGAATACCAATAATAATTAGATGATTGAGTCTTACAAAATGAGAGTTATCATTCAAAGCTCACAGAAAGCATTTGCCATGGCAGTAAAACTAAATAATTATGACATGCATTCAGACAAAGATACTTGAGAGAGAATGCGATAATTTACAAAATAGGCTGAAAGTATTTTTTTGTATTCACTGCCACCTTGTGGTCTTTATTAAAGGTGCAACTAACACAAGCATGTGGATTTACAACAAACGTTTCTAACTGCTCTCAAAACAATGAATTGCATTATATCTGATTTCGTGTAATACTGTTTTATAGTGATTTATTGTTAGATGGCTAAGTGTAATGTGGAAGTCCACTGACCTGTATATCATTGGCAGGGTTCCAGTCCATATCATATAAAACAAGATGAGAGGCACCTATGAGGTTTAGCCCCACTCCTCCAGCCTTGGAGCTGAGTAGCATCAGGAAATTGGGTGAGTGCGGGCTGTTGAAGGAATCAACAATTCGTTGTCTCTGGGCAACAGGTGTCTGGCCATCGAGCCGACACCATTTATAGCCTATTTGATCACAGACATCCTGCAGCAAGTCAAGAGTCTGTGTGTAGTTGGACACCAAAACAGCCCTGAGTAGAGAAATACAGCGAGACAAAAATGCACATGAGTCTCACAATACACACGTCAATTTAATAGGCACTTTTTTTGGACTCAGTCACAACAAAAACTGCGGATTTTGGTGGTCAAACTGGGGTTTCTTACACAATATATTATATAAAAAAATGAATTATTCTGGGGTTTTTTTTATTATAGATTAAAAAGTATTTTCTTATCTTCAAAACTGTTGAAGTAAACCTTAAATTGTTGGTGCCAAAATATATTTTGTACAAAGCCACTGATATATCCGATTAGTTGTTTTAGTCATTTCTTGATATGAAAACCTAGGAGTAAATCTTAAAAAACAAATTGTCTCTAATGAACTCTATGTGATACCTGTCTGTTCAATTGACGTGCTGTATCGCCGACAGCAGGTCTGTTAACACTAGAAGTTTCCCAGAGTCTGCAGTGCTGAAGGCACCAGTGGAATATCCCTCAGGAAAGAGTTCCATAATTCCATCATCCATCATATCATCTGATTTTGCCTGAAGCAAATACCACAAAACATAATTAAAAAGCAGCAATATTTAAAGAACATGACTGAGAAAATACTTGGACCTATTGTACCTGTAGAGTGTTGTAGAGCAGCCCAGGGTGGTTGCAGAGTTTCTTGAGGGCGTTAATGCATGCGAGGTGTGGGCTGTGTGTGTAAGTGTGTGTGCTGGCACCAGAGAGGCAGGCTCTGATGGGCCGTGAGGCCAGAAGGACTCCGTACAGACGCAGCTGGAGCTCAGTGGGTTTGCAGAATACGGTCCACTCAATCCGTTCGGATAAATACTGATTAATGATCTCCTGAGTGCGCCGTAACGTAAACACACCTGTTAGACGAAAGAGCTCAGCGGCACGCTCCTCTCCAATACATCGCTCTTCCTGAAAACACAGTTCAATGAAAAACATACCACACCAGCTGATGAGTACAGACACACAGTTGTGGGTACAAGGAGATTTGCTCAAGAATGTTGAAGAGACTTTATCTATTAGTATCAAACAGTCAGTATTAAAAATGTAATTGTAAATGCTCATTATCTTTATTTTTACATCAATTATAATGTTGAAAACATTGATTATAATGTTGTGATGCCTAAATTCCATATCTTTCTTTTTTTTTTAATTACTGAAATTCGTCATCCAAAAGTTATTGGCCAAAATAGCATTTTCAGTTTTGGGTCGAAGAGTTAAGAGGCTGAAAATATATGCTGCTCCGCCCCTTCATATTCAGTGCTCAGGTAAATCTGTACTAAGTCTGTTGTGCCAATTTTGACTGCCTGCTAAATTATTACCCCCTTGTTGAAGTTGCTAACTTATTGCCTAATAATAAACCCACCTCTAATTCTAACCTCTCCCCCACAACTAATTCTAAACCTAATAATATACTGGGGGTGGGTAATAATTTGGCAGGGGTCAGAATTTGGCAAAACACCTGATGGGAAGATGATTCTATCTGATTCTTAAATAAATGTTACATTAATGAAGAGTAATATATTTATATTTAATATATTTAATATATTTGTCATCTATTTTGGTCTTACTTAAAAGTGTGGTTATTCACATTTTATTGCCTTGTATTTTCTAAATTCAGATTCAATTAAATTACTGAATTTAATTAAAAAGTCTAATATTGATCCAATCATACTTTAACACATAATGTAAAATAAGAAATTAATAATTATTTTTAAAATCATTTTGATTTCGGTTTTTGGGTAAGTGCATCCAGAGTTTTCGTTTTGCATCCCTAACAGTATCTGTCAGAACTTTGCATTTTATGTTTTTGGAAGAAGTCCACATGATAAGAAGTCATATGCTCAACAAGGCCGTCAAAATCGTGAAAATATTGTGAATTCAGCTTTTGCTATTTGCAGTTGCAATTCATTGTTTACATGCACACCTTTTGTTTCAATCTAACTGAATTTATTCCGATTGGTGAATCTGGATGTAGTATTACATGAACACTAAACAACTGATCGGTTGATGTGCATTTTAACATTGCTAGAAATTTCCGCTCTCCGTGAGAGATACTAGACTGGTGGGTCTCACAGGTGATCGCTCATCAGTAATCACGCCACTGACCTTGCATCTCCCGGCTAGCCTGTCCTCCGCACAGTAAACATAATAAATTGCGACTGTAGACTGCAAAAGCCAAATCCTGTAGCATTTTGCCAATATTGAAATCCTGTAGACTCTGCACAAAGACTCACTAGGCCTATATGCCAGACCTGTTTAACTACTGCGCTCTGTTACCGTTTTTTTTGTTGTTGTTGTTGTTGTTGTTTTAACCATTTTCTGGCTTCTCAGTCTAGAGAGCTTAAAATTAAAAAAATAATTTCACATTTCTTCTACATAAATGACTCATTTTAAATACACATTCATCTTTTGAAGTATCAGGTGAAGGTGAAGTATCCCTTTAAGAAGTAATTCTAATAGAATTTATAAAAGGATCTAATTCTAATGATTTGGAGCTTAGGTAATATTTCTTTTTTAATTCTTATCATCAATGTTTAAAACAGTTGTGCTGCCTTATATTTATAGGGAAATAGTGATACTTTTTTCATGATTCTTTGATGAAGAAGTTCAATGAACTAGCATTTACCACAAATGCACTGTAGTTACATACATATATATATCATGCATAACATGAACATATCTTTTAACCTCAGTGCAGGTGGGCTGGCGAGATCTGAGAATGGGCTCTTCATAAATCTTCCTGTAGGCAGCAGATGTTCCCAGAATTCCTGGATTTACAAACTCTACGATGGAATAAAACTCCTGCAGGTCATTCTGCACTGGAGTTCCTGTTAAATGAATAATTATAGTTGTTTTGAACAATTACAAATGTTATACTACATTAATAAAAGTGTGTTTGTTTTAAACAGAAAACCTGTTAATATAAGACGGCGGTCACATGAGAGCGCTGTGAGTGCGCTGGTCGTTTTGATGTTGCTGTTTTTAAGGCGATGACCCTCGTCACAGATGAGCACTCCAAAATCCAGCTCTTTCAATCGGTCCACAGAGCGCAGAAACATCTCATAACTGATCACCATGACGGAGCAAAGTGGAGAAGAGGTAAAGTCCTCCACGCGGTGATCCTACAGAGACAACATACACTGTTAATCCTCTTATAGTCATCCATCTAAATGACACAAACAGCCACACATACACACCTGGTCCACAGTGTAAACACTAATCCTCTCCCTGCCCAGCCACTTATTGAACTCAGCAGCCCAGTTCTTGACCAAACTTCCTGGACAAACCACAAGTGCCCTCTTCAGTACAGGCCGCCCACCATAGGGGCCTTGTCTCAGTAGTGTCCACAGAATACAAACACACTGCAGTGTCTTCCCCAGTCCCATCTCATCTGCCAGAATAGCCCCAAAGCGGCCAGCAAGTCTGCAACACACAAACATATATGTGTAAAAAAAGTGCATGTGTAGAACACCGCAACTACAGATAAACTTTTATTTACCTCATTCCCATCAAGCATTCATAAAGGAAGACCACGCCCTCTCTCTGATGTGGCCGAAGATGATTGGTCAAGTGGGGGTCGATGACCACATCCACCAGTGGAGAACCAGATTTATTATACACCCACTGGTGATCAGTTGTCGGTCGTGGCATTACGAGGGCACCTATAGGAACAAAGCAGGACAAATGTGGATATTTTTTAAAAGACCACAAAGACTTTAGATTAAAACATAATAGTAAAATATATGTAGACTTAGCTATTTTACCTGAAGCAACTTGCACTGACTTCTTAAAATACGTCAGTGCCATTGTTTTGTCTCAAGATGTACATCAGTAATGTTTTTTTCTAAGGTATGTTTATAAAAGCTACTTAAATGTCCTAATTGAACTAAGGCTTAATCCTGGCTTAATCTAAGCCCTGTCTATGAAATCAGGCCATAATCTTCAAGGGCAAATGTATATGCTAAGTAATGTAACTGTAAGTTTTAAACATTTTAATCACATTTTTGTCTTAGTTACTTTTAAGAATAATTGGCATGAATAATTGTAAAGCAGATAAATGCAGTATTAGTTGACCATGTGCTGTACCTGGTGTGTTAGGGTTATGTCTGGGTTTACAGATCGGTTTGTCAGGTTCAGAATCTGTAAGTGCACCTCCCTTGAGCGCTGGTTTGGTAAAGGATTTGGACACTGGGTGATATACAGGAGCCTTCAAGACCTTTTCTGCAGAAGTCTCAACAACTGCATCTTGGAAACAACGGCCTTTGGCGTAGTCCTCATCGGATATGATCCCCATGACCTCGATCTGTTTCCCTCCCACCATGAGAGACTGACCCTCACACAAGCTCTCCAGCTCTGATGCCTTGTAGCCTGAACCTAACAGAAAAACACTGATTCAAAACACACATCTACACAGGCTAAGTAATTATTATCATATGACCAATATCCAATAAATGGCAAATAGTATTTTTTTTTACAATTTTGTTTAAATAAAAAATTAACAAAAAAACTTAATCAACCGTTTTAATGCTTTAAAGGTGAATTTTGGTATCAAAAAATTATAATGCACAATGAGACAAATGGATATTAAGAGAATTGCTAAAAAATTTGTTAAATTAGTATTTGTTAAAATAGTATATATTTTTTAAAACTTTAAAGCATTAGATGACAAAAAAGGGGACATGAGCATAACATGCACAAATATACAATATCAACAGATACAGAAAAAAACTCCAATATTGACCAATTAACAATATTTTGTACATCCCTAAATTAAAATATGTGTTTATGTAAAAAATCAAATCCAAAAGTACTGCTAGAATGTGCTGTGATAGGCTAACCTCGTCCAATGTCCCGCCCCTCCATGTCTTTGAGGATAACAGTCCGCCCTCTGGCAACTAGCACAGCATCGCCTTCCCAGCGCTTATGCTTCCTTGATGACGCCTTGCACCACATTACACTATAGTAGCGTGCTTTAAAATAAAAAAATAAAGGATCAGCAATAAAACCACAACCTAGAAATAGCTTACATCATGGACAATGTTCTATGACAATGGCATCTGCAGAACTGCATAATTGCAGGTCAGGTGAGAAACAGTGGCATAAAAATACTGTTCATGACATGTTCATTTGCAAGAATTTCACTTCAGCCTAAAGTCAGCATGAAATCAAAATTGACAATACTTTTTTTATGTAATATTACAGGTTTTATTACACATATCTGTCGCACATCTAAACATTAACTTTCTCTACCCCTCACAATAAAATCTCCGCTCTGATGTGCACATCTTTCCATTTACATTTTAAATAATTGCATTATACTGTAAATAAACACCCAAATAAAGTCCACACAAACACCTCGACTGAGAAGGGTTCTCATTCATGGCTATTGCAATGTTACACTTCCTGTGTGCCAAAGGAAAGATAAAAGGACAGGCTTAAACAGAGATTAAAGCAATTATGAATTTATTAGTGAATACATACAAAATAAAGACATATTTTCTTCTTCAATCTGGGCATTCACACATTACAACAGATATCAAAAACAATCCCTGTACAAATGTCGATTGAATATAAAAACTGTACAAACAGGAAATAACTACACAAATCAAGTCTGCCCATTTCGACTTCATATATTAACAAGTTCCCTTTGTGATACACCTTCCGATCCGACACCGTAAGTGTCACACCAATGGCAAACCTTGGCGTAGTCTGGCCGCCCTCAATTTCTCCACTTTGACCCTTGACCGGAGAAGGTCCTCTTCCAACTGTTGTTTTCTCTTAAGACCCTCCCTCTTCTCCTCTAGATATAGTCCGAGCTTTCTGTGATTGGCCAGTAGAAGTTCATGCTCCTCTCTCATCATTTGCAAAGCTTCTGCCTCAAAAATTGGATTTTCGAACACCGCCCTCTCCCTAAGATATGCGCTCCTCCTGATGCCGAGGCCCGATGGTGAGGGCGGCAGGTGTACGGAGGAGGGGCAAGGAGAGAGAGAGGCCGCGTAAACGTGAGAGGCTAATTCCTCCTCGTCTTCCTCCTCTTCCACTACTTCACTGTCCCTCTCGTTCTGTCCATGGTGGGCCTGACTGCTCGGGGTGGCGATGGTGACAGGTGAACTGTGGGATGTAATCAAGTGGATATCAGGAGGCGGTTTCACATCCTCCGTCTCTCACCCTCACAACTGAAACATGCGAATAGTCCGACAGCACTGGGAGAGACAGGCTGCTGCCCGGCTGCTCTCCTGGAGAATTCCTCTTGAACTGAAGCCTAGCACAGAAACATACACATGATTCATAAGAGAAATCATAAAATAGAATTTTGAACATGATTTATAAAAATGTGCTGACAAGAGCTTAAAAGAATTTCTGGAAAAATTCTCAGTTTTAAACCAATAACATATCAATCATCTGACTCAGCTTGCGGATTCAAAAGAATCAGATCATGTTCATCCACAGCTCTCAGCTAGATTGGACTTGTGGTCTCAAAAGAAAGACCTGTTGTTTTGTCAACACAACAGAAAGCCTAAGATATAGAGGAGACATGGAGATGCCAGTGCAAAGTAACTCCTCTGCACACTGTGGCAAACCTGGCATTAAAGCAGCATCGAAAATACAGTTAATGACATCCAAATCCCCTCAGTACTGCAGCTTACCTCTGGCACAGGACAGAGTGAAAAGACAGCGAGTGTGTGACTGCAGTGTGTGCTTTGATCCGTTAAGACAATATAAAACTAGCAAGAAGCTGTTTACATGTCTCTCAAAATGAGTCTAACAATATTGCTAAACTCTAATTGGCTGAGTGTGACGATTAACAGCAGGCTAAGTAAAAACCTGGGGAAAATGTATGTGAAGATATCCAAAGAATTTTTTTTTGCCAAATTCATCTTCTCAGAGAAGCCAATTAGAATCCTATAGGTAGGCTATCTTGAGAATATGCTTTTATGCATTTACTTGCACAAACTTGTTATTGGTTTAAATTTTCTAGTGGGTGATAATAGTGTTTTTCAAATGTAGAAGCACCAGAAAATGTGCGAGTTTCATTTTTGTGTGTGCATGTGTGTATCTGTATGCTCAGTCTTACCTGTGGAGTGCGCTCGGCTCCTTGTCCCCTACGTGAAACAGCTGTGGTATCATTTCCATGATGTGCTTGGTGGGCTCCGAGATGCGGCCCCGGTACTCGGGCTGGGCGTGGCTTCGATGCAGAACTTCCTGCTTGGCACTTTCTTTAAGACGCTCATAGAGGGTCCGAAGACCCTGTGCCGTTCTGGGGGTCTCTCGCCTCCTGAAACTATTATAGCGTTCTGCTATGCTGTCCCAGCACCGGTTTTTATCCACAATCACGGCATGTTTGTTGGTGTGCTCCTCCAGAATGCGTATGTGAGGCTGAACCAGCCGCAGAAGATCCAGTTTCTCAGATAGGGTGAAGTTGGAGGAGCGGGCTTTGCCGACCATGCTGTTTGTCATGAATAAGGTAGACATCCTGCTTTTAGGCTGGTCTCAATGCTCTAGGTTTGATCTCCTTCTCCTCTTTTCCCTGTGCTGTGTGTGTCTGTCTTTCTCTACTCACTCGTGTGAGCAGACTGCTGTACTGCTCGTCTCAGTTAAACAACACACACATGCACAAACTGGCTAGTAAGAAAAAGAATCAGGCTTAACTAGGCCAGCCTCGATTAGGCCCACGCCTACCCGGGGAGGGCTTTGCTGGAATTCCTTTTAGCTTAAGCTGACGCAGGTTCAGTAAAGCTGCTTAAGCCTGGCCTGACCTACATAACACACCCGACTACATTAGACTAGAAACACAGCGGGGCTCTCTTATACCGCTGAAAACAGCGACATGCGTTTCATTATTAAAGGGAAAAGACTGAAGGCGGGTTTTAGAGCGTGTGTACTTTAACCGCGTCAAGTCCGCGTTTGGACGGCATAGAGCCAGTCCGCGCGACTGCTGAAACGGCAAAGACAAACACTAAACTGCCGCCTAATGAGCTCGCGCATTATGTGTGCAGACTGTTTGTGTGAGATAGGTAGAACTGCTTTTAAGACACCAGTTGCTATATTTCCCGAGCTGACACACAAATGTACTAGTTTATTCAGTAAGCAGGAAAGCTCTGCCTTAATCTGTGCGCGGCACGATTACTATCACACGCACACTGCGCCTGTCAATCAAGCGGATCGTGTGCACTGATTGGTTAGTTTCACTCAAAGCCTAAGTTAAAGGAGGGAAATAGAGAAGCCGTGCTGTACTCAGTTTTGGTTTAAGCTTTAAAAAGTGACCAAGTGCATTTCCTCTTTCTGAGTCGCAGTTTTATAGTAGAAAATATATTATTCTAGAAAATCGACATGATAAAGGTTTGCAAGGACACACGAAACAGACGCATATAAAGCATTTGCTATCATTACGATCGCCTATGCAACGCTTAAGAACGCACATCAAAATATTTTTTTTGTCTATTTAACGTTAATCTTTTTTAAAAAAGAGTTTGTTCTTTGAGTCCAAGTTTAAAGTTTAATTAATGCATTACACGTTGTTATAGTTATATTACCAAGCGAAAAAGCCTTTTATTAAACACTAACTACACTGAAACGGTCATTTTTTGAACAATAGATATTTAATCCTTTCAATCTCTCTCTTTCACATTCACACAATATATGAATATGAAAGTGCTGTATCTTACCAGCACTTGTGCAGTTTGCAAGAGTGTTTGGCTGTATTGAGGAGCTGTCTTTATCTGCTGATTGTTCAGGTTCAAGACACTCAGATGAAGACCCAAGGCTGTTTTCCTTATATTCCCCCTGAGGAATAGCACTCAGGACCCTGGCCAAAGCCTTACTGCCCAATGGAGCATTAGACACAGCTGGAGAATCTTTACTACTCAAACACCTCTGGACCTGCAGGGAGAAATAACTTTTAAAACACACAGCAAAGGAAAACAAACCCTAACAATGATAAAGCAAAATGCACCTTTTCAATCACAATGTTATGCATAACTGCACAATTGCACTACACAATTAACCTGTATTGACTTATAGCAGCACATTAAGATATTATCAGTCACATATAAATGATGTACATAATCAGAAACATTGCATAAATAGTCATCATGACCATTTTTTAATCATTCTCTTGTTTTGACTTATTCAATCAACCTTGTTTAGAAGCACATTTCCCAAAGCAGGCGTGGGTGATGGTGACGGTAGTGATGGTTCTGGTCGGGGACCCGATAAAGATGGTCCATCATTCCTCGCTGGCCCCGGTGCCATAAACCTGGGTTTCTTAGTAGCATTGCCACAGATCTGACTCGGAGCTCCAGATCTACGCATTCTATCAATGAAGACATGCATAAAACCATGAAACCTCAAAGGTCATGTTAAAGGGATGGTTTACTTACTTCTGTAATTAATCATAATTCTTTAAGTACTTTTGAGGAAGAAACATTTTAAAATAAAGAAATGCAGTTTGTACTGCATTCACTACCCCAGCAGTTTGTTCTCAATGATTATTAGATCATTTCAATTTTAACTTTTTTTAGCAGAGATAACACCAAAATGTATTTAAATTAATTTATTCATTGTGTGTTTACACCGGGGTGGGATAAATACAGTCCAATAACTATAGACAAAATAAAATAAAAACAAAAAATGTGTTAACATTTCAGCCGTTAAATTGTATTAAACACAACTGATTGCAACTAATATCATAATGTGTATCTCTTTATCTTTATTGTCATAAACAACCAATCAGTGTCTACACAATTTAAGTCTTGTGAACCTTAAATATAACATACAGTAACGGTTCATAATTCATTCATACAGTCCGACGTGAGGAAAGCAAATAAATTGCAGTTCAGCGTTTTTGATTCACTGAAAATAACTTGTTGTGCTGAAATCGGTGATCTACCGAAAACTGTGTCCAGGGGGCGCTGTGCAGCAATTCTCCCGCTGACATTATATTAGTGCAGAGCCAAGCAAGCAAGCAGTGCTGTAAAAAATGTCTTAAAGAAACATCACGTACAATAGACACTTGTCTGCAAATATGTTACTACAATGCAGGGTTTCGTTATGAGTAGATGTTTTACAGTAGTGCTTTTTTGTATAATCTATTCTGATTGTCTGATACATAGGCTTAGCTTTATTCTTATTTATATTTACTGTAATTACCCAATAATGTTGCAGATCTTATAGTTTGTTCCTTACAAATGTATTTTACTCTGAGATATGATGCAGTAGGCTATATGGTCACTGAATCTATCTGACAAATCAAAATTAATATGTTATCCCTCTTTAATTCATAACAACTGACTATAATGTTTAAAGATACTCGTTTGATGTGTCAGCTCCTCTTCTTTATATTTTTATCATTTTTTTAACAAAAGTTGTCTGACACCTACCTACCATTAATTGGCTTAATCCTTTTCAAAAAGCTATAAGAACTAAAAATTAAGCTTATTTTTATAAGCTTTTGTTATTAATATCAGAATCTGCATTTCATAAAAAAAATATAAAATTAGGGATACTAGGTAATCAGTGAAGGTGTTTTGTGGCATCAAAAGAAAATGCATAACTGAAATAAAAACAAATGGGCCCGGTTTAACAGACAGAAATTAGAATAAAACAATATTAGGCCTTAGTTCAATTAGGGCATTTAAGTATCTTTAATAAACATGCCCTAGAAAAAAACATTTCTAGTGTGCATCTTGAGAAAAAACAATGGAACTGACATTTTAACACAGAACTGTGTTGGGATTTAGAAGGAGATGCGCTTAACCTTTTAACATTCAAATTCTTTGTGAGGCAATTCCATATAATCTCAACCAGAGGTGCCCAGCTACAAATTTTGATTAAAAAATATCTGGTGGTAGAAAGAAATACATAAAAGAAGAAAGACAAAATACAATTTTCGCGAACATTTGCTGAACAGCGACCCCTGGACACAGTTTTATGCACAACACCTGGTCACAAGAGTCATTCGTTCAAGAATCAGACAACGCTGGCCGGGCTGTATAATCTAAAACGACCAATTTTAGAAGGGAAAGAATGTCACAGAGGTTTGGGATGAAAGAAATGTAATAAACAACGACAAAATTGAATGAATTACATAATTTATAAGGTTAGCGAATAAGCTAACGTTATTTGTTGTCAGTAGCTTAGCGAAACCAAGTAAACAGCGTCGTGTCAATAACTTGTTATGTAACGTTACTTCAATTTAGTATACTAATAATAGACAGATAGTACAGTCAACTCTTACCTGTTGTGTTTCTTCCTAGTCCGTCAACTGTCAAGTTTTGTCAACCACTTTTCTTATTTTCAAATATTCCCTCGAAAATCATCAACCTCGAAACGAGTCTTCCGCGGAAGTGACGTGCCTTTGCCGTGATTGGTCGAAACGTAACGTCACACAAAAAGGGAGGAGTGCAGAAGCTTACTAGGAGCAAAAATCAACAGTGTAGAGAAGAGTGTCAAGGAAACCTTACAGTAAATATTGCCTGTAAAAATTTGATCCAATTCAGCAAAGGTACATTAAGCAAATAAAGGTGACGTCTGAAAATTTTATCTCTGTCAAGCATCACTTACCAACCTGGCAAGTAAGTGCAACCTACACTACATTAACTCTTATTTGTAATATTTTAATTCCTGTAAATTATACTAGCTTGACCATGCAACTTTTGTTATTTTTTATTAACTTTTATTAACTTTTTGTTATTTATTTACTGTTTTGTTTTTTATTCAGTTCAGCCAAATTTCGAAAATCAGATCCTTACTGTCTGTCTTAAATTAATTTGTTATCATATAGTAGTCTGTCTATAGTAAAAATCTATATATACATCTATATATCTATATATGCATTTATATATATATATATATATATATATATATATATATATATATATATATATATATATATATATATATATATATATATATATATATATGCTCAGTTATAGAATATTTAGTTGTTGTTCTTTGCGAGTACAATTGATATGAAGTATTCAAATAAAAACATTTGAAGTTATGAATGACTGGAATAGTCATGGAGAAATCATGGAAAAGTTATGCCAAAATGTGAAGGAACATTGCATTGACTTAAATAATTTGGTAATATATATGTTGCTTGACTGATTATATTTCAATTTGTATTTCAACAGTTTTAACTGATGCATGTGCACATCTGCTTGTGTTGTGCCAATGTTTTATAGTGTGTGAGGCTGTGAGGCTACAATGTAGCCATGTAGAAAATAATCCAATCAGAGTGTGGGAAAGCATAATCCGGTGTAATCCAGCACAGCCATGAAGAACAGAGTGAGAGTGCCCAGACAAAAACACAGCAGCACAGACATCCTCTTCTTCATAAAAGAATTCAAGATTATACAGTATTACATCAACTGTGAATCTGTAATGGATTATGAATTTAAATGGAGCTCCACATTTTACAAAAGCAATCATTTAGTGCTAATGCTCGAGCTGACACCATGGATGTGATCCATTGTGTTTCCCTCACGTGGCCAGACAGGTGCAGGAACATATGCACAGGTCACCTTTTAGTTTTGATGTTTTTGAGGAAGGTGTACAGGATGACCGTAATTCTAAACATGTTCCAGTGGATGTGTAGGATATTTGTGTAATCAAATATGTTTTTTTTATGTGGTCCCGGTGTGCCTCTCTCTGTGTATTTGTGTGTGAGGTTGCCAGGTGCTTTAGTCTCATTTGATCACAGCATGAACAAGAGTTTCCCAGAGGGTTTCCCTAAGGGATCTGACAGGTGTGTTGTTGTGTTGCACATTAGATGGTCTGTGGTACAGGTGAGAGTTGCTTAGCAAAAGGTGCCTCATAAATTGCATTCCACACAATTTTATGCACATTAAAGGGTCTATTTCCTATTTAGCACAAATGAAGATGTCACACTGACCTCAGATCCCTAGTGAATTTCTACAGTTGTAACCTCACCCACTCATGTTTCAGTCCAACAGCTGCCACCTGGCTGTTTCTACGACAACTGACCAGACCACCTTCAACAACCACACCTGAGAGAAGCAGAGAGGGGGATAGAAGATACCACACACTCTGTCAGGTAATGTTATATATATATATAGTATAAAATAAAATTTTCATTTGTTATGCTTTTAAGCTTGCATTAATATTCTGTATGTTTTGCCTTAAAAATTTAAACGTCATCTACATAATTTATTTATTGAAATTTTAATTGAAATCTTAATCTTAATAAATATTGTTAACTTTCAGTGTTCAAATATTTAGCAAATATATGAAACTGTTTATAACTTATTTAAAGTACAATAAAATGTTTTCTTACATTTTTGTAGAGGTGGACCGTAACAAAGAAGATTTACTTGAGTACTGTACTTAAGTACACTTTTTGAATATCTGTACTTTACTTTTTTTCTGGAAACTTTTTACTTTAATTTCACTACATTTGAAAGACAAATATCATATCTTTTTCTCGACTACATTTCTGTCATGGTCCTTGAGTAGAAAGTTGTAATCATGGGATGATTTTGATATTTTTCCCCATTATATCAATATAACTTCTTAACCATCTGGTATGTTTTTAGTTATTACAAGTATTTTGCGGGGTGTGTGTCCTCTAGGATGGGCTACGATCTGGAACGCTTTGTAGGCTATGTAAACGAGGGTCTGCTGTGCTGTGTATGTCGGGATGTGTTAGAAGATCCTCTGCAGGCTCCGTGTGAACATGCCTTCTGCAGCACCTGCATTCATGGATGGCTCATCCACCATAACAGCTGTCCTGAGGACCGCTTGCCTTTAGACATCACACATCTACGCCCACTATTCAGGTACCACAGATACCTGTATTTGCACAGAATCACTTCAGATAACTAATGTAAATGGAATTCATTTTATTTAATCATGCCTCTTACCTATTCATATGACATACATGTGTATTGTGTGTTACAGATACATGAGGAATGATTTAGCAAGGCTGCAGCTTAGGTGTGTGTTCCGGCCACAAGGTTGTGAGGTCATATGTGCACTGGAGTCTATTCATCAGCACGAGCAACAGTGTGATTACGCTTTGCTGAACTGCAGTAATACAGGTACACATAAAAGAGCACATCTATATATACACTCACCTAAAGGATTATTAGGAACACCTGTTCAATTTCTCATTAATGCAATTATCTAATCAACCAATCACATGGCAGTTGCTTCAATGCATTTAGGGTTGTGGTCCTGGTCAAGACAAACCCCTGAACTCCAAACTGAATGTCAGAATGGGAAAGAAAGGTGATTTAAGCAATTTTGAGCGTGGCATGGTTGTTGGTGCCAGACGGGCCGGTCTAGTATTTTAACAATCTGCTCAGTTACTGGGATTTTCATGCACAACCATTTCTAGAGTTTACAAAAAATGGTGTGAAAGGTAAAAACATCCAGTATGCGGCAGTCCTGTGGGGCAAATGCCTTCTTGATGCTAGAGGTCAGAGGAGAATGGCCGACTGATTCAAGCTGATAGAAGAGCAACTTTGACTGAAATAACCACTCGTTACAACCGAGGTATGCAGCAAAGCATTTGTGAAGCCACAACACGCACAACCTTGAGGCAGATGGGCTACAACAGCAGAAGACCCCACCGAGTACCACTCATCTCCATTATAAATAGGAAAAAGAGGCTGCAGTTAGTCAGATATTTGGCATAAACAGAATGAGAACATGGGACCATCATTCCTTGTTACCACTGTGCAGGCTGGTGGTGGTGGTGTAATGGTGTAGGGGATATTTTCTTGGCACACTTTAGACCCCTTAGTGCCAATTGGGAATCGTTTAAATGCCACAGCCTACCTGAGCATTGTTTCTGACCATGTCCATCCCTTTATTGTCACCGTGTACCCATCCTCTGATGGCTACTCCAGCAGGATAATGCACCATGTCACAAAGCTTGAATCATTTGAAATTGGTTTCTTGAACATGATAATGAGTTCACTGTACTAAAATGCGCCCCCGCAGTCACCAGATCTCAACCCAATAGAGCATCTTTGGGATGTGGTGGAACGGGAGCTTTGTGTCCTGGATGTGCATCCCACAAATCTCCATCAACTGCAAGATGCTATCCTATCAATATGGGCCAACATTTCTAAAGAATGCTTTCAGCAACTTGTTAATTCAAATCCACATAGAATTAAGGCAGTTCTGAAGGTGAAAAGGGGTCACACACAGTATTAGTATGGTGTTCCTAATAATCCTATAGGTGAGTGTATATGTATCTTACTAAATCTTATCTTAGTATCCATACCCACACTTTTTTGTCTGGGGACAGATGACTACTGCTTAATTCATACATTCAGTACAATATAAAGCGCAGTTGTAACAGCAGATGAATGAGTATTGTACCCTCAAAATAGAGTGCCTACTGCTGAGTAATCACGTTTTTAATTATTAACGAGGGACCCCCTCAGGCAGCCAGTGAGTTGAAACTTTTATCTCAGGGTTAATACAATTGAGCTGTTCAGTTAATGAGCTAACAATGGCAGATTCTTGCACATAATATATGTATTCGTTTCAGTAAACCTCAGTGCAGCATTCTCTAATTTTGGAAATATTTGTTTGTGTGTATGTATTTAAATATGCAGGTGACGAGTACTTGTGTTACCGTTGTGGTAGGTGTTTGTGTTTTATGTGTGTTTTCCAAACTCTGTGTGTCTTTTTCTTTAACAAGATTTTTTCCACTTTATACATTTCCAAATTGTAGTAATTTTGTATTCAGAATTATAATTTGAAACAAATCATTTCATTATTTCATATTTCATACGGCAAACTCAAAGACAGGTATAAATATATAAACAATTGCTGCAAACTTCTGAGCATAGACTACCATTCAAAAGTTTGAGGATCAAAAACAAAATTAAACAAAAAACCCTGTGATTTCGGGTTGGATTCTTTATTCATCAAAGATGCTATCAAATTGACCAAAAGTAAGAGCATGTATAATGTAACAAAATATTTCAATTTCAGAGAAATGCTGTTCTTTTGAGCTGTCTATTCATCATAGAATCCTGAAAAAATTATATTAAAGCAGCATAGCTGTTATCAACATTGATAATAATACAAAATGTTTATTGGGCACCAAATCAGCATATTAGGATGATTCGCATTGGTGTCATAACAGGAATACATTTTTAAATATATTAAAAAGGAAACCATTATATAAAGTTTCACAATATTACTGTTTGTGCTGTATTTTTGATTAAATAAATGCAGCTTTGGTGATCGTAAGAGACTTCTTTCAAAAACATTCAAAAAATCTTACAGACCCCCAACTTTTGATACATAACTTTTGTAGTGTATATTTAAAATGGTTATGAATTTTTCATTTAGATAAAATAATATTTAGATTTATCATTTTAAATGTTTTTTAAACTGATTTAATATTTAAAAAATATCACTATACATTTCATTTTTATCAAATGTTACATTTCCTTCACAAAGACAAGTAGCAATAACAGCTGGTCATACAGTATAATTAAACAAATATACACAAAGGCAATCATAAATTCATAAACGCCTTTGCTGGAAAATGTTGGCATGCACGGAAAAACATTTGTTTTGTAGTTTTCAACCAATTCTTACTGATGCTAGTCATTCTATCAAGTCATTTTTGCAATTTTGACAAATCCAGCTAGATAATTTTAACTAGGGCCATCCTTATTGTTTAGCCCTGCTGGTTAGATGCTTTTACTATTTTTCCTCTGTGCATGAACATTTGCCTTGGGCCAGGTTTTCTTCTTTGTTTGTGGTTTAATGTTTCTCTGCAATCGTTCAGGCTGCCCAGTCCAGGTGTCACGGCGCTCTCTGGAAGCTCATCTGTGTGTGTGTGAATACAGCAGTAGAGTTTGTGCAAGCGGCTGTGGATACACAATCCTAAACAATGAGGAGGCCCAACACAACTGTGTATCAGAACTACGAGCTGAGCTGGACATGCTCAGGTAGAAACATTCTGCTGAAATCATAAAAATTGTGACCATGTAAATACTGTATTGTTAGAAATGTGTGTGTGTTTATTATAGGGCAGAATTAGACTGCAAAGTCGAAGAGGTGAGGCATGAAATGGAATCTCGCCTGGATTCTCAGAAGACGGCACATGGTGCAGAAGGAGAATTTGCTGAGGAATGAAGTGGATGAACTTAAGGTACGATACTTTTCACATCAACAGACTTTTTGTGTGCATTAAGTCACTGACAGGTGTGTGTTTGTGCAAAGGGCCAGCTGTCCCGCGTCATGTCAGATGTCCGCATTTTACTGGGTGCAGAGAGAGCTCGCAGACAAGAGCTAGAGAGGGCAGAGCTTGAGAAGGCGGAGCTTCTTGAACTTTTAAAAGGGAGGGGCTCAGACCAGCCACACCCTCTGAAGTTGTAGCTCCGCCCCCTGCTGAGGTGCAGAGAAAGCCAAGCCCACTAAGCCTAGCTTTGGACTGCATCAAAAGGAAGAATAGAGAGGTTACAGTTATCTGAAGAGGCTCATTTTCACAATAGAATACTAAAGAAGAGGGAACATATGATGCTAATAGGAAACAACTACCTGGAACTCATCTAAATAAAGACCCATTATTTGATCTCCTCTGTGTAAACTGAATGAGATGACCCAGGTGCTAAGATTAAACCAAATTGTGTAGTGAATTTATTTTTATTTTTTTACACAATTTTGTATGTTTTTAGAATTTGAGTTTTGTTTTCCTATTTACAAGAACAACAGAGATGCAACAAATTCTGCTACATACATTTGTTGATATTAAAACAGTTTTGACAAATTACACTGTGGATTTTTATATAAAAATACACTCAAACATATCCTCACAAGAATTTAATCATATTTTTTAGATTTAAAAATGAGAGAAACACAAAACATGACAATGATATACACAATATCAGTCGGTGGTTGCAACAGATACAGCAGATCCACATCCTGATTGGTCCTTTAGAGCCTGACGGCTGAGTCTACTTTGCTCAAGGCAGTTCAAGTTCAGCGAGTGAATGAGCGGACATGTCGGCCCCGTCCGCCTCCGCTCCCTCCACTGCTGAACTTCCCTTGACCACGTCCACCGCCACTTACTCCACCTCCTCCCACACCAACTCCACCACCACTCAACCAGGACAGGCCTGCTCCTCTCCCTCTGTTGGCTCTGTCCGAGGAGCCAATCTGTATGCACCTGAAGAGTAAGAAGAGAGGGGTCAGTAACTGTTTGACATAGCAGTAGGGTGAAGTAAAGAGCCATTTAAAACATTTCATTCATTTAGGTATTTTTTACAACTTTAATGATTAGAAAGAAGTCACCGCTGATGGAAACATCTAGAAGGTACATACCACTTAACTATCACCTAAGTTTTAACCCTCTATAATGGTGTAACGTCAAAATGAGACAGAGAA
Source organism: Hybognathus amarus (assembly GCA_030378365.1). Classification (NCBI taxonomy): domain Eukaryota; kingdom Metazoa; phylum Chordata; class Actinopteri; order Cypriniformes; family Leuciscidae; genus Hybognathus; species Hybognathus amarus. Next base: position 119,664 of record JAQIUQ010007734.1, on the reverse strand, counting down.
AACTGCATTTAAGTACTATTATCATGACATCGCATTCAGCCAATAAATGTGCAACATGCTTGACAGTTTTGACAACAGGAAAATGGAGACATTATATATATATATATATATATATATATATATATATATACACACACACACACACACACACACACACACATATATAGAGAGTATAGTGTGTACTATACTACTACTACACACACATATATATATAAGAGAGAGAGTATAATGTGTACTATACTACTACTACACACATATATATATAGAGAGAGAGTATAATGTGTACTATACTACTACTACACACACATATATATAGAGAGAGAGAGTATAATGTGTACTATACTACTACTATGATGAAGTAAAATATTTTAAAACAGAAAAGGTGCATTATCTATTTATTATCTACACAAGGCCTGCTCGATAGATTTTAGAAGTGACAGATAAACTACTACATTTATTCTATCCGTCACTTGGTCAAGCAGGCATGGTCATCAGCAGATGCTGAAAATCCCCAAATAATCAAATACAAGCTAATCTGATATATTGGTCTTGTTAATTTAACACCCATAAGCGGTCAGAGTCATGTTTGATTGTTATTAGATGGCTATTTTATATTGTTTCTATATTATTTTTTAAAAAGGATGAAGGCCTACCGGTAGGTGGCTGTCTGGAGGGCAACGGTCGGGCGAAGTTGCTTTGTCCTCCTCGTGGTTCACTGTAAGTCCCTCTGTGAGTGACAGCTGTCACCGGAGTGTTCCAAGTGGAGCCGCGACCACCTTCGCGGCGCTGATAGTTTCCTAAAATACAAACAAATTATTTTAAAAGATGTTTCACAGGTTTAATCAGCCACATATAAAGAGTACAGAGTATATATGTGATGAATTAAACACATGAGTGTACCAGCGAGCAGAACACTCTTTGGGGCTGGAGGAGTGAAGAAGCGGGTGTGACTCTGGAAGCCTCTCCCTCTGGTTCCTCCAGTAAACAAGCCTCTAGTCGGTGGCTTGGCTCCTCCTCCCTTCGGTGGCCGTTTGGGCAGGGACAGGCCAGTGGGCGGACCAACATCCTTGAACTCTGCGGCAAGGAAATCATCTACATGCATGGAAGGAGGCCGACTGGTATTCTGCTTGCGCTGACGGAAAATGTCATGTGGTCGACAGAGCTGGCCAAATGCACCACGACCCCGACCCCGAGGGGCTGCCATGATGTGAGCTCGTTTTGCAGGCTCCACATAATCTGACTTTCCACTGCAAACAAAAGAAAATTATTCTGTAGCTTTATAGAGTCTATAGATTCAAGGTAAAAGGGTTTCTACACATTTTTTCATTTCAAAATGACATACTTTTTCAGACTCAAATTTCTAGATTACGTAAACACAAACTTTTATTTTGGATGTGATTATTTCTCGATTAATCTTTGCCCATCCCTGTTTGACAATCACTAAAGAATCGCTAAATAGCTGACATGGAAACACACTTATTGTATGATAGATTTATTTTCATTAAATTCTTTTAAATTCATTAGATTTTCTATTATAGAAAACTAAATAGGGCTGGAATGGTCTGGCAAAAGCAATAGTCTGGAAAAGCAAATGGTTTTCCATACTTTGCTTTCTTTTTCCACACTTTCCAGACCTGGAAATTACTCGCATCAAATTCCATACTTTTCCAAACTGTGTAAGAACCCTGTAAAAAAGTAATCTCAGACTAGAATGGTGGGTACCTGGATGTGATGAAGGTCTCATGTTTGTGCTTGCCCAGTCTGAAGCCTTTGGTTGGTTTGCTGTGTCCTGGGGAAGTGGGTTCACTGAGGAACGATCGTTCTAACTCTGCCTTCAGGTCTAAGTCTGGACAACACTGCTGGGCCAGAGCAACTAGGTCTACTTTCACCTGCGGCACATACATTTACAATGATCACATGAACCAATAAAAAGTAAGAGTAATTTAAGATTCACATTCACAAAAGATGACTAAAATTAAACTTGATTCTAAAACGTCCTCTTGTTTTACCTTAAAACCTGCTAGCATCTGTTTATGTAGCTCTTCATATCTCATTGTATATATTTTGTTCAATTGTCCAATACATATTTTAAGAACACAAATATATTTATTGTTCCATCAAACACATGTCCCTCACCATGTCTACTTCTGTCTCCATCTCATCTGACTGGAATGGAGAGAACCACAGGGCCTTTGACTGCTGTCCAGGGCATCCGAGAGAACATAAACGGTCCTGAAGGTAGAGAACAAGTGAGTGAGGGAAAAGAGAGACATATAACAGTGGAGACACATTTTCAAGATGCAATGATACAGAATTTGATCTGGATCAAGTATTTGCATTATAAGGAATGTGTGAATCTACAAATATACAAAATCAACTAATCAGTGTGTTGCTGTTTTCATTTTAATGTTAGTTCAAGTTTTACTAATTTTGTTTTGATTAGGTTTTTTATGTCTATATACTTTTCATTAATTCTTATTTAAGTTTGAGTTATTTTAGTACTTCAAGTTAAATTAATTAAAATGAGAAATTCTGTCTTGGAAACTAGCTGTAACTGCAATAATTTTTAATATTTTATTTTATTTAATGAATTTTTTTATGGATTTATTTCTAGATAACCATGATAACTGACGCACACAGAATTACTCTCTCTGTTCATATTACCTGTGATTGAACTGTGCCTGAAGCGGCTCGGGTGCAGGTAATGTGGGCTCAGTTTCAGGTTCTACGTTAGCTGTGGCATCTCCAGAACTTTCTATAATCTGTCGCAGTCCGGCCACATTCTCCAGCAGAGTTTCTAAAGACTCATCCTCCTTACAGAGCTTCTGCATACATGGGTGAATGATACAGAGTAGCGGAAGATTAATATGAGCGCCTCCTTTCATGTAGGCAATAGGGCACAGCTTACTTATGTATAATCTAAGCTGCCATGTGTACCATGATATGTTTCTCCAGTTCCTGATAACGGATGCTCCCCTGAGTCCTCCTTCCATTGCAGCAGCAGCTTCATGTCGCTCACACTAAGTGCCAAAGATCGACTGTCTATGTCTTCATCCTGATAGAGCAAAAATAATATGTATTAGCATATTCATATCAAATAAATGTGAACTAATCAGCTAAACCAGCTGTTGTCACCTACCATAGCTTCAATGTTCAAAATCTGTCTCAAGAAGTCAAACAGGGCTGAAAGAAGCTCAGCAAACTCTTTATTAAAGGATGTTGTTTCCCTGCGGATCAGCGAGGAAACGGCCAAGCTGTGTTTCTTCAGAGAGCTGCAGCACAAACACAAAATGTTTAAACCACAAATATCACACACAAAAACATTTTACATTTTTATATTACGACAAAGAAGTCTAGGGATACTATGATAATTACTTACATGTTATGGCCGATAAATAGTCAATATTAAAACCCTATATTAAAATCCTGATATTCCTATAAAATCCTATATCCTATCCTATATTACTTAATTCTAATTTAGCATTTTTATTAAAAACTAGCCATCCCAAAATTATAATGTACAGTATGAAAAATGGATATTCATTATGAGATTTACTAAAGATTACATCTAACTGTTTAAAAGTAAAATAGAAGAAAATTACCATGCATAATTAAATATCCAATATTAAAAAAACTACAATATTCAGTGAGAAAATAAATAGACATCAAATGTACCTTTTGAGGTGATAGAGACCGTAGTCGTGCTCTGTGAGAAACATCATGGTTCGCAGACATGTGAGCTGAAGGGCGTAGCTGCTGTGTGAATTTCCCAACACTTCCAACATCCCGTCACATATGCATGTCATCATGTCTCTGGTCGGCAGCGAGTTGGCCAGCTGCTCAGCCTCAGACACTGACGCTTCACCCCGAACCACTCACAACCAGTGACACGTCCTGGTCACAGAGTGACTGAAAAATGGAAGCTGTCAATTCAGCGTTCTGCTGTGCTGGCAGGCCGGCATCTGCAGGTATGACAAGCATGGCCAGCAGGGAGGGAAGAAGCTCTGATAGTTTGTCCTCCACTTTCCCATCACTCCGCACCTCAATGCGCGCAGACCCACTCAGGAGAGCCAACATGGCCGTCTTGCAAGCCCGTTGAGACGCCAGCGAGTCGAGGAGGGCTAGTAACCTTAACAAGCGTGAGCCAGCTGCCTCCCTAAACACAGAATCCATTTGAGTATAACACACTAATCCATCCACAACCAATCTTATTAAAACAAATCCTCAAACTATTAACACACTCCTTAAAGGGTTAGTTCACCCAAAAATTAAAATTAAGTCATTAATTACTCACCTCGATGCTGTACCAACTCGTAAGACCTTCGTCCATCTTCGGAACACAAATGAAGATATTTTTATTTAATCTGAGAGCTGGATCACTCTCCATAGGCTTCTGAAGGGACTGGCTCTTGACGGCCCATAAAGTCATTAAAGAAAATGTTTAAATATTCCATGTGCCTACAGTGGCTCAATTATAAGTTTATCAAGCGACGAGACTACTTTTTGTGCGAAAAAAACATAAATAACGACTTTATTCGACTATTCCATTACTTCCTTATGGGCCTTTAGACGAGAGTAGAAGAGATTTCCAGAACGCATGCGCGAGAACTGAGATGAGGACGTTCTTCTTCGACTACTTCTTGTTACCGGCTGCTCACCGCTTAGGAAGTATTACCGCCACCTACCGTATAGATGATGTGCTGATTTAGCTGGAAGCGCAAAACTTTCTGTTTACAAGCAGAGGAAGATGCGCTGCTGTACATACGCTTTTCAATTACCGTATTTTCCGCACTATAAGGTGCACTTAAAAGCCTTTAATCTTCTCAAAAAACGACAGGAGCGCCTTACAATCCGGAGCGCCTTATATATGGATCATCGATCTTATACGGTAGGGGCGGTAATACTCCTAAGCGGTGAGCAGCCGGTAACAAGAAGTAGTCGAAGAAGAACGTCCTCATCTCAGTTCTTGCGCATGCGTTCTGGAAATCTCTTCTACTCTCGTTAAAGGCCCATAAGGAAGTAATGGAATAGTCAAATAATGTCGTTATTTATGGTTTTTTTTCGCACAAAAAGTAGTCTCGTCGCTTGATAAACTTATAATTGAGCCGCTGTAGGCACATGGAATATTTAAACATTTTCTTTAATGACTTTAAGTGCCGTCAAGAGCCAGTCCCTTAGGCAGTCATATGGAGGAGTGATCCAGCTCTAGATTTAATAAAAATATCTTCATTTGTGTTCCGAAGATGACGAAGGTCTTACGGGGTTGGTACAGCATGGGGGTGATTAATTAATGACTTAATTTTCATTTTTGGTGAACTAACCCTTTAATGTGATAAATGTGGTCTTACTGCTGCATTTCCTCCTGCAGCTGCTCCAGCAATGTCCTCATCACCAAAGTTGCAGTGGGGGCAGCAAGATTGCAGAGTTGTACACATACACGGCGGAGCAAGGAGAGGAGAGGCGGACAGCTGCTGACACAAACGCACCTCAGCACTTCCTGTAATACTCGAGCCTGGGCATGTAAATGCACACTCCACAACTTTCGTGTGTTCATTGCCACCCCAATGTCTTGCACTGATAGTGCCTGAGAGAAGAGAGGGAGATGGCAAGAGATGAAATTAATGAAATAAAACAAAATAGGTACAGAAGCATATATTTCCTGCTTTTTTTAAGACACTAGGCAGCTAACTAGGGTTTGGAACAGAGCTCCTGTAAGTGGGACAATCAGCAGCAAGCCGTGACAGGTGTTTGTAGCCCTAGCATGTAAATGTGTGTCCAGTACCTGTGTGGTCTGCATGGGCAGAGGCAGAGGAAGCAGTTCCGAGAGCAGACTGAGGCTGCTGTAGATGTTCTCTGGAGCAGCCAGTATAGAGTTCAACACTTCCTTCAGCATCAGAGACCAGCTGTTTCCAGCCACGGTTTCCTCTGAACCCGTCTCCTGTTGACTAACCGCATGTGTGAAAGTTAACATTATCTCTGTCACGTCTCCCTGGATACGCAGCTCCTCCGCATCAAGGCGACCTGTTGTCGGGGTGGAGCAGAGGATCTTGTGAAGGGCGACACAGACGGAGGGCACACGCACGTCACGGAACTCACAGGTTCCCCGCAGAGCAGCTCTGTCAGCATGGCTCGGATGAGTCTCAGTGAGCAGGAGGCCACTGACAGCATCATGAGACGCTGTGCTATTGGACCCATTGGCCCATGTAGTCGCCATGGCAGCAGTAGAAGTGATGTAAGTTTCTGGAGGACTTTAATAAAAGTGTCCATGCCCTCTGCACTGAAGAGGGCTATGATTGCCTGGTTCCACTTCAAGTCTTTTTGCTGACCTGCACACACACAATGAGTCATATCAGGACACATAAGTTCAGGGTTTCCCATACATTCATTAATTTGTGGTGGCCCGCCACAATATCAACGCTGACCGCCACACATTGATTTTCAGGTTTTGATTTTATTGTAGAGTTGCGTGCTGAGCGCTCCTTCCCTCCCACTCATAAACTGGCAATGGAGACGCGAATAGCACCTCCTCTTAGAGCAGTGTTCGAACTATACCGTGTCCTTTGGGGGAGCCCAATTTTTTGGGGGTGTGTGTGTGTGTGGGGGGGTGTTTGTGCACTTGCTCGTGCAGAGGATTTAAGCGCCTTTCAGACGGAACGTGCAATGTGCGGCACTATGAAACCCATTCATTTCAAGGACTTCCACAGCTACAAATGTATGCAAGCACTATATACAGGATTCACCGTATTGAAACAAATAGGTAAGTCAAACAGCAAACAGCCATCCACAAATAGTCTATAAATAGGCTGTGTTTGAGTTCACCTGAACAAGGTTTAAATTACTCGTCGGCTACAGAAGAATACCACAATTCCTTCGTTTAATTAGGCCTAAGACATCGAGAGTCAAGCAGACCTATAACAAACCCAGCCACAACACATAATTGGGAATAATGTGCCTTACCTTAACACAGAATGGATTTCAAAGACTTGCGCAGATCTATGGCCTCCAACGTTTATATTTTTTCTACGAATCTTTGAGTTAACATGCATTAAACATGATTGGAATTTGCACTGCAGCGCCACCATACCTTGATGCTCATGACAAGAATAGCATGTATAGTTATCTTTATTGAAGTGAATTAGGTTTAAATACGCCGTCATGCACAAATTAAAAATATTTTTGATATTTTACAAATAATACTGAAATTGCACGTCAAAATAAAACTTTGTGAATATATTTTGAGACCCCCAAAATTTCAGGAATCCCGTTTTCAGGGGAGCCCATGCCATATTAAGGGGAGCCGAGCTCCCCAGCTCCCTTAGCTCGCACTGTGCTTAGGGCACGATATTATGAATCAAAACTTGATCATGTGTTGGAGAAGGGATTGTTGCCAGTGCTTACTCTCTCCAGAATCATTCTGGAGTTGAAAGGTCAGTATAATGAACACTATAACTCTAAAAAGTTAGTCTAGGCCTATGTTAAATGCTGTCGCGTTTCCACCACAGATTCGCGCAATTTACTAAAACGTTCATTTTTTCCTCTTGCAATCAGTCATTCCAAAAATCATGCCAATGGACGTTGGTAGGTTTAAATATATCACAGAGCCATCACACTAGATATTATTATATTATTACTGATAAAGAGACGTAAGCCTAAGCATGTTATCCCAGCATTAATAGCAAGGAAAGACTCTGTGAGCGGCACATGTGAGGTGTTTTCTCACTTATTTCTGCTCCGAGGTCTTGATTATGGCATTTCTTTGAGGTTAAAAGGCAGTATTCCTCTATTTGGTCTTTTATGAATTTAATAAATACCGTAACTCTGTGTCATATTCTGTCCAAACACACCTTTTGGGTATCTATACTTTACTGGAGTAATCATTACTTCTATCTCCTTACATAAGCTATTCACGCAATTATCTGTAGGCAACTTTCTACTCCTTACATTTTAATAAATAGCCTGCTGTTATGGCATTTCGGCTTGTTTTCATTTCTGCTTGACATCGTGAAAAAAAGAAACCTATCCAGATAAATCGCGCCATCCAGATAGAGTGCATTTGATTGTGGTTGGATGAGAAGTATAAACATATATCATTCCGGTTTGTACACGGTGTATCACACCTACAAGATTGTTGCCATTAGCTATATCTGAGCTCTCAAGTGTCACGCATTTGATGGTCACAGTCACTCGTTTCAGTCTTTTGTATTTACTTGAACAAAGTAAATATACATTAATGAGCACATATATTTTTGAAAGAAGCAAGTGTTTTTAGTTAAGAATAAACTAAAAGAGTTAAACAGTGTAGCTTTAAGATAAAGGCATACAGTACCTTGAACAGTAGCTGGAGGGCAAGTAATGTGGCACAACACTCTGAGAGCACTTACAAGACCCACTCCATCTGCTGTCATCAAGTTCTCCAGATTCTGGCAATGGAAACAGCAAAACTTAGTTACTACACCATATTTAATAATACATGATATCTTCTAAACTAAAGCATGAATTAATTGTTCAACATTTTTTCTTGACAGAACCGGTTTTACTTCAGCTAGAAGTCGAAGCTGAAAGACCCAATCATATAAAAATAGCATTTGTGTGTATGAGTAAAGGAGTTACAGCGTTTTCTAATGCCTTGATCAATGCCTTACATAAGATGGGTATACACATTCTACCTCATTCTCCATCATCTTAACCCCCCTGAAATACCATATAAGTTTTTATGTGGTTGATAAGCTCACCTGCTTTATGTACTCAATAAGTGTGGGGATGGCACTGATATCAAAATGTAATTTTTCAAGTGGCTCCAACCACTTAGACAGCTCTGAAAAACATATTTAATCATAGAGGTCAAATATGAAAGCACTTACATTTGCTAAATTTATAAAATGGCTTTTAAGGCCTTGAAAAAAAAACATTCTTCTTAATAAAGCATGGAACTGGTGGTTTGGCTGACATTGAAGTGTTTGGTAGGCTGCAAAAGACAAACAGGCTAACCTTGAAGCTTGGCATTGTTTTCATCAGCTTTGCAGACATTAAGAAGTGGAGTACCATACTGCTCCATCATACGGAAGATCACTTGATGTCTGAACCACCAGCAGTACAAGCATACAGGCATAGTTATATGTTACAGACTTCCTTGCTTTACCTTCCCTGAGAGTGAGAGACAGCCAGCAAGTTAGAGAGAACAAGAGGTTTAGGAAGAAATATTAATTTCAACAAAAATGACTATGGAGTGTCTCAGGGCTCTATATATGCTCTATATATAAGTGTTAACAACCTCTGTATATGGTGTCAAAAAACATTTATCACATTCTTATTTGTCAATATATAGATTGACAACATATATGATCTCATAAATCAGACATTATTTCAACCAATGTCATATATTCTCACCCTTGGCCTTCTTTTGCATGAAACTCTAACAGGTTGACCAGACAGCTGATGTTATTATCCAAGCTAAAAGCGTGCGCAACAGCGTTTCGGCCTGTGCTGCTAAAGCCAATGAGATACAGGCTGTGAAGTGTTGCCAAAACATCTGGATTATCGCCATCTTCAAGCTCTACCACGTTTAGCTCAGCAACACCCTGTAGTGCATGTAGAGTTTGCATAAGCCAGACCCAAAAACCATCATCAATCGACCCTTCTCCAACTGCAGGAGCATCTTCACCCTCAACCTCTGAAAGGGGCGTCAGCGGAACCAAGTGAGAGGGTGGGGTCAGGTGAGTAAGGGGTGTGAGGAGACGAAGCAGCAAATTGGTGGTTTCGTGCTGGCTAAGGAGGAACAGGAGACCCTGCTGGGACTGGGACAGGAAACGCATCAGTTCTCTGACAGCCTGCAGGACTCCGATGTGGGCACATGTAGCCGAATATGACAGAACAACTGCCAGGGATTCCAGAAGGTGACAGGCATGCATATATCTGTATATAAAAAAGAAAAACACAATTAAAGAGATGATATATATTTGAACTTAAATGAACACCATGTACCTTTTGGCACTCTAACAGTAAATAAACAAAACTGCAGCATCTTGCGAAACACCCAGGGTACCTTAAGTTAAGGTCATGTATATGACGAGTTACACTTGTACAGGTTGGGCTGTCATGGTGAAAGAATTTCCTTTGCTGTGATTCTGTCATTTTAAGCATTTTACATTTGAATTATATACAATCTCATCTATTTACATTTGAATCATAATCTACTGTTATCCTTCCTATCTATCATCTATCTATCTATCTATCTATCTATCTATCTATCTATCTATCTATCTATCTATCTATCTATCTATCTATATCTATCTATCTATCTATCTATCTATCTATCTATCTATCTATCTATCTATCTATCTATCTGATCAGCATTTTCTTTCTATCTTTTAAAAATCATTAAACATTCAAATGCATGCATTACATTTTAAAATATTAGAGTATTATAATAAGCTAATACAAATTTTTCATTATGAAATTTATAGTTGTAACAAAAATCAGAAATCTCACACTCCCTACCTTCTGCATTTTATATTAATTTCCGTTTTCTCAGTCAAGCGATTACTCTCATCTAACCACTGAAAAGACGTAGAAAGGGCACGCTGTTTCATGAGACATTTTATTTTTATGCCTTAATTTGTGAATTCGTAATTGTCATTTTTCACCACCGTGTGCAGTACGTGTGACATCTACGTTCATCAAAAAATAAACTACACGTGTCTTGCGGAAGAACACTGTAGTCGGAGCTACTTCGCTCCATTAATGTCTATGGCTGACTCACGCAGGCACTGGGCAACGTCCACATCCGAGTTGACTCCGGGGATAAAATAGTCTGAATATAAACACTTATTAGTAGGCGCACTGTAGTGATTCAGGATAAGTCAAAAACACCGGTTTGGAAAATGGATTCATGATATAGCCTACTCGTTCATTTTGAACATAAGTTACGGACTGCAGCAGTTGATACAATCGGCATTCTGTTGCGTGAGCGTCCACTCGCACAAATGCGACAACAAAATTAACTTGCACATTCTCAAAAAATGGTTGTACATGCGACCAATTTGCGTTGCAACTCTGGAACCCTGGGGACCAAATTACATTATTCACTCTTATATAATTAAAGGGATACTTAAATTTCAATTTTGGGGTAAACTATCTCTTTAACATATTTAACATTGAATATATATGAATAGAGTGTAAAACATGGGCAAAGCCTTATGTAAAACAAAAAAACAGACGTGAACATCACTGTTGCTTGTGTTTCTCTGCAGTTGGCTTGTCAGTATCTCGGTATTACACATATTACTGGGCTAGGTACTGGGCTACACCATAGCGTTTGTTGTCCTCCTTGATCTAAAATAGTCATAATATAAATAAACACTTATAGGCATATCGTAGTGATTCAATATAAGACAAAAACACAGTTTGGAAGATGGATTCATGAAATACTCAATTCATTATATACATTTTGAAACATAATAAACATATAACATAGCCTTAATATTAACTAATATTATATCACCAAAAACAAGATGTATCAGTTTTGTAGCCATATGATACTGACCTATAAAGTGTTGGATAGGGATCATCCCGCTCTGGTGGCCCAGTAATCCGGGCATTTGTGGGAAAGCTTTCCCAGGAGGCTGTACCATACAGTGGCCGTGCTGTCTCCAGCAGGTGGAGGAGTTCCTCCAGAAGACCTTGCAGCCTCTCCAGGTCACCTTCTGACAAAGAGGCAGATTCCAGCAACGTATCGAGGTCCATTGGGCTTTCCCGCTCTACCTCTTGAGTTTCCCCCTCTCTCTCTCTCTCTCTTCCCTCTCAGGGATTGCTTGGTCTCCGCTCTCCTCCTTCTCTCTCGCTCTCCTCTCGCTCACCCACCTCCCCCGTGGCATGCCGTTCAGCCCAAATGCTTGCTGTCCTCTGCAGGTCAGTCAAAACCTCATAAAAATGACCCTTATGTAACATAGCTGCACCTGCCGTTGCCAACATCGTACGGTCTGGTCCAACAAAAGACAATTCCAGCAGACGCTGGTACCCACTTGTTCCATCATTGTCATGGTGATGGTCCCTGAGCAGGGCCTCGATGGCCTTTGGCTCACTGATGATACTGTCGAGAGAGCGCAGCACGTAGAGTTTCAGAGTGGATGAAACGTGCTCTGCAAAAGCAACTCCAGGAGGCTGCCAACAATCCCTTTCTCCCAGCAGATCCTGCACAACCAGGGCACCACAGTCGGCCAGGGCAGAGGCCAGTTTGGTTCCTGCTTTAAGCTGGCGCAGGTTCAGAGCTATGGGCTGTGCCAGGGCAGAGTCTAAATTTAGAGCTTCACAGCTCCAGTCGACCAACCGCTTCAACTTTTCGCTCAACACATTAGGGTCCTTTAGAGAAAGGAAGCTCAATCCTTTTACTAGAAAGGCAGGGATTTCCTCTAAATGCAGTTACCCAGCCTGCCCCTCCGCTCTGCCCCCTGTCCCTCCCCCCAGGCCTCTAACAGCTCTGAGAGTTTAGCTGCAGACTCCGCCCACGAGGAGCTCGAGTCCTGGGATATCAACCGTTTTGAGGCGTTTTAGCTCTGCCTCATATCGCGTGATATGCGGAGGGTTGAAGTGCTGGAGGGGTCGGAGGTCTCGTCCTGCGACGTATCGTGACTGAACAGTCGGTAGTGAGGCGAGGTCCTCAGGTGTGTAGTCTAAGTCAAAGGCAGGGAGCTTGAAAGCCCCACTTTCCAAATCCTCCTCATCACTGGATATCTGCTCATAACCATCATCACCTGTAGACAAAAAACAAAACACGTCACACAACAGTTGCCTTTCCTAAGAACAAACAGAAAACCTTTTACACTGTCACTGGCTGAGCAAATCTAGCAAATTACAATTTTATTTAGAGAGCATTTTTTTGTCCACACACATAAAATATCAGAGTAATTTTTCCCCTCAACATCTGGTTTATTCACTCCCACTGCAGTGCAACTACTCACCTTCTGCATCCTCATCTGTCACCTCATCACCCACTTCATCTTCCTCATCTTCATCCCCCTCGCTTCCCTCAGACTGGATCATCTTCATCCACCTCATCATCAGCCGGTCCCTCTTCGTCATCCGGCTCTGCGTCCAGAGTAGGTCTCCTCAGCAGGAAGAGACCCTCGCTCAGGTGAGACAGGCTCCAGGTAATCATCACCCTGTTCTGTGTTCTCCACCTTCACTGGACCTAAAGCAGAGACAGCACAGCGGAGTTCAGTGCTCAGCACATATATCACACAGAATATAACAAAAATGCAATAATAAAACAAATGCTAAATAATATTGTTAAAGGGTTGGTTCATCCAAAAATGAAAATTGTCATTAATGACTAAACCCTATGTTCGTCCCAAGCCCGTAAGACCTCCGTTCATCTTCAGAACACAGTATTTTAGATTTAGTCCGAGAGGTTTCTGTCCCTCCATTGAAAATGTATGTACGATATACTGTTCTTGTCCAGAAAGGATATAAAGGCATCAAAATAGTCCATGTTACACCAGTGGGTTTGTTAGAATGTTTTGAAGCGTTGAAAATATATTTTGGTCCAAAAATAACAAAAACTACGACTTTATTCAGCATTGTATTCTCTTCCGGTTCTGTTTTCAATACGCGTTCAGTGACGCTGATGACGTAAGATGCTGCTGATGACGTAAGATGCTGTTGATGTGTATCTGGTGCGTCCATGTACTCGGGTTCAAATAAATATGGCTGGGCAAAAAAAATGCAAGTCTTCCTCTGTGTCGAAATCCTTAGACATGTTTGTGTGAATGCAGATGAGAGAATACAATGTTGAATACATTTTTGTTAATTTTTGGTCATGGACTACTTTGATGATGTCTTTATTTCCTTTCTGGACAAGGACAGTTTATTGTACATACATTTTCAATGGAGGGACATGAAGCTCTCGACTAAATCTAAAATATCTTAAACTGCGTTCCGAAGATGAACGGAGATCTTACGGCTTGGGACGACATGAGGGTGAGTCAATGACATAATTTTTATTTTTGGGTGAACGTAACCCTTTAAGTTCATACACAGTTTTCCCCCATTTAAACCAGGTTTAAATATTGAGCAAATAAATAGACACAAAATGAAGAAATAATAAGATAATCTAAAAAATAAAAAGTTTTAATTCCAGTTTTCACTCAAATTGTTATGGCTATAACATATTATTTGAATGCCATTATCAAAAAATGTGTGAAATTAGGAAAACTCAAAACAGAAGCACTCTGACCACCACTGTATATACTGTACATCTTTTCCACATGGACATACATTGACCAGGTGCAGGTATCGCCTCCTCATCATCGTCGTCTGGAGGAGGTGGTCCCGGTGGGGTCCGTGGCCCTCTGGGTTGTGGTCTGGGTGGGCTGCCATTAAACTGCTCTTCATTCTCCCACTCTGCTAGAAATTCACAAAACACGGAAGTTTAATTTTTCACATGAAGCAAATGAGATTACATATGTGTATAAAATGTTTATGCTGACCAAGCTTAATGTTCCTCTTGGATCCCAGCTGCTGCTGCGGGGGAGGGGGTGGAGGAGGTGGTTGGAGAGTCCCCGCTCGTGGCTGTGAGGACGCTCTGCCGTACCATACACAGCCACCGTCAGGCATGTGTACCATCCACGCAGGACCAACCCATCTGTGTTAATCTTTAATAAGACAAAATTTAAATTGAGGCAGAGTCTAGAGGGGTGGAGCAAAAAGAGTCCAAAACACAAATGAAGGCTGATTTGCGTACAAGCCATGAGAGAGCAGGAGCTGAGAGCTATAGTCATTACAGAGGCATGTGCAAATATATTGTGGATTCTGGAAAATGCTTTTGAAGTATTTATTGAGCAGAAGAAAGCTGCTGTCAGCAGTTTTGGAGAAACCACAAACATATTGGTCCATGCATGTTTTTACATGGAAATACGATGCTGGGCTGTAATGAGGGGGTCTCTTACCTTTCCATTAGGCCTGAAGATGATTGATTTGTTCTCATCATACTCGAGAGCTAGTGTGAAACAAACACCGAAATCAATGATTTGAACAATCAAAGAGTACACGCATCTATTCAGCTATAGATTTGTGAGATGGAATACTGTATTTCTCGCTGATCTTATCCTGCACTGGTGTGTATGTGTGAGTTTATTTAGTACCTGCCCAGCCTGTCAAACACTGGAGCGTTGGGTTTGGACACATTGTTGAAGAACAGGTCCAACTGGAATGCGTGAGGGGCTGTTTCCCTGAAGATACACAGGAAGGGGACATTGTAACCGTCAAAAAACAAACCTGAAACCCCTATTTGCCTTCAGCAGCCACCTTCTGTCTAATCAAACTTCCTATAAATCAGTTAGCCTGCAGGAATCATTTTTTGAAATCGCTCTTTTTCAGAACTGATTGATTGTTACATATACTTATTGTTTGTCCTACCAAAACAAACTTTTCTTTTCTCTCATTGTTCTCGTAACAGGTTGAGATCTGGGATGAGATCATGGGAAAAGCTGAGAGTGGTCGGAGAATAGGGGGTGTGGTGGATTTGTTTATAAAGAACAATAGCGACCACAGAAACCTTTTCCAATTTCCTCAACTGTCCTCCAGCCATTTTACTTCTGAGGATACCACAGTATTACTCATGTCCTATTGTGCACTACAGAAGCACTGGGACAGTTTGTACACACTGTAAACATGGCAGAAGCGCTGTTAACCGTCATCATATAGCCTATGTAGTGAAAATTAGGGATGTTAAAAATAGCATATTTTACAATACTGTCTAATTGGGGGATTGTCTGAATCAGATTTTTTTTCTAGCAAGGATGCATTAAACACATTAAAAATAATATGTTGCAAAAGATTCAAAACACAAAAAATGACTTAAAGTTAGTAATTAAGTTTACATTTTATTGATGTCATTCATTGTTTCTTTAAAGGAAATAAGATCACAACTTCTGTGAGAATTATAGCTTTTAGAATGTCAGCATGAAAAAAATGCTACCTCTTGAAATTCATCATATTGTGTAAGAAAATATGAATAGCTAGAAATAAAAAGTTGCCCTTATTAACCAACTAGTTGGTGGTTGGACGACCAGTCAACCATCCTAAACCTTCCTTAATGTAAGAACACTTCCATGCAGTGTGGATGGCACATATGGTAAAAAACAAGTAGTAAATATGTAGAGAGATTCAATAGGAGGATCTTTGTGAGATCATTGTTTACGTTTTGTCACGTTGCATCATGGGAATCGTGTTGGCAAGAAACACTGCTAGGTACCTGTTATTTGATAGTTTTGCACGTTTGGAGGAGGATTTAGAGAAGAGGATGGTTCAATCTTGCCGTGTGGTCGATTGTACGGCTTGTTGGGGGCCTGATAAAAAGTTTTTCATTTCATTTTAAATAAATAAATAAGAACACTGATCAGATGAAGACTTTCCCGACTTTGCAGTGAGCAGTGATTATTTTGCCGTTCTGCAATCACCCACGGGAGATACGAATCACGCTGTGACTCTGCTTGGCCAGGTCTAACATCTGCTTTAACAAACTGATCTCATGAAATGGCGCATGTATAACACCAATTCATATTTCCAACACGCATAATCGCTTTTCAGCGTGTTTATGAACGCCGTTGACTTAATGTTACATTACTGTATATATAAATATGACCTACCCCAACCCCGTCCCTAAACCTACCCGCCACTGTGGTTAATAGCATTTGTGAGTCTTCCCCTACCATCCTAGGAAAAAATATCGCTCCCCAGATGTAGATCTACATTTTGATTCGTTTCGCTCGGACATTTAACAGCATAGACATACACGCATAGTTCAAAATGCATATAGAAAACACGCCACTTGACTCGAAAGTGTCGTGTATGTTTATGCAAAAGTTATGATATCATGTTGCTTTTAGCACTATCACTGCTTTCTGTTTGGCAGAAAAGATTCGGCCCAACTTTTCGAGAAACAAAATAATCATAGGCCTCTAGACTTTTGAAAGCCTTTAATCTTTCATGAGTGAAGGGTCCAGGGGTTTCATTAAATAAGAATAAATGTCTCCCCAGCAGATTAGTGGCCAAGACACGGGCGAGTCGGACCAACGTTTTTTGACATTCCAAATCACACATGGGCTTTGAATAACTTCAATTATGTCACCAATACAAATTTTGAGCTTCTCTCCCAAACCTCCTCCGGTCGTCAGATATTAAAGTGCTTATATATTGTGGATTTTGCCTGCTAACTCTCTTGAAAGTGCTTGTCGCGTCTTTACAGCCGGCCATTCTATTGTTTTCTTGCCACACAACGACTTGCGCATGCGTACAAAGATGTCAACAAAGATCCTCCTATAGCAGTAGCTTGATTCTTTATAGACATGAATGATTGCTGTAATTTTAGAAAAGAAACTCTTTGAGTGTGTGCAAGTTTGTTTTCTCACCCAAATGCCCTACTGTCAGGCAGGTTGCTATGTGCTTTGATGCCAGGGGGAATGACTCTCACTTCTGTGATCAGGACACCGTAAGGAAACCGCACAACATCCACATTTGTCAACTTGTAAGAGAACAGACACAGAAAAATGTTAAGAAGATTATCAAGACAAGGATAAATGTTATCACAGATAGACTGATGCAAAGGCTAGATCTCTCAAACACACCCAGACAGAGCGGCCAAGCAGAAAAACAGTCAGGCTTATTCAACTGTTAAAGTCTTGGAATTAAGATTCCTAGGGTTCAAGGTATTGAGAAATACAAAAGCATTCTCAGAAATCAAGTTCTTTTTGAAAATGTTAGACCGGCATATACCCTTTCCTCAACAAACTGTCATAGGGCAACAGGCCAGTCCAACCTGTTTCTAAAGAGCTGTTGGAATACACTGGTGGGGTGGCAGATCACTGCAACAATACAAAAGCACTTACTAACCACAAGCATACATATACACACCCAAAGAAGACAAAATTCCAGGACAAGAGACCTGTTTCCAGCCTTTACTAACATGATACCACGTAAAATACTGGAGCGAGGAGAAATGCAAGAAGCATGTAAAGAAACTTTGGATACAGGATTAAAATCCATCCATGCCATGTAATTAGTTAAGAAGAATTATAATTGATCTTTATATGGTTAGTTACCCAATCATTATGCTGAAAGCATTTGAGGTTGTTCTCATTAGGTGAGGGCATTATTTTAGAGAGGTGTATGTAACGAATGCATGTTTCGTCAACAATAAGTCACGTTTTCACTCTTGGGGTACATTTCTGTATATGAAGAGTTCAGATGGAAAAAGCCTCTAAATGCCATTTGAAATTTTCTTCTAAAATGATCATTTTTATCAAGCTTGTATATTTAAGTTCAGTAATTTCACTTAAAGGGCAATGAAGATTACCTATTAATTGTAATTTAAGTGATATTACTGAACTTAAATATACAAGCTTGATAAAAATGGTCATTTTAGAAGAAAATTCAAATGGCATTTGAGGCTTTTGCATCTGAACTCTTCATATGATGATTGAAAAAAACAGAAGCGACTGATCATGAAAAACATAACAGAAATAAATAACCAGGCTGACTAAGAAAAGACTACACTGAATGAATTTTTCATTTATATATATATATTTTTTAACTATATATTTTATTTTATTTTTTAAAAGTTTAATGATTCATAGTACATTTAATTAGACATGCAATTAATTAAACATGGTTTTTGATGGCTAAAAAACATACATGCCTGCTCTGCAACATTAGCAGTTTAGTTAGTGACAGCACTATTCTCAAACATGAAAAATTCAGGGCAGGACTTGATTTTGTCCATCTGGAATTGATTGGATGGTTGTGATGCCCTATAGAGCATCACAGTCTGGCCCACAGTCCGAGAGAGCTTTGGTGCTGGAAGTAAATTTCCCATTCATTTCTCCCATTGACATTTTGTAAAATCCATATCTAAAGAGTTTTAAAGCATGTCTGAGGAGAACCAGCCACAGCTGAACTGAACTCATAAGCATACAACATATCATTTCGAGTGAAGAAACAAAGAGAAAATCCAAAAAAAGTAAAAGGTACAAAACTGTGTACATAATATGTTCATTTCCACCAAAGGAACTACTCCTCCCAAAAACCACCACGCCTCACTAAAGTCGACTAAAGCCACCGTGAAAGCCTTTTGAGTGACTTCCAAATCTGACAACACCCACGTGAACTTTTTCCTCCAGTGTGAATTTTATATAGTGAATGTGCAGGGAAATGTGCTTTTTCTCAATTTACTGAAGCTTATATGTAAAACGCATTTGCAGCTGCACAAGCTAAAACATTCAGCATCTGGCTCGCTCATAGGCTGTGCTGCGGCAACTGCACATCCAATGGTGCGGGCGCCTCTGATGTGCGACCAATCAACTTAGCCCTACGTCTTTACACGATCTTCAGTCTTCACAGACTTTCAGCGGGACAGTTACACGACTTCCACCAATCAAATGCATTACTGTGGGATTGTTCAGGATTGTGGGTAATGAAGTACTTATCCAAGACATTGCGAATTAAAGGCATTTATCTTAAAACAAGGTTAGTGCCCCATGAACTTTTGGCATTTATATGAGCATGTACAATAGCTTACTACAGCCGTAGCTGGTTTTAAGTCTACCATGTATGGGTACGTTTTTATGGCTTAGGCTATATCTCAAATGTCAACGGAGAAATTGTATTGAATTCTTACTTACAGCACCGGCTGTGGCCGGGACTGAGATAAGGCTGCAACGATTTGTCATTGTCGACAAAAATCGATAATAGACATAGTCGACAATGAATTCCATTGTTGACGTTGTCGCCAGACATGTTTTTTTCCGACCGAGGCATCTCTCTTCATTACAACCTCTGCCCGAGTCACACACGCGCATTAACTTCTCTGCTGAGCAATAACATACAGAAATGGCCTGGCGTGTCCAACGCTGCAGCTGCACATACCAAAACATCTAAAGTTTGAGAGCATTTTAGCCTGGATACGGTGAATAAAAAGATTACCTGCATGGTTTGCAAAGCAGTCCTTGCGTATCACGGCAGCACCTCGGTGATGCACGAACATTTAAAGAGAAAGCACGTCGGACAGTTGAATGAAACGGAGTTTGAAGCGCCTCGGTAAGATTTACCCACATTTTCTGCACTATAAAGCGCACTTAAAAGCCGAAACGCCTTATATATGGATCAATTAGTTAACAACGCTCTGCGTTATTAAATTCACCCTTGAACTTGCGCTCATGTCCATCTATGCCCGCTTTGTCACACCACACGGCCAGTTCAACCTTGTATAAATCAGGTTATGTGTGTCTCCCGCTCACGAGCGCTCACTCTTAACAAACACACTGTCCGGCGCTGCTCGCATGTCACAGAATGTTCATAAAGCGCTCCCTGATCACAGAAACCGGGTCGTCTCATTCAAAACAGCCAGCTGTTGCGGTCAGCGACCGCCGCAAACCATGCAGGTAATATTTTTATTCACCATATCCAGGCTATAATGCATTTTTCATTGAAGTACCCCCTTCTTTCTTGTGTTTACTATCATTTTCCACAGAATTAAAGCAATCTCATGCTAATTTTTAGAAAAAATTAATAATTATCCGATTAGTCGACTAATCGTTTCAATAGTCGGTGACTAGTCGACTATTAAAATAGTCGTTAGTTGCAGCCCTAGACTGAGATGCTCTACTGCTCTAATCTCATGTGAGTGACAGGTTGTCCTGCCCTCTGCCAGTAACACATCATCAGAGAAGTCTTCTCTGAGAAGAGATGTGTTGCAAGTGTGAGCTAGGGGACGTTATTTTGATTAAAGATTATGAGGGTATGTGCATTAAAAAATGGTGTGCAAAGATAAATCATTTATTATAAATAGTGCAATATTACATTTAAAAAAAAACAAGAATTACCCATTTTGATAACTTGGTGACTTGATTTTACAAAAAGGCGAGGACTAAATAGATCAAAACTGCATTATTAATCTCCAGCTAAATGATACATTAAATACAGAAGGTTTCTTTTTACTAAGTCCAAATTCCTCACACATTTTCCCGACCGGCTACCTCAGTAAAACTCTACACATTACAGAAAATCTCATTGTTTACATGCACATGCGGTGCTGCTGTCACATAAACAAGCCAGTGAGCACCACAGGCGTTACTGCACAAACAACGGCTTCTACGTTTAAGACAATACATGAGCATGTTATTGTTAAATAAATCTAATTGATTTATCACAGTATATGCTAACGTTAGTTGTTAATAGAAACTACACATATGCAGCCAACAACAACAACAACAATGTAACGTTAGCCACGAGTTTGTTTGCTGCGTGGAACAACTTACAATTAATTCAATAACGTCAAGTTTACTCTGCCATACAACAACAATATCTACAGTCTGATAACGTGACTTGTTTTAAATTAAGAATAAAATGTGTTACTATGAAAATGTGAGTTCTATTTTGAATGAATGTAATATGTATGAATTAACGTTAGGGTGCTAATTAGCAAGCTAACTGTTTACAGCGCACAACACAACGCGTTATTACAATGGAAACTTTAAGAACGCGTAAAATAAATTAATGTCTGTTAGACTTTACAGTCTCTGCAACATGCTGTTAAAAGACATGGGTAAATATGGAAAACTCCGCAAGTTTACCTCTGCACTTTGATGCTTAAACGTGTCTAGAAAGAGCAGCTCCATTGCAGAATCCCCCGCCATCTTTCTTGGTCACATTAGGACTTCCGGTAAAGAAAATACTTCCGGAGTTGAAGGAAAAAACATCACTGTTGGTTGTGTTGTTGCTATCATTAGATAGTGAATGCGCTAAAACATTTTAGTAAAGTCATATATATGAACAACAATATTTTAGTAATTGCTCTGTATATAAATCATCTTTGTGCAATGGTAGGGTAATAGATTAGGCTATAGCCTAAAAGTTTAATAAGTTTCAAAATCCAGATAAACCAAATACAACAACACTTGTATTGGCTAAAATAAAATAATCTTTAAAATAACATTTTCTTAACTAAATTCAGATATTCAACACTTTTCTACAGAACATTAGGCCTAGACATATTAAAGGGAATAATTCAGTAATTCTCGCAAATAAATGAAAGAAGTTCAGTGCTGTTGGAAATAGGCAGATAATAAATTCTGGTCTTTTTAACTCATGACTTTTTTATGGAAGCACTAGGCAAGTTAAACAAGAAGATAATCCTTTGGTGAATTATATAAAGTCATATGAGTGACTTTCCATCAAAGATTTTTTTTTCCTTTGCAACCCTCTTAAATGTCTGAAGATTATGATTGTGTTTATTGTACTGAATATGCATCAAATTTAAATTGTTTATTTTATAAGTATAAACCTGTTTAAACAGACAAACAAAATTTAAAAAGATAGAGATTAAATCAAGAGATTTCTAGACATTTAGAGATAAATGTAGAGATTTAATTAGGCTACATGTTATTTGTGAATATTTTCATATGCATATTATTTTTTCCCTAAGTGAGTTTGAAATTTATACTGTTCAATAAATAATAACAATTTTAAAAAAAAGGTTAAACAAGAGAATAATTTCACTAGCCAATATTGCATTAAAAGAAGATTATAACGGGAAAGATTTGAGAGGGAAAAAAACATAATTATGGGTTTCCAAACACACACATTTATGTTAAATACCTTAACTAATCTTTTTGCATTACCATTTTTACTTCTCATAATAACATAAGGAAGCTTCTTTATAAATTATGCATTTTCATTCTCCTAAGGATATGAAAAAGTCTGATAACAGGTGCTAAGTAAACATTGCTAAAGCGTAGGCTAATAAAAGCACTCCAACTTTGAATTAACAATACATTTGAAATCCTTGAGTGATTTTCACACCTAACATTTAGGAGGTTGGGCAAGAGTTGTGCACACTCTTTGTTTATGACATTAAAGCACTGGTTTGTTAAACTATCAACTGAAGTGAGCAAATATGACTATCACAAAAGAAGGAAGTGACATTTCACCAGTAGGCCTAAAGTTTTGCTTCTGTTGTATTTAATGACTACAACAAATATGACTTTCACTGTTGAACACATGTGGCCACTTAAAAAAGTGAGGGCAAAACCATATGTTGGTAAAGTTTTGTTGCATGGAGGGTGTTGTGTGTCCATTGTTTCCATCTTTCATTCTCTCATTACAAGGAGTGCAATGCGTATGGTCATAATCAAGGATGATGTAGCCAGACTGTGCTTTTATATGACTACCGAATACACAGAATTAGCCAGAGGTGTTTCTTTTTCAGACACATTTTAAGTATATGGATGTGTTTTGTCAGGCAAATATTTGCTTAGTAGAACAATTGTAAAAATTTATTGTGCCTTGCTGCATTTTTACACTTACGATCCTGTTCACGTTTGATGGCAGTTGAGCAGGTGTCAATGCTGGGTTATTTTATTAGTTAACGTGTAATAAACAGATCCTGAATTCCCTCACATCAAGTAGCACGATCGATTTTCTGTGTGCCCTGCCACGTCCTTGTTTCTCAGCAGCAGTAGGAGGGCTTTCTCCTGGGCAGGTATCTATTACCTGTGTCACGTGGGCGGTGGCCAGGTAGGGCGCACACAAAACCAGCGCGATACTAAGCAGCCATTGCGGAGCAGAGCCAGGGGTTTCGGACTGGTTTACATCAATCCTCACGTAATAAAAGGCCGAGGTATACATCAAGGCGAGTCGGAACCCGGCACTGATCTGTCCGTAGGTGTGGGGTCACTCTTCGCTTCTCTGTCACCTGGAGTTGATCTCTAGGGTTTTGCTTTTGCGATCGTGGTGGTGACAATAGTTTTTTTTTTCTTTTTAAAAATGACGGTTAATCCCGATTATCTGGTGCTTTTATTCACCACCACATCTGGCGCAAGTGGAGACCAATTGGGAACAGATGAGAAGGAAATTGTACAGGTGGTTTGGCAAGTTGTGGATTTGGCGACTAAGAAGGTAGGCTAATTTCATATTTCCCGTGATGGTAGTGTGTGCGCGCGCGCGTGCGTGGATTGTGAGAGAGAGATGAGAGAGAGAATATAAATATTTTACATTTAGCCTATATGCCATATTTAATAAATTATGAAATCTAAGGTCAAATAAATGTATTTAGCCTATTTATTTATCCCCCTTTCCCATAACACTATCTATCTATATATGCGTGTGTGTATCCGTGCCTTTATAGCCTAATTAATTGTGGTGGGTAATTGTGAAAGATGAAAAGAGAGAGAGGTCAGAGTTAAAAAAAAATTATTCGATGACAGATTTATTTAAATTATGGAGACAATATATTATCTATCTATCTATCTATCTATCTATCTATCTATCTATCTATCTATCTATCTATCTATCTATCTATCTATCTATCTATCTATCTATCTATCTATCTATCTATCTATCTATCTATCTATCTATCTATCTATCTATCTATCTATTTTATCTATCTATCTATCTATCTATCTATCTATCTATCTATCTATCTATCTATCATTATCTATTTGCTTATGGAAATATATATGGTGGAAGTGAGCATTTCTCTCTTTTCTGCTTTAAGGCTGGTCAGGTAAATGAACTGCTAGTCAAACCAGATCACATTGAGCTTTCTGAGGAGTGTCAGGAGGTGAGTGGACTCACCGAGGATGCCTTGACAACTGCTGATCCGCTTGAGGAGGCCATCGAACAGGTGATCATTCACACATTCTCATATAGTCTGTCTTCTTGACAGGTTGGCATTTATCTTTAAAATAGTCTGTTCAAATACATAAGAATGTTTACATTATCAAAGGACAGTTGAACTTTCTATTCAAACTCCCCTTGAGGGAGGGTCTGCTTGTAGACCATTTAAACTTTAATGAATGTTTGCATATCGATACGCACTATTAAACATATTTTTAACAGCTTGTGAATTGATAGCCTCGTGGGTATGTATTGAATGGCACACACAAGTGGCGTTTCCTTAAAAGGTGTCTGTGTGTGCAGTTAAATCAGAAGTTATGTGCAGAAGTGGACGCAGGTGCAGGGAATTCCTTCTGCCTCTGTACAGATGGACAGCTACATGTGCGTCAAGTCCTGCATCCTGAGGCTTCCAGCAAGGTATCAATCTCTAAATACTGCAAGTGTGTGGCTGATATTTGTAAAAAGTTTTGCCAATAACTTATGAGGGCAAATATATTTTCTTGACTGCTTTCTTTTGTGCTTTTCAGAATATTTTGTTGCCCGAGTGTTTCTTCTCGTTCTTTGACCTGCGGAAAGAGTTCAAGAAAAAATTCCCATCAGAAGAGGAACTGAAAGACTTGGATCTTCAGGTCATGGCTGACTGTATCCTTAAAAAATGTCAAATTCTGTCTTTTTGTGTATTTTGTAGGTCTTAAAGTAGATGATTACACGCAATAGTTCATAATTCTCTGACAGCTATGGTTGAGGAAGTTGTATTTGAATGTTTATGTGAGAGAAAGGTTGGCAACAGGGTGTTGGCTGCAGGATCCCAAGGTTTTGAAATGCAAATAGACTCACAATAGTGTGGGTTCAATTGAGCCAGCAAGAGAAAGCCAAGAGTGTTTAGCCAACAAGCTTAACCTGCCACACCTACACTGTAATGTCTTAATGCCTACACACACACATACACAGTCTCAAACACACAATGCAATAGTACAGTCTTCTGCCCTATAAGAAAGGTTAATGAGAAATCATTCTCTCCCTCTATATTTCTTTATAAAAGACTGCAGTGTTTCAACTGTTTGTTCCTTTTACAATTATAACCCCTGCTCTTGTTGTTCTTTGCATCTTTAGTGTTATTAACATGTAATTAAGGTGTAACACTAAACACAGATGGTGTGTTCCTTGACTGCGGTTTGAATCAGACTTGAATGTGGTTGTAGATTCTTCTCTTCATGCTTTCACTGCTTACAAAGTTCAACAGATGTCAGATATTGTTTTAGCACTAATTTCGGATTCTGTCGGTAAGTCCTTACAACTTACATATTATTGTCTGCACACATAGAGTTAATATTGATAAGTGTTTCTGTTATGAACCTGCTTTATTCTTCTTCATAGGCCACAAATTCTCCTTACCTGAAAAAGTGAATGACAAGTTTGAGACAGGCACCTGGTAAGAACTGTTTCATTTACACTTTAGATTAGGGTCCAGTTCTCACTAATAACTATTTACCATGACTTTTGCCTCAATAAACTCTTAAATACTGCTCATTAGTAGTTTGTAAGGTAGTTGTTAAGTTTAGGTATTGGGTAGGATTAAGAGATGTAGAATTTGGTCATGCAGAATAAGACATTAAAATGTGCTTTATATGTACAGATAAACAGCTAATATCCTAGTATTTTGCTTTCAAATAAGCAACGAATTGGACCCTAAACTAAAGTGTTACCACAGTTTAATATTTAAAAAAAAATTAACAAAAAAATATATATGCAGCAGCAATTTTACATTAAAATTTCCAATGTAATATTTGACTTTCCCATATGCTATATATATAGCTATATATATATATATATATATATATATCATATAAATAAAATTAATAATTTTGGGAAAGTCAAAGATTATATGGAATTTTAATGCAAAATTTTTGCTGCGGCTTTTATATCAGTGATGGATATAGTTCATAGAGGACATCAGTATTATAAAAGATGTTATTATTATGTTTAATCTGTACGTATGTTTGTGTATAGCAGTAAGATGGAGAGGGTAGATGATAACACAGTTATCAGAGCTCGGGGTCTTCCATGGCAGTCCTCAGACCAGGACATCGCCCGGTTCTTCAGGGGTCTCAACATCGCCAAGTATGCAAACAACCCAGCAGGCTACTCTGGTTTAATCAATTGTCATTATTTAGTGTGTGCACAATACCAATCTGTCTGATGATTGACTGTGTGTGTGTGTGTAGAGGAGGTGCTGCATTGTGTCTGAATGCTCAGGGCAGGAGGAATGGAGAAGCACTAGTGCG
Organism: Hybognathus amarus; assembly: GCA_030378365.1. NCBI lineage: Eukaryota > Metazoa > Chordata > Actinopteri > Cypriniformes > Leuciscidae > Hybognathus > Hybognathus amarus. The sequence goes on along the minus strand of JAQIUQ010007734.1, from coordinate 92,713 downwards.
GTTTGAGAGTGAGGAGCACAGGGATTTGGCCCTGCAGAGACATAAGCATCACATGGGCACCAGATACATTGAGGTACACACACATTCATAAAGCTATTAATACTGTTTCAGTAAATGAAGTTACATTAAGTGCAATGATGAACAACATACCTTTTTTAACTGTAGTAGTTTTTAAATTCTAATCAAATTATTTTGCATTGCAGGTTTACAAGGCAACAGGTGAAGACTTTCTAAAGATAGCAGGAGGTAAAAAGACTTTCTTTTTTGGGGGGCTTGTCTGCGGATAGGGTTGGGGACTAAGAACCAGTTTTTATTCTTATTCAGAACTGGTTCCATAATTGATTCAATTTTATGAGTAATGTATTCTTATTCAGAACCGGTTCCATTAAAAAAGAAAAAACAGAGCAGTGTGACCAGTGTAGTCAGATTCCCAAACAAATGACTTCTATTAGTTGGTTCTTTTTAGTGAATCAAAAACATACAGTGGAAACAGTGTGACGGCAAGATAAATGACAATTTAGGGGAATCATCAATTGTCAGTGAAATTTCATTTCTTTTTCCAAATATGTATTCCTTAAGAAGTTAAGGAACTTGACAGGAATTGGAACTGGATTTTCTTTTCCCATCCCTTTATGTGGAAAATCTTGCACATTCTAGTTCTAGTTAGTGTATGAGTGCAGCTGTAACATAAAATATCACCTGATTTAATCTGAGTTTGAGAGCTCTCCGCTTTATTAGCATTGGTTTCAGTTTGTTTTGTGTAATTTCAGCTTCATGTTGAGAGGCTGATGAATATGTGTAAATGTGTGATTGACAGGTACCTCTAATGAAGTGGCCTATTTCCTGTCGAGGGAGAATCAGGTTATCATACGCATGCGTGGACTTCCATTCACTGCCACCGCAGAGCAGGTGCTGCAGTTCTTCTCCCCGGCGTGTCCCGTGACCGACGGCACCGAAGGCATTCTGTTTGTACGTTTTCCCGATGGCAGGCCCACTGGGGATGCGTTCGTCTTGTTCTCCTGCGAGGAGCACGCTCAGAACGCGCTGAAAAACACAAGGACATCCTGGGCAAGAGATACATAGAGCTGTTCAAGAGCACTGCGGCTGAGGTGCAACAGGTGAGGGCGGCACTTCCTGTTTATTTTAAAGTCATCAGTTGTGTGGAGTAGTTTTTAGTTGGTTTGGATTGTTGGACAGACTCAGGGGGGTAAGTAAACGTGAGATCTTTGGGTGTGTGAGTGTGTGTGCAAGTTTGTACTATATCTGAACGTCTGAACAAACACTCAGCTCGGTAATCTGTAAAAGATTACCTTTTCAAAGCTGTCATAAAAACTCTCCCGTTCTTCAATGTAAACATTTCATTGTTACTAATTTTGTAGAATTACTTGGAATTCCTTCTTGTTAATTTTTAGCTGCCATCATCAAACCAAGACCCAAACAATAGCATGTGGTTTATCTCAACTTAACTTGTGTTTGAGCAGATACTGTGTGTGTTTGACCATCTCAGCTGTGTCTATCACAAGGAAGGGGTTTTTGATGCTCAAGGGTGTGTTGGTTAGAACACAGGAAAAGAGAATCCCATCATGAATTATATTAGTAGTTTGATGTTGTTAGGTTATTTAATAAGCAGAATATTCACAATTGAATCACCAAATGATACCAAAAGACTGATAAACTTAAAAAGAAAAAAAGAAAATGTGCTTAATCCGTTGCACAACATGAACCCATGTACCTTCTACAACTGTAAGCATTTTAGTTTTACAATAAATACTTTTGTTTTTTTGTTTTTGTCTAAAACCAATATTTGTAATTGTTTAATAGCTAACTTTTGACATAGTAAGTACATAATCATTACACTACAGCAGTGAACGTAACATGCATAATACATATATTTTGTTTTATAAAGATGATTTTTATGCCTTTTTTAAAGTTGTTTTTCTATCAAAATGGTTGCAGATTTATTTTCTACCTTGGTTTTGGCTATCTAACCTTTACCATGGTACCATGTGATTTTCACCTATGGAAATTTAAAAGGTATTGAATATTGATAACATCTATGGGTTTAAACTAGGGCTGTCAAATGATAAATCGCGATTAATCGCATCCAAAATAAAAGTTTGTGTTTACATATGTGGGTGCACTGTGTATGATTATTTTGTATATATATAAATACACACACATGCATGTATATTTAAGAAAAAATAATATTTATATATAAAATATTTGTATTTATATATAATATAAATTATATATAAATATATATACAGTATATAAATGAAAATATTTCTTAAATATATACAAGCATGTGTGTGTATTTATATATATAAAATAATTATACACAGTGCACCCACATATATTATGTAAATACAAACTTTTATTTTGGATGCGATTAATCGATTAATCGTTTGACAGCCCTAGTTTAAACCGATTATAAGTTTATCTCTACCAAAGTACAAATGGTTTCGACTGGTCAGAGGATTGAATTAAAATAACATGCATCAAATACATCAAATGTGTTGGGCAACAATCACAACTTGTGCATGCAAGTATCGCAATATAAGGATAATGGCAAACAGTATCAGTACCTCCAGTTACTCAGTTCATCCATCATCTCCACACCCGGAGCTATGAACTGGCAAAGTCTTTTTGATAAGATGCATTACCAGTCATATACTGTCTGTAACTCCAGCATTTGTGTGTCAGGTACTGAACAGATACTCATCAGCGCCGTTGATTCCGGTAGCCCCTTCCCCATCCTGTCTGTGTTGCCACAGCCCACATTCGTGCCCCAAACGGCAGCAGTGACAGGTGTTCGGGACTGCGTGAGATTGAGAGGGGTCTGCCGTATGATGCCAGCATCCAGGACATTTTGGTTTTCCTGGGGGAATACACTGCTGACATCAAACCACATGGAGTGCATATGGTGCTTAACCAGCAGGTAAGGTGCTCAGACCCATTTATGTCCTTATGAACTATAGTATACTACTAACCGTTGTTACCTACTTTGAATTCATACGGAAATAATCCAATATAATGATGAATGTGTTCTGCCAGAGAGGTTCCTCCCTTTGGCTCAACCAATCCATAAAAATGGGTGGTTGATCAATCAGTGCAGAAGCTTTCTGTCAGGACTTGTGTTTCTTCATTCTTTTGTAATGTGTTGCTTTCATGCCTTGGTTCACACAATATTTTAAAGCACACTGCAGAGAACTAAACCTGAGCACAGGATTTAAGATTCAATATTTCACGCAAACTAGGTTTCAAAGATGGAAACTTTAAAAGCTGGCTTGCATATTTTCAGCTAGACACAGATTTGAATGATTCTGATACAGTATAAATACAGTAGATACAGCTAAAAACAGCAATCGTGTGAAATATTGTTACAATTTGAAAATATCTGTTTTATATTTTAATAGATTTTAGAATGTAATTTATTGCTGTGATGGCAAAGCTGAATTTTCAGCATTCATTAATTTAGTCTTTAGTGTCACATGATCCTTGAAATCATTCAGATATCCTGATTTGCTGCTCAAGAAACTATTTTTAGCTGCTAAGAATTATTATTATTTATTAATTACTATAATTATTATTACTAACTGCTAAGAATTATTAGTAACGCTTCCTTTTACAGTCCAGTTACCCATGTAAATACTATGTACTTATTTTAATAACTACAATTACTGGGTAATAACTAGTTCTAACCCTGAACCTACCCCTGTTCCATGTACTTACTTAATTAGCCAGTACTTTCTAGGTAAGTACACTGTAAGTACTGTACTGTAAAAGGAAGCGTTACCGAATTATTATTATTAATGGTAAATACAGTTAAATATACAGTAAATACAGTTAATATTTTTGTGGAAACCATTTTTCAGGATTCTTCAAAAGAACAGCATTTATTTGATAATTTTTATAAAAATGTAACAATATTTAACTTCACTTTTGATCAATTTAATCCATCCTTGTACTAATAAAGGTATTCATTTCAAACAAACAAAAATATATATTTTTGAATATAAATATTTCATTGCCACATGATAAGATTGAAAATATTTTTACACAGTTTTTTAATCCAATCCAATTATATTGGATTAACCTTATAATAATAATAAAATATATATATTTAATTATTTTAATACTGAAAACAGAAACACGTTCTGTGCACTTGTTTCATTCTTTTTAAAATAGATTTTATCATGCATATGTTTGTGTGTTTGGCCAGGGTCGTCCTTCGGGGGATGCTTTCATCCAGATGCGTTCAGCTGACCGGGCGTTCCTGGCGGCCCAGTGTTGCCACAAGCGCAGCATGAAGGAGCGTTACGTGGAGGTGTTTGCGTGCTCCGCTCAGGAGATGAACATCGTGCTGATGGGGGGACGCTCAACAGGAGCGGCCTCTCGCCGCCACCATGTAAGTTACGACGTAAGTGCCGCTGGGCTCTGGGTCTGCTTCTCTCAGCTGTGTGTGCGGGTAGGTGGCGCTTCACGCCGTCCTGTTTTTCCCCTTTCTCTCATTCATTCACTTATTCATGCATTCATTTGGTGGGTGTTCTGTCCATGTTTCCTGACAGGAATGGGCATCAGGAGCAGTTGGAATCTGGTTGGGTGAATTTTTTTGTTTTATTCAATTTAAATCTGATGAATTGTCAGATGCTTTTCCACAGCGTGGGAATGGAGGGCTTTGATTTTGGGGTGATTAAGTGCAATCTTTCTAAATCTAAATGTGCACAAAATCTCAAGACACATCATAATGCCACCAATTGCACTTTCAAACGGATGGTGTGTCATGGAAAGGCACTTTCTGTTTGATTTAGTTTAGATTTCTTTCTTTCTTCGGTTCTTGTTCTGGATAGATTGTCAGCTCGGTAACTTTCCTACCCGAACAACCAACAGCGGCACGTAAAATCCTCTGCATGCCACAGGTTGAGTCTGGTTAAAGGTGCCTGAACGCCTGTGGCTGTGTGCTGCTGTGTGTTGAAGGGTGGAGGGAACATACCTGACTTTTAGCTGAATGATAATGGCAAATGTTGAGAGTTTTGGGTTAAGGTTTGCTGCATGCTTTGTGTGAGATATTTTAATGAATAGAAATACTTTTCTTTGCATTAAACTGGTATTTGTTGAGCTAAATATTTTGGCACATTTAATATTACAAAAAAAGACACTTAACCTTCAGATGATAGATGGGATTTGTAACTGTACCTGCCGCAGTAACTAATAGACATGCTTAAATTGGATTGGAGTTAGAGGCTGGTTCACAGTGTAACAGGTTGAAATTAGGGTGGGCTTTTGAGGTGGCTAGTGCTGGTGGCTACACCGTTGATTTGCACTGCATTGTTTGTAAGATGAAAATTAAGGACTACATGAACCTCTGATGACAAACAATGAACAGGACTGGAAAGCAGTTTAAAGGCGTTAAGCCCTCATTGTCACTGGCTTAGGTTTAGTCAGGACCACACCCTTTAATAGGCTGGCAAAAATACCTTAAATAGTCACTAGGCAGTTTGCTTTTTTTTAGTCATAATCACTGCCTTTTAATTCATTACTTTTTTATTATTTCATTTTATATTATATTTTATTATTTAGTTATTATTTAAATTAATTCATTTTTGGTCCTCTTTATTCTCACTTAAATGGCATACATAAAACAAAATAAACATATCTTAATATTAATTATGTAACATTTTAATAACATTTTAGTGCCAAACAAAATGAAATAAATAAATATTATTTAAGTTCATTTTATTCTCACTAATGTAGCATAAAGCTGTGGTTTTCAAACTTTTTGACTCAAATAAAAATAAAGGTTACAATATTTCCACTATTTTCTAGCTTATTTTATTAACAAAAACTGTTAGAATTATATATATATATATATATATATATATATATATATATATATATATATATATATATATATATATATATGATTTAATTTGTGATCCCTGAAATTTCAAGATCTGTGTTTTCTTCAGTAAAAAAAATAGCTAGTAGAGAAGAAAAAGATTTACGATATCATTTTACACCTAGATTTTTGTGTGTTTTTTGTATTTTAAATGAGTTAGATTATTTTCAATATATTAAGTATAATTTATTAATTAACCTACTTTTGAGGCCCAAAGATACTTGTTGAGGCCCCCTGGTTGAGAACCACTGACATAAAGGTTGCGTTGGAGTGAGCAAAAGCAAATTAGTTCCGTTATTTGTGTTCAGCTCCAACAGGTCGATTCTTGCTAGGTTACTTAAACTATTTTCAATTTCAATTATTTCTAAAATTTCTAGCGTATTGTTAACAGAGTGATGCAGGAATGACATCAAAACCCAGAGAACTAATTTGCCACTGTTGCCCTCAAGTTTTTCTTATGGGCTTTTTTTTTTTACATTTAAGAGTAAAATAAGGTCTGCGGTAAACATAACATGACAACACTTGAATGTTTTGTTCTATCAATCAATCAATCCAACTTAATTTCTAGAGCACTTTAAAAACAACGAGGTTGACCAAAGTGCTGTACATTTACAAAAAGTAAATAGATAAAAATACAATAGATATAAATAATTAGATGAAATACAACACCAGACAATTACAACACACAACAACATCCTGCTCTAATGTTGGATTAAATGCCATGAAATAAAAATGTGTTTTAGACGCGATTAAAAACCGGAAGACTGGGGCCAGTCTGACATGGAGAGGGAGTTCATTCCACAGTTTCGGGCAGCGGCTAAAAGGCTCGATCCTCTCTGCTCTTGAGCCGTGTTTTAGGGACAACAAGAAGAGACTGATTTGCAGACCGTTATGACCTTGAAGGAGCATGTAGCTTCAACAGATCATTGATATAAGATGGAGCTAGTCCATTAAAGGCGTTAAAAACAAACAACAGAATCTTAAAATCAATCCTAAAATTCAATGGGAGCCAGTGGAGAGAGGCAAGGACAGGGGTAATGTGATCCCGCTTACGAGTTCCAGTGAGGAGACGAGCGGCAGCATTTTGCACCTACAGCATAAACTGCACACACTAAATGTTCTTATCTAGTTACTTAATAGAAACACTTGTTTTTTAAATGAAAATAATAGCTTTAGAAATGTACATTTTCGATTATGAGTGTGTGTTATTTACGCCGTAGAACAAAAGGCCTCATTATAAATCCCCATAGGAAAATCTCAAAGGAACAAGTGGCAGATTCAGTCTTCCGGGATTTGACGTCAGCTCTGCACCACTCTATAACTTGCAGTGTTACCTTTTCTAGTCCTATTGTCATCAAGCATATATCTTATTAAAAACATTTGACCATTATAAGAAACAACTTTTTTGTCTTCAATTTCGTTAACCGGATTTACACACTACAATCCCGTCTGATGGCCATAACTGGAAGCTTCAAGGTTGTTTTTTCTCTCTCAATAATTCCTCAATATTCCACCCTCCCCCATTTCAGGCTTGTCTCCTCCATCGTACACGTTTCCTCACGGGACGGCTGTCCTTCCTGCCGGAGCAGTGCTACCTGTGGAACCAGCTGCGATCTACCCGTCCCAGTTTCTGCTCAGTCCCCGGCCACTGCCACCAACAACGGCCTTCTACCCTGCCAGTAGCCAGCTGTACATGAACTACACCACCTATTATCCCAGGTAAGAGTTATATCTGTTAATGTTGTTTTTCATTCTCATAGAAAAGCCATGCACATATACATATGCAGTGTACAAGCAATTAGTTCACTGCAGTTTCATTCACATAAGATGATTGATGGGGAATTGAAAACCAGTTATCTTGAAGTTAATAATGTGTCTAATACTCTTGTCAAAGTGTAGCTAATAATCCAAAATTTACTGAGGAATAAAGGCATCATAGATGCATAGATATATCCAAGGTTTAAATATTTGCTTAGATATATCTAGAATTCACATGGATTGCCTTGCAAACCTGTCTGAACCAGTTTTTTTTTGGAGGAATCTTTTAACAGAAACAGGACTTCCTTACCTTTTAGTCAACGTATGTTAGAATACTCACCAGTAGCTGTCTCATGTTTATAGGGTTTGTTCACCCCAAAATGAAAATTCTGTTAGTAATTACTGACCCTCATGTTGTTCCAACCCCGTAAGACCTTTGTTCATCTTCGGAACACAAAGGTAGATATTTTTGAATAAATCTGTCGAAGCTGGCCGGCTCAAAGTTATGAGAGACATCGTTAAAATAGTCAATTGTGCGCACCCCCACCCCCTAATAGTTATTTAACTATTAATTTCCTATTCATGAACTATTTTTGTTTGTTTTTTTGCGCACAAAAATTATTCTCGTCGCTTGATAAACTTAAGATTGAGACTGTAGTCACTTGGACTATTTTAACGATGTCTTTAACTTTTCTGGGCCAGCAAGTTTTGATCCCATAAGAAGCCTGTGGAGGAGTGATCCAGCTCTCAGATTGAATAAAAAATATCTTAATTCGTGTTCTGAAGATGAACAGAAAGTCTTACGGGGTTGGAACAAAATGAGGGTAATACTGAGAGTAAATACTGACAGAATTTTCATTTTGGGGTGAACTAACCCTTTAATGAGTGGTTTCACAAGTGTGAATATTTACATAAAACCATTGTGCATGTTTGTGTTTGAGCATAAAGTAATGTGTTTTTTGGGCATGTACCTCAGGCATTTTCTGATGAGCTGCTCAAAAGTATCTCTAACAGCTACATAATGACTTTGCCTTTAAGAAGTACACAACCAGGACTGGGTGTGTTTACAAGGCTAACATGCTACAAAGTGAGTGTGTCACGCCCAGGTCTATTAACATAACTATAATGTGCATTTATTTCAGTGGAAGAACTGGTTCAGGAACTGTTTGTGTTTGGGAGATTTAAGGAAAGAAATCTGAGTATCTAGCTTAAGGAAGGCTATAAAAAAGTAAAGTGGAGATCCACAGTTTAGTTCAACTATCAAACACAGCAGCATTGCCTCGACCAGTGACGTGGGATTGGGGCGGGACTATTTGATTGACCAATGGAAGAAGGGAATAATAATAATATATATATATATATATATATAATGTTTCATTTGTATGAAAGTTAAATAGTATTTTAATATTATATATAATCAAATAGATATATTTTAAATGTTATGCTTATTTGGCTATCTTTGTCTGTTTTCAACAGTCCACCTGGCTCCCCGCCTAACATCAGCTACTTCCCTACTGGCCACAATCCTTCAGCCGGCTCCCTAATCTCGGCCCCGCACACAGCACTGATACGAATGCAAGGCCACGCCCCTTCCCATGTTTATAATCCTGGGGTTAAAGAGATCCTCAGCATGGTACATGGGTATCAGGTGAGTTTCAAATATTCCCACAGCTCCAATGTGATACAGCTGTACAATACCAATGTGAGTTCAGGAAGAGACAGGGATTTCTTTCATGCCATTTCTCTGATTATTTTAGTTCAATTCCTGCCAAAAAAGCAAGAATCTAAATTATTTACAGTTCACTGATGACGTCTAAAGAATTGAAATGTATTAGCAAGCAGCTTCAAATAGGCTTTCGTAATGTTAATGAGCGCCACTGATCCAAATACAAGTCCTAGTTTGTTCCACATCAGAAACTTGTGTGTGTGTTTATAAGGAAGGGCAGGACTGGATTGTAGGGAACATTAAGGTGTGTCATTTGCCCTGCAGTGCTCAGCATTGAAGATTTAGATGCTTTAGTGGGTTTGAGTAACCGGATCACATAGTTGCATTGTCACACCCCTCGATGAGCTAAACAGGTTCCTCTGGTCTAAATTCCCTCAGACACAAACACACAAACGGACGCACGCACACCAAGTTAAGGTGCGGTGCGTTGGCCTGCTTAATCTTGACTTCTACCTGACACCTGTCTCTCTGTTCTATTGCTTTGGGATGCCAGTGTTATTATTCTGCCATTCAGAGATCAGGTAAACAAAACTTCATATATATATATATATATATATATATATATATATATATATATATATAAAACACACATGACATCTTTAGCAATTATTATTTTAATACAGATATATATATATATATATATGTGTGTGTGTATATATATATATATATATATAGCTGTATTAAAATAATAATTCCTAAAGATGTCGTGATATAAATGTCATGATAGATGTCATATATATATATAAAAGAGTTCAGATGCAAAAGCCTCTAAATGCCATTTTAAATTTTCTTCTAAAATGACCATTTTTTATCAAGCTTGTATATTTAAGTTCAGTAATTTCACTTAAATGACAATTAATAGGTAATCTTTATTGTCATTTAAGTGAAATTACTGAACTTATACAAGCTTGATAAAAATGATCATTTTAGAAGAAAATTTCAAATGGCACTTATAGGCTTTTGCATCTGAACTCTTCATATATATATATATATATATATATATATATATATATATATATATATATATATATATATATATATATATATATAAGGGCTGTGCGAAAGTTAATTGCTATTAATCGCATCCAAAATAAAAGTCTGTGCTTGCATAATACATTTGTGTGTGCTGTATATAATTATTTTGTATATATAAATACCTATGCATGCATGTATATATTTAAGAATCATTTGCGCTTAGTGTATATATATATATATGTATATATATATATATATATATATAAATACATAATCTATATTATATAAATATAAATATTTTATATATGAATAACACATTTTCTTAAATATATACATGCATGTGTGTGTATTTATACATACAAAATAATTATATACAAATATATTATATACAATTATATAATGTAAACACAGACTTTTATTTTGGATGCGATTAATCGCAATTGATTTTTGCACAGCCCTAATATATATATATATATATATATATATATATATATATATATATATATAATATATGACCTCTATCACGACACCTTTAGGAATTATTATTTTAATACAGCAGTAATATATACCGAGTAGCACTGTGAATCAAACAGAATATTTATCTGGAAGTGGAGACCATATATTCGACACCACACGAGTGAATCCTTCTGTTAGTTTGCCTAATGGGATAATGAACCAATTCTAAAAACAGCTGTGACTCCTGTCATGCACACCCACAATGTGCGTCTTTCCCATGCAAGGCTGTACATTCGCCTCAGGCGGTTTGCTAGTTAATCAGTAGGAGGGCTGTCACTTATTTGAGGTGGGGCTTATTACAAATAATGAGGCATAAGCATGTGTCTCTTGAGTAAATGTAATTTCTTTCTGTCTCCTTCAGCCCGGCAACACCGACGCTTTGGTAACTCTCCCTTCTGTGCTGTCAGCAAAGCATCCTATTGGGGACCAGTCTGTAGGAGGCGGAGCCTATCTTGACTTGCAGTTGCTTTAAGCCAATCTATTGACGAGGCCATGCCCCTTTGGTGGATTCAACAAACCCCTCAAAACAAAGCAGTTTATGCCATTTATACTATTTATATGAGAATTTTTAAAAATAGTTATGTATTTTGACATTAATGTATATTGTACATTGTTTTTTATGCATTAGAGCTAATATTCTGCTCATAAGGTTTTTGCTGAAGATGTGTGTGAGTGTGAGTTTGTATGTTTGTGTACATGCACATGCAGTGATGTTCACTCAGGAAATAGCTTCTTAAACCAGGGTCTTAACATAGCTGCCGAATCAGAGGCAGACTTTCACTGAAACCATACATTTAAGCCAAAGGACCATAAAAAAGTGTGTTAGTGCCTCCCTGTTGATGTGACTCTACCGCGAGTATGTGTGAATGTGTAGAGACCTTCTCAAGACTTTTTTTTTCTTTGAAGGTTTTCATTTGCATGAAGTTAGAGCTAGCTGTTATAACATGTTTACAAGATTCGCCAAATCCTTACACCACGCACAACGCAGTTTGTGGATGTCTGAAACATGTAGTTCTGCAAGTCATTTCGCCAAAATAGCTCAGAATCAGGAACAACTTTTACTTTTGTGCTTTATACCCGTGTCATGCATCAGAAAAACGTATTGTCCGTACCAATCAATGTACAAAATAGACAAATGTGCTTGTTGATGTGTGTATGTTTAGTACATGTTACCCAATTGTTGTGTGTGTGTGGGTGGGTGTGTGCACCATAACCAAGTCAATGCATGTGTGTTTATTTACTGCACTCAGAGAGTGTTTTTGGGCCTGCTGTTATGCACACAGGTGTATTTTCACCCATTGTCTGTGTATTAAGGATAGTGTTTGTGTGCATTTGCTGGAATGTGAACAGGTTTATTTTTGACCTGCAGCTGTATCCCATCTGTACCCTCCTTTTGTTTATGCCAATGTGCCTCATTTATTATAGTCTGCGCTTTTTTTAAATACTAAGAGTAATTTGCATGTTTAGGCTTTTATGAGCAGTAGGAGTAAAGCGTCATGACAGCGAAATAGTCGGTGTGATTTATTTGTAATAGTACCCACACATGTCAACAAGCAGAAGCACAACTCACTCATGTTATCAATCTGTTACCATCATATTTTAATTCCTAACACAGGTGGAAATGAGAAATCAAGAATTTGGCTGTTTGGAGAAAGTATTATTATTTTATTTTGATAATAACTTAAAATAAAGTAAATTTAACAATATTTTTTGAGGGATCGAGTGACTGACTTATGTTTGTATTTACATATCCACACCTAAAAAAAGTGATTGAGCTACATTTTTTTACAGTGTGGTCATATCAAAATATTAACACTGAAGCTGCACCTCCTTTATGAGAATCAAGTTGTATACCAGAAAATAAAACGTTTACATCATTTTGTTGCTCCTAAACTACTTCTCAAAGGCAAACCTGAATTGTGTATTTAATGCCCTCTAGTGGGCAATGTGATCATAAAAGCTTGAGCTCTCCTCAATGTACTTCCGGAAATATCTTCTATGTTTATATTACAAGAGAGAAAGGAGGATATTGTATAAAAACATAAGTTCCATATGAAACGTATATTAGGGATAGCAGTACAATTTTTCACAAAATATATATTAGAAACCTTTGCCTTTGCATGACATTAAAGCACATGTTCAGAATAGAATACTAACTAGCATAGTTACGCAGTATGCTAATCACTATATACACTGTCTAAAAATAGTATCTGATGCAGTACAATATATAAGGGCACGTTATAAACCGTCGTATAGTTACATGACCTCATTATGCTTTCAGGTTAAGTGTCGCTAATTATATCGGAAATAAAAAGTTATTTTAATCCAATTGTAATTTTTTCTCTATTTTTATTAAATTTTTATGTAAAATATGTATTCAAAATTATAAGTAAAAATATCTATTGGGCTGGTTAATTAAATAATGATTTAAAAAATATGTTTAAAAAATTACAGGTGATATTCAAGTTCACAAGTCACAATTAAATGCATTGCATTGTTGGATATCGATGACCCAGGCACTGTGCTCTGCAGTACACTGTGTGGAAGGTCATCCAGGTATTTTGCATACTGCATACTATAGAAATATTATAGTATAGTATAGTATGCTATTCAGAACATAGCCAAATACAGTGCCTATACACTCACAGCTTTAAGCGAAGCCTGCGACATTTAAATAAACTCTGCCCTTTAGAAAACCATTGACAGATTATAAAACATTGAGAAAATCAAGTGATACGAATTATTAAAAGTTAACCAGTCATTGTCAGTTTATACAGTGCCAATGCCATGCTATGACCAGAACAAGCAAACAAATGTTTCTGTAAAAGTTTTAAAATCTTCTGCGTGGCATTAGCAAAATGCTCAAATGTATTGTGTGTAAAATGTGTAACAGTGAAATAAATTAGTGCATTGGGTTTAGGGCTCCTTTTTCTGTGTGTTGTCTCAGGAGATTCTGTCATTAACAAAGCCCTCAGTAATTTCTCTCTCTCGAGCCGCAGATCTTCAGAGCTTCACAAGTACAAAAGACAGAGAGATAAACAGAAAGAAAGATGGGGAAAAAGCAGTGAAAATAAGACCTACATCAACAGATGGAAAGAATACGGAAGTGTATTGCATTCACTTGAAGAAAAAAAAATTCTGCTGTTTTTCTGAATTAACAAGTTAATTTTTCATGAGAAAAGATTTTGCTTTGTTTTTCTGAATTAACGACTTAATTTTTCATAAGAAAAAAGTTTTTGCTTTGTTTTTCTGAATTAACGACTTAATTTTTCATGAGAACATTTTTTGCTCTGTTTTTCTGAATTAACGAGTTAATTTTTCATGAGAAAAAAAATTCTGCTGTTTTTCTAAATTAACGAGTTAATTTTTCATGAGAAAAAAGTTTTTGCTCTGTTTTTCTGAATTAACGACTTAATTTTTCATGAGAAAAATTTTTTTTGCTCTGTTTTTCTGAATTAATGAGTTAATTTTTCATGAGAAACAAAAATTCTGCTCTGTTTTCTGAATTAACAACTTAATTTTTCATAAGAAAAAAGTTTTTGCTCTGTTTTTCTGAATTAACTACTTAATTTTTATGAGAAAAAAAATTCTGCCCTGTATTTCTGAATTAACAAGTTAATTTTTCATGAGAATTTTTTTTGCTCCGTTTTTCTGAATTAACGACTTAATTTTTTCGACTACATTTTTTTAATTCAGAAAAACAGCAAAAACTTTTTTCTTATGAAAAATTAAGTCATTAATTCAGAAAAACAGAGTAGATTTTTTTCTTCAAGTGGATGCAATACGCCACCGTAAAAGAAAAATGGATAACAACCTAAAACTAATGAATAATCAGAGAGACAGCAGATATATAGTAGGAAAATATACATCTTAGTGAAATTATTCAAGATTTTGGAAAGAGCCTGACTGTTGTGCGTTTATGTTACCTTTCTGTGTGTGTCGCATATGGTAGCAGGTGAGGTACTGGACTTGGAAAGAACAGCGGCGAGTCACGCTCCAAATGTGGAGTCTCCTTCTGCTATGCAGAAAGAAAAAAGAATGTCCTTGTATTGTCAAATACTGTTGCTGCGTCCAATTCGCCTACTTATACTACGCCCTAAAAGTATGTACTCTTTTTGTGAAGAAAAAGTATATACTTTTCAGTGTGCAGCAAAAAGAGTAGGCAAGCTTTGGGACATACTATCACGTCATCTTTAACGGACAGCTCTGTCGCGTGCTGCGTTCATCCTGTCCAAGATCCTGTCACCATAAACTGCCTTGTCAATCATCTCGTCACAGTTAAAATCCTCCATTCTATCTAATTTGATTTCCTACCGTTTCAGAACACGTTCATCTGCCAGTCGTGGGTCTTTCATGCAGATACTCTCCTTGTGTTTGCAATTTTAATTTAATGATGCATTTAAAAAAAGTAATGGCTAAACGTGTCTTTACAAAAGTTCACAATGCTGCTGCATATGCAATATAACGTGGACAACATTGAATAAATTAATTTTCATTAGGTTAGAGACTGATAATTAATCACTCAAACCTCTTTATCTAAACCTCTCTACACAGCCGCGGGACTCCTCCGTGACTGTAGGTTTTTTTTAACACTTTTTACTCGTGTTTGTAGTTCTAGCCGAATCCACGTCCACCGTGCAATGGTTTGTGGGCAATAGCAGCCGTTAGAGTGTGCATCGATCTACACTTCGGATTCTGACCGGAAATAGTAGACCATCCGGGTATCTTTGAAACACTCATTTCAACATACTATTCTTTGGGACGTACTAATTCTATTTTCAAATACTATTTAGGACGGATGTATCTCGAGAGGCCAGCCTCAGTGGCTCCAGTGCTGTCATCGAGCCACAGTTTTAGCCACACCAAAAAAATCCTGAACACAGCAATGGTGAAAAACTGTTTAATCTGATCAGGAGAAAAGAAGAAGTCTTACCGGTGGGTATATGGGTGGCTGGACCTGTTTGTCCAAGGAGCTGTTAGATGAGGATTTTACCATAGTGCACTGGGAGGAGATGGCTGCCAGTGCCTCGGGGAGGTCATCTTCATTACTATGGTTACTATGGGACAAATAAAATATTTCAAGAGAGTCCTCATTGTTAAATCTAAAATGTCTCTAATTCCTAGTGACTCACAAGCTGAACTGTCTGACGAGGCGTTTGCGTCGGTCCACTCTTGGCTTCTCTATGTTCAAACTGCTTGATCCTGAATCCTGTGAGGAGCTGGGATACCTGAGATGAAAGACCAAAGTCAGTGAATTTCTGGTGCTTGAAAATAATCTGAGACATTTACCAGCTTCCAGAGTTTGTACCTGTCAGTTTGGTCTCCACTTGAGGAGTTCCCTTTTGAGGTTCCACTATCACTTTGGGTGGCTCGCTACAATAGAGAGAGTAGAGCACAGGTTTTGCATCATCTCACTGATACGGTCACATGCCCTCATTGTGTAACCATAACATTTGTGCTTTATAAACTCATGTTTAATTAAAATGTCAACTCAATTTTCATGTGGAAACAACTTTAGTGACTTATGACGGACTAATAGTTTAGTTCGCTTAAACTCTGCTCCTTTCTTACAATCGTCAAAAGTTAGCATTCTGATCTGCCTCCATCCAATCAACAAACCGATGGATAGAACCAAGTTCCCGCCCAACATTTTCCTTTTTTAACAACCTAATTTTCCACAAAATTTTGGACAATTCAGTCAATTCAGTAATTTGTGATTTGTTAATTCTCTTTGAACCTTTATTTAACTGAAAAAATATTTTTTTTTCACAGACCGACTTGTATTATATTGTATTTTGCCATATCAATTTTATTTAGTTTGATGGCACATTCCCAAAAAGTTGGGACAGAGGCATATTTACCACTGCGTCATATCACCTTTCGTATTAATTACACTTTTTAATCATTTGTGAATTGAGAATACTAATCGTTGCCGTTTTGCAAGTGGATAGCCCTAATTTTGCCTGATATAAGATAGCTACTCAACAGTGCAGGGTTGGCTTTGTTCGATTCTCCTTTTCATGAAGGGCCATCTATTTTCAATAGGAGACAGATCTGGACTGCAGGCAGCCAGTCAAGCACATCCTCTCTATGGTGCAGTGTCTATGAAACCACTTTGTTGTAGCACATGCAGAAAGAGGCCGGGCATTGTCTTGATTTCAAAGAAAGATGTCTTTGTACAATCCCAATTTGTGCCTCCACGTCAATGGTACCTTCACACATATGTAAGTCAAGCTTACTGATGCACCCCCATACTATGACAGATGTTTGCTTTTGGACTTGTTGTAGACTGTGTTAAAGGGTCAGTTAACCCAGAAATGTAAATTCTGTCATAATTTACTCACTGACCCTTATGTCGTTCCAAACCCATAAGACTTTTAATCATCTTCGAAACAAAAATGACGATATTTTTTAATAAAATCTGAGCGATGTCAGTCCCTTCATTGACAGCCACGCAACTACCAATTTGACGCTTCAAAAAGTTCATAAAGAGATTGTAAAACTAATCCATGAATGGAGTGGTTAAGTCCAAATTTTCTGAAGATTTCTTTATACGCTAAACAGATTTATCAGAACAGATTAAATCAATTGTCTCTCAGTACGAGCAGTTACTTTAGAGATGTTGCTCTTTAGCTGTTCCTGTAAAACCGCAGGGGAGGAAGGAAGACTTTTCTCTGAAAGTGGTTTTTCCTCTGCCTGTAGTTACAAAGAGAATGAAATACTTATTCATATGACATACGACAGAGTTAAAAATGTTTCTGTTTTCCAAGAGGCAGAAATCTTCATAACTTACCATGTCTATGTTGATGTGAAGGGCTGGCCATGCTGCAGGTTCTGCTTCTAGCTGGTTCTGCAGAGCTCGATCCAACTCATCAGAGAGCCCAGGAGACATAACCCAAGCTTCTGATGTAAACAATCACATCAGCATTTAAAGCAAAGTTTAAAGCATAGTTTGTTTAATGTTTTTTATAATATATATTTTTACAGGTCTTAAAGGGATAGTTCAACCAAAAAAGACAATTCTGTCATTATTTACTCACACTGTTTGGTTACAGTTACAGTTCTTCAAAATATCTTTATTTATGTTCAGCCGAATAAAAGAAATTCATACGTTACATGTTTGGAGTTTAAATTATGGCAGGAATTTTCATTTTTGGGTGAACTATCACAGTCTGTCACGCACAGCCACTTAAAATTCAATAGTCAACTATACATATCAATATAACGGTTAATAACTATATTATATCATCCACAACAACTGACGAAACTATTCTGTTAGACGTTATCTGCCGCTTTAAATGCTCAAACTCGTTAACTATGTCTATGTTTTCTTCAGTGTTAACGTTAGGCCTATTAAAAATGTATGGTTATTGTAGTCAGTGTCAATCTGTGCAAAAGTGGATTTTTTCATTTACCCAGTCAGCAGGTTTAATCGATAAGCCAACAGGCATTATTCACTGAATAATTTACTTAACGGACTCGTTCAAACACCGATTATTTAAAAACGAATCACAGTTCGAATCACTTGTGAGTCGTGACCACCACGCGCAACCATGCGTTGGGTGAGAAAAACACTAACGAAGTCCACAATGTAAGTTCTTCAATATAGCTTATTGTTGATTTTACTATTGTGAACAGAACTCTTATAAAGTTAAAGTAAATTTGGACTAACTTGGTTTAGCTGTCGTGAGGCACAGAGCTTCCTGTTTTTCATATCCATGCCGATGGTTGCAGCGATGGATGTTTCCAGAATGAGGAGCTTCGTTCTCTTCCACACTAAACCTCCGGGTGTCTGCAGTGCTCAAAGGGAAACTATAAAACAACGCACAACAATGACGCAGAGTACAATGCTATATGACAGCTCCACATTATTTTTGGTCGTATGACGGAGAGATTCAGAACAATACAATAAGGGCCTTCAAGTTCATTCATATAAACCTATACGTTCACCCACACATGCAGCAGAATGGCATACGTCATCTTTATTGACCTATACATTTAGAACACAATTAACCAACCAGCTTATAACCAATGCAAACCTGAGATGGTAATTATTGATTTATTTTCAAGTAACGTTATGAAGAACCACAGTAAAATGACATGCAGAAACATGCAGCTTTCTAATGTAATAACAGAGTGCTTATTAAAGTAATTTCACTTGATGGGACACACAACAACAACGTGTTTATGCAAATGGTGTCATTAAACAGAAAATGGAACAGTGCAAATGTTAATACAAAAATGAGAAGCAAATGTCAAGGGTTTACATAATCAATAAAATTGAGTCGATTAGCGTAAACAACATGTTTATTAAGGCAGGTCTCATTGCAGCAGTCTGTAATCATTAAAGTTCCCCATCACTAGCTGATTGAACGGATTACAATGGCCAAACACGAAGATTTCTAACTTAACACTTTAGTAAATACGTAATGATCATTAGCACATTTAGAACAGATGTCACAAGCATTTTCAAGGTGATTTTAAATTAAGTAAATCAGGGTTTGTAAACAGGTAGATGCTCGTCTTGGAATGATAAATAAGCGATATGCATTTAATAGTAAACTTTCAGACTTAATATGCACACATCTGGAGTTAAAATGATAAAATATGCTATAATCTAGAACAAAGGTGATCAGTCTGGCTTCTGGATGTTTTCGCATACCTCACTGTAATTTTAAAGATGTTTGAGCAACCCTGCTATAGAATATTAAGGCACAACAGCAGCAGTTTCATATCCTGGCATTGTCTTTCACGTAATTTGCTAGTTCTAGTTTTTATCTGTAAATCATGCAAAATTCTAAAAGCTATTAGCATGCAGATTGTCAGACGTCAAGGTCCGCATACGCTGAATATGTTTTTGCCATCTCAGGATGCATTTGATCGGATGAGACCTGATGGATGATCACAAGCAATGAATGAGACTCCTGCAGGTGAGATGATGGAGGAGGATGACAGGCTGACTGTGATTGGATGCGAGCGTTCAACAGTCTGTTTTACTAAGGTGAGCGGCTCATCCAAACACCCTTTCACATGCTCAGAGCGCAGTCATAACTTTGTCTCTGTGCATCGATAGACACACTCCTGCCACTGCACTGAATCAAACCGCTCTCACCAAACCCACCACTGCTCGCAGGGGGTCTGTCCACATAGGAGGGTCTAAATCAGACACATATGCACATGCAGGTGAAACACAGATGATATCAGCCTACATTTTGGGACAGAAACTGAAATACTGGCAGAGGTTTTTATCTTGGTAGATCAAATGTATACCTGTGTGGTGGCGGAGCATATCCCAGTTCCATGGGCTGTATGTATAGTGGAGAGGTCAGACTAGGTGTATGTGATCTTTGCCATGGTTCCTGTGCAATTGGAATATTGTGCTTATACTGGAGGAAACAGAAAAAATGATTCACAGGAGTGAAGTCTCTTGCCAATTACTTAAGCATTAAGAACACAGTCTGAATCTCAGTCAATGTAAAAACCAATTTCATCATGCTGAATTATTTGCTCATCATTTTTTTTTATAAAATTAGTCACAAAGCTCAGGGGTTTTCTACAGAATCCCTAAAGGCACATGAATTACTAAAGTATTGCATTCCCCTGAGAAACTGCATTTGCTCGCTACATTTGTGTCATGGAAATAATATGAGGTGGGAGGAAAAAAATTACTGCTTTTGTGAGGAAACACTGAAGCGCTGAAATATAGTTTTCATCCCATTTCATATTTTTTCTCCATCACCTTGTGCCCATAGGGCCTCTGTAGCTTTCACTTTTTTTGCATAAGGCCTCCAAATATAATGTTCACTTTGCAAAAGACGCTAAAAACTTCCATAAAATATAATATTCTTGAACCTTCACAATAAATACAAAGAATAGATCTTTTCAACTCACTTTTTTACTGTTACAAAAACTAGGACTGTCAGTAAAGTCAACAATCATGATTGCCAGCCTCTTTTAAAAACAGAATGAAAGCATAAAAATATAATTTCATTTTATAATATAATTCACATAATAAATAAATACCTTAGGATATCGGTCTAAATGCACCTGACGTTAGTAATAAATGCCCATTTGTTTTTCTTTCTAAAATAATCATATAAAGTAAGAAGGATATTGAAAGTAGTACCGGTTTTAAGCTTGGCTCAGGGCTGGTCTGTGCACTACAGAACAGAGAGAGAGTCTTTCATTACATAATTACAACCAGTAGAAATAGAAAAAACCTGTCATTACACAATAGCAAAATATATATATAAAAAAGCATACATTTTTATATCTGAGTGTTCATGATTGTGTTTGTGTGGCTTTACCTTAGATTGGGATGTTTTGCTGGAGTCATGGCTGTGAAAGACAAAAGCAGTCAAATATACATGACGTGTGCTGTGGTATTTGCATTAAAGCACCATTGACAGGCTTTAGATGCAGGGCAGACACAGAGATTAAGCAAGCATTAGGTTGATTATTGACAAGCAAAACTGCACACAGACCTACCCTTGGCTTTGACCATAGACTGGGCTCGTGATGGGTATCTTTTACTTGGTCTTCTCTCAAAAGTGCTTGCTCTCCTGACTTTACCACTATGTGTGGCCTGATATTCGGTCCTTCCACTGTAAGCACAAACGGCATGATACTTAAAGGCAAAAGGATAAATATATGTGACGCGATCTGGGAAAACCCTCTGATGTCCCGCTGGTATGTTTCCAGTAAAGTCTAAACGTAGACTGAATGTCAGTTTTTTGTCAAAATTGGGTTTTTATTAAATTATTATTCTATAACATCTTGTTTATCATCTCTGAATATATCTTGGGAAAATTCACTAGTTTAGTGCAGAAAAAAAGCGATTTATAATGGCCAGTTGAAAAGACTGTGTTTCTCTTTAAGAACACGAGGAGGGGCAAAAAACAATATCTTCCCTTTTGCTCTCCTTCTCTTAACACTACAAAGACAGTTCACCTATCAAAATAAACCACATAACAGAATAAAGTCCAGTCCTGGGTGAACTACAACAGCCGCAAGTTTTTATTTATTTTTATTGTGTGGTGTGATGTGGAGCACAAGAGAACAAACAGAGTTTAAAGCTGCTAGTGTAAAAGACCTTGCTCGCCCTCAATCGTCCAATAAAAAAGGAGCGCGAGTCATCCCGCTAGCAGGATGTGACCGTTAATTAAACCTGTTTTTCTAGAAATTCCATAGCTGAAAACCATAGAGATTAGCCGATTCCAAATAACAATAACTTTTGTTAAAGACAAACGATAAAGATAAATAAACACAGATTTGGAAAGGGCCTGAACCCAGCTTTAATATGGTATCAAAACTGTAATATGTCAAATTTCACCATGTGGTGGGTTTTCCCAGATCGCATCACATATTGGCAGAATTAGAAGTGCATGTGTTTAGGGATCAAGTTCTCAATCTACTCGACTTTTTTTGTGCCCCCAATGCGATCAGAGTCATTTAATATTGAGTGTCTTCTAATTGGTGCACACTTCAAGTACATTAAAGTTATTAAAATCAATCCAATCTAATACTGGGCCGCTGAAGAGAGTTTCCATATCGGAAGGGGCTCAAATGTAAAAAAATTTTGCATCTATCACCACGGAGTAATTTCAAAATAGCAATATATTGTAATTATATTGGTAGATGTAAACATCTTTTACAATGTTACAAATTGTAAACTAGACTGTGTGGTCACAATTATGAATACTTATTGTATTGTATAATAAGCAGAATAATTGAAGGTCATTCACATTTGAGCTCCTTTTCCTTTTAGGAAAATAGTTGGATTAGACGGCTGATGTAAAATAAA
Source organism: Hybognathus amarus (assembly GCA_030378365.1). Classification (NCBI taxonomy): domain Eukaryota; kingdom Metazoa; phylum Chordata; class Actinopteri; order Cypriniformes; family Leuciscidae; genus Hybognathus; species Hybognathus amarus. Next base: position 70,036 of record JAQIUQ010007734.1, on the reverse strand, counting down.
GGATCAAGCTTAGGATAGCCAATACCGATTGCTTTTAAAATGCTTAATCAGCCCCAATATAGATCTTAGGGATCGGCTCGAGACATCCCTGCATGTGTGTACATGTACCTGAATCTGAACCGTGAGCCGAGGCGTGTGAAGTCACTGCGATCGCTCGTTTTGTGGGTTGGCTGTCTGAGCCGGAAGAAGGCGTGGCTTCTCGACTGCACACTTCCATAAGTGCTTACACTCGCGAGAACTCGACAGCTGAAACACAAACGTGTGCTCCTGCTCTTGGCCCTGCACACATAAATACACAGACACACGCAAAAGCACTTTACATTACAGAACAGGTTTTTTTAATTATTACATTTATAATTTAATATTTTAAGATTATGTATTTTTTATTTCATTTTAATTTATTATTATATCATAATTATTATTTTTTTTTATGTGTGAAATTAAAAGTAAAGTATGAAGTTAGGATGAATAAAGTTACATTTCTGCAAAATATTTAACTGATCCTCTGACATTTAAAATACTAAGCAAAATTAAAAATGTAGTTTAGAAGCATATGATTCCACAGCAATGTTGATTATTTTAATGTCAATTAGAAACATCATATTCACCAAGGTATAGAGGAATTTTTACATGTGTAATTTTGGTATCCTACACTGTGAGCACAGATGAGTGTGCAAGTTTTGTAAAACTCACCTGTTCATCATCCTCCACCACTGACTAATGTCAATCTGTTCTTCTTGAAGTCAAGACGGGTTATTTTAGGCCTAATTGGAAACATTTATGACCAGCATGTTAAGATGGAAAGTAATGATCCAGCCACTGGTCAGAACAACAGGAGTGTATATAAGTGAATCTCACCAAAAAAAGAGGCCAATTTTGCTGGATCCCTCGAAAACAAGGATTCCGGTCGGGGTGAGTCCCAGAGCATATCTCCTCCATCCCGTCCCTGCACAAAGTCAGTATACAGCACTTTTACACTGCGTACATTTCAAAAGTATGTTATATAAACCACTGATCAAAAGTTTGCGGTCAGTAAGATTTTTTTATTGTTTTTGAAAGTTTGAAACAAGCCTCTTTTGCTCACCAAGACTGAGTTTATTTGATCAAAAATACAGTGAAGACAGTAATATTTGTGATATATTAATACAATTTAACTTTTCCATTTAATTTTTCCTATTTTCTATTTAAAATGCAATTTATTGTGATGGTTGTTTTCAGCATCATTTCAGCATCATTCAGCATCATTCAGCACACTCCAGTTTTTAACGTCCCATGATCCTTCAGAAATCATTCTAATATGCTGATGAATTTTCTTTCATTTAAAGAGTACAAAAGAACAGCATTTATTTGTTATAGAAATCTTTTGTAACATTATAAATATCTTTACTGACACCTTTTCTTTAAAATAAAATCAATTTAATGCATCCTTGTTGGATAGAAGTCTTTTTAAAAGTTTTCATCCTGATATCAGTTAATTTGAAGAGCAGATGAGTGGATGAATGGGAGCATGGTAGCAGGCCTATTTCTAGAACTGCTATTATAAAGACTATACTATACTTACTATAGTGGCATTGTATTGCTGTTGTGAAGGTTTAACGCAGCTTTTAATGTTTTTATTACTAATATAGAAAGATTGTTTTTGTAAAATACATAATGATTACAGAGCAATTATAGATAACTCTGCGGTTGTGAAAGTATAAGAGGGTGAAGATAACAAAATATGGAGCCAAAGAATTTGAATAGGCTCTTAGAACTCTTAATCCTTGAAATCTGAGGACTGAATGGATGTAAATTAACTAAAGTGAAGCCCTATTCAGGCGGGATAGTTTTTCACGACATGTGTGACTTCATGTATCCATTCGGACGAGACTGACATCTCTCCGTGTTTATTAATGATGCGTGTGTGTTTTATAGACGTGGGTGTTAAAGATGTTAAGATCATGTGCTGTGCTTGCGTGCTGACGTATCACGTATATTTTTTTTATTTGTTCTTTTAATTTAGTATTTGTTAATATAATTTAAATTTATGATAAAAAGCCTATTAAAGTAAACTTAACACAAGTTTATATAAGTTACTTTTTTATAATAAACCCACATAAGTGAGCAGCATCTACAGTGATCAGCTCTTTTTTTTTGCAATTTGGCTCTATCAAAAACGCACAAGGAAAAGCGTAATACAACATCAGCAATCTACCTGAGGTCATTTTTCCGTATTTTACTGCTTTACTGACCTTAATGATTACAGATGGCACATTGGAACAGGACTAAAATCACTGAGAAGCTCTGGTAATAATTACTTTACCTCACCTCTCCATGTAAAACTAATCCTGTCTGGGCTTAAGCCATCTCACCTTCACAAAGTGCATGTCCACTCCATACATCTCCAGCCACTTGCACTTATTCAGGAAATTTAGCTCAGCTTGAGAAGGACTTGTTCCCCTGTGAGATATGTAACATTCAAACTCCTGAGCCATAATGAACACCATAATGATGTGTTCACACCGTGAACGCGAATTTAATTATTTGCGCGAGTAGATTACATACAAAGTCAATGCAAGACGCGAATAGACGCATCATTCGCACCGGGCATTGCGAGTGACGCGAATTGGGCGACGCGTTTGCCACAAATGTGTTCTGCGCAAGTTGAAAAATTTTAACTCTAGCGATGTTCAAGCGCTTAATTAGACGCGATAGACGCGTATTTGACGCTCTTATCGCGTTCGGTGTAAACACACCATAACTCATCATTGTCCAATACCCCATCAATTTAGAGCTAGCACATCCAAACGTTCTGTTTTTAACCTGCGGAATGCTCGCATTAAACTTCTGCTCAAATCTCTACACTGGCTGACATTATCTGTAAGAATTCAATTCAAGTCATTGTTTCGGTCTTACATTTAAGCTCTGGCAAGTCAAGAAGTATCTCATTTCCATTAACAAACAATGCAGACACATTTAAACAAATGCAACAACTTATCCTTAGGGACTGATCAGCAGTTGAGCACATACTTGTACAGTCGCAAGCGCTGACTGACCGATTGACCTTAAAATGAGGTCAAATGTAAAGCTGAGGATATAATTAAAACCACAGGGAGACAGTGTTTGGACTCTGTGTGAAATGCATGTAAACATTTCAAGTGTGATTATTCTGTACAAATATAACTCGACACTTCAATCTGTTTTAAGAACTTCAAACACACACAATCTTACACCGTGTTTTAACCAGGTGTGACGTGACAAAGCGCCAAGCGATAAATCTGTTAACCAGACTGCTAACCTCTATTTGTTGTTTGTTAAACATCAAATGTGTTCTGATTGGCTGTTGGCTTAGTCAGCTCACATAGTGCTTTCACTTTCAGTCTTTTAACCTGTGTGTTAGGACATGGTGTTAACTGTAGCATGGTGGGGATACGAAACAGTCATTCGGACTCATTACCTGCATTCAGCCCATTTGCGGTGAGATGTCTGCCTCCATAATCTCTGTCTGTTTGGGTGAAAAGCGAAACTCTATACCAACACAATAGAGTGTTCTAATGGATCACAATCCCAAGTTCACCTATTAACACACAAAACAGAAAGAAATGGAAGTGAAAAGGCAAAAATCTGCTGTAAATATGCAAATACATGGAAAAAAAGTCCAATATGGCCATTAAACCCACAGAACTCACTCTGTAAGCAATAAGCCCCGAGTCTCACGTACACATCATACGGACATTTTAACCTGTTCAGAGGAGGAGGAGAACTTAATGACCCTTAAAACATCCTGTAAATGTGTTTGCAGGCTTTCAAAACATGCAACTGACAGTTTTCAAACAATGATCAAAATCCACTTCCGTAAAATGTGAGATGACGAGACCCTTATTTATGTAAGAAAGTATGAGCACCCTGTGTGGGAAAGTGTGTCGATATCGATATCTGTGCTCTTAAATTAGAAGCCGTGTGTTGGTTCTCATTGGAGTTTCTTTTATTAAAAAGGAGCAGAGCAGCACCCAGGAGACCAGACCCAGATTATACACACTGAAACAGAGCTTTTATTGGACCCTGGTAGAAACCCTGCCTCACTGGATGTGCGCGTGTGACAGAGGGAGGGTCAGAGGCGTGACAGCGGGCAAAAAGGAGAATATGAAAGGCCCTCTCTTTTTCCACTGCGTGTGCATGTTTGTGTGTATCTCACTGTGAGGTAAGCGTAATTTCTTACTTGCCGGACAGTATGTCTTGTCTAAGCTGCAGTACGAAGAGATACCTGCAAAAGAAGTGATTACACAGTCACTAATCTGTGAAAAAAGTTAAATATTTTTGAAATAGTTGTCAAATATTACAGTTCAGACAGGTTAAGAATACATATTAGAGATCAAATGACATTAAAATACTGGCTAATATTATAAGCAGATAATTATTTGGTAACACTTTATAGTAAAGTCTTATTCTGTGAACATTAGTCAAAGATAGGTTACAGGCAATTTGTTATACTGGTTAAAACTCTTTCACATTCTGATTGCAATCAATAATAGAAGTGTTTTTTTTTAGGTTATTTATTTAACACCTTTGCAGAATATGCTGTGTGCGTTCATGTGTTTTGGAGAATTGACTTTAGCGAAGGAAAGGTGGGATCTCAGGCTTTCAAAGCTAACTCTCCAATTGCCTATCCTAACTTTAACACATCAACTAAATGAACAAATAATAAGCAGTATATTCTTACAGCATGTGTTAACATTTATTTATAGTGTAATTAGTAAATAAAAATGTTCATGTTAGTTCACAGTGCATTAACTAAGAGATTGACTAACAAATATTAATACCGTATATGCTGTAGAAGTATTTTTCATTGTTAGTTCACGTTAACAAAAAAACCTTATTGTCAAGTGTTAGCAATTATTTTCATGTTATGATTCGATATCCAATAAATAAGTGTTAGAAAAATTCTACGCTAAAGTTTCAAAATAAAACCAACCAAAAAATATATAAACAATATACCCAAATCACTTAAAATGTGAATTTATGCAGCATAATTATTATATATTATATAATTTATAATGTTATTAAATTATCTTTCAGCAAGGGTAATTAAATGTACAAATAAAGGAAATGACTATAGATAGATACAGATATTTAAAAATCTCTAATATCTGCTGATAACTGATTTAGTATGCATCACTAATATATAAAAATATTCAAAAATGTTATGTACTCGCTCTCAGGTGTGTTTCAAGTCTTCTGAAGGTATACATTCGTGTAACTAAGTCACTTCAGAAGACTGGCGCATTAACCCTATATGACCTTTTCAAGATATTTTTATAGTACCATTGAAGACATTTGGACATAAGGTAAATGCATATATGACTGCTGTTGTTTACCTGGTGAACTCTTCATGAAGGTTATTGGGCTCCGACGAATAGAATTTAACCCTGAAAAACAATCTGTATGGAGGTCCATCTATGACAGAGAGATTTTATGAATTTGAGTATGTGTATGCTGGAATGAAACAGACACAATGCCAATTACAATAAAATCTGTACATAAACTTTAAAGGGAACAAAAAAGACAAGAAGCTCTCCCTGAAGGTTATGAAAGATTGTTGTCATAGAGACAAGCACAAGTCAGCTAATGTTGATTCAGTGTGACTCAACGGCTTTTAAAAGTGTTGTAAAGCATATACCATTCTGAAGGGTAGTACTGCACCGGTTACGCCATAATATAGAGAAGACCGACACTACAGGGACTCAATCAATGGTCTCTTTTTACTGACATAGTTTTTTTTTAAATTGCACACAGGTTGCATGGCCTAAAAGATTTTAAATCTGCGTTGGAAACAGTATCAGGATACAACAGTAATTTGATTTCATCTCCCACTTTCTCTTTGGTGATTTGCGTGGGGTGTGTCTTGCACAACATACACAGGAATTGGCTTTAGTCACGCCCATTGTATACACTCACAGATATTTGTCAGTACTTGTCACTACGGCAACTGTAGATTATGAGCCCAAGGTCATCAGCCATCTGTGACCAGCCAACTTAACAACTCCACAATAACTAAGTGTGTGTGTGTGTATGATGTCTTATGACTACTCACATCTGAATCTGCTTCTTTATGGGTTTGGCTGCACTCCAGCCAGTGCTAAAAACATAAGGAAATGTGAAAAACAGCATGGGAGGATTGGGGGTGACAGTGGGAGGGAGGGAGAGGGAACAAGACAAAGAGTTTGTTATTAGTCTGAGTGCCGAGGAAAAGAAAATCCTGTTGTTCTGATTGATGTTGAGTAGCTGTTTCACACTGACACACTCCATTTCTCATTTCTGGTCTAAGAGCTGCAGCTTATAGAAAAACAGGTCACTGCCACATGCACGCACACACGCATGTGAACGCTTATTGAGTGCCACTCACCGCAACCTGCTCTGGGTCCATGAACTGCAGACCAAAGTAATCAGCCTCCACCAGATCCAAATGATACATAATCTGATCAAACAGATCCTGTCCCTTGGAATGTTTCTGAAACGCACAGTTAACACACAGATAAATCACTAAGTGCGGAAAGCTTGGGGCTTCACACTGATCTTGTGACAGTTTAAGGGGACACCTGTGGAGCATGTCGGCGGCTGGAAGTTGCTCCAGTGCGCCTGCAGGGCTCGATGGCCCTGAATTAGGCACAGCGTCGTACATGCTGCATTGATTTTCATATGCACTTAACACGACTGAGTGATATAGCTTAAAATATATTAGCATCTCAATTATTGTCTTGATTTTTGTTTATTTTTAGTCAGAAGAACCACAATTTTTAAAATTAAACAAGTTACATACAAGAATAAATAGATACAATTCATTTTAAATGAAGACAAAGATGAATATATATAGTAAATTAAAATTTTTCGTTTTCCATTACAAAAAAATAAATCTATACAACTGTTCAAAATCTTGGGGTCTGTAAGATTATTATTATTATTTTTTTCAATAAATACAATTTTTTTTTCAGCAATGCATTAAATTAATCATGTGACCATAAAGACATTTCCAAAGCCAAAGAACATTTTTTAAATATTAAGCAGCAGTTTTAATTTGCTCATTTAATTTAAATTTAATTTACTGTATTTTTGATCAAATAAATGCAGCATTGGCGAGCATAAGACTTTTAAAAAAATTTTACCAACCCCACTTTTGAATGGAAGTGTACACATATCTTTACTAAAACGCTTTAATATATTAAAAATGTAACACAGGGACATCCATGAGAATTTCAGAGTGATGATGGGATTAAGAGCTTTGAATTAATGAAACTGACAGTTTGAAGTAATTCACAGACGTGAACTGAACTTATCAACAGGAATTTTTTTGCTAAATTTAAATTCAAATGCTATTAAAAGACCTGTCTTAATAGGCTTATACTCACAAGACAAGAAAATATATTTTTTTTAGCCAAATAAAATTGCATCAAAATTGTCACAATATTCATATTTGAGTGAATTTGAAGTTGCAACTGACTTTATTCAATATTCCATTTCACTTGACTTGGGAATACGTCACAACACGGAGGTAAGAGGCCGGGGTTTTATTTTAGCTTGCCTCCTCTCCATCCCTCGCTCACAGCAGACTGACGGTTGGTAAATGATATTCTACCAAAGCCATCAAACTGACATCATCGGAGAAATAACACCATTCCAGAGCGGAAGAAAATGTTTTCGATTTTGATAAAGATTACCAAGACAGACACATTTTTCTGTGTATTAACTTGCACAGATTAATTGTTCACCACAAGACTAGTAATGAGTAAATGCGGTCAATTTTGATTTCATGCCGACTTAAATTTAAATCGCCAGAAAAATCATGGCAAATTTACTGTGAATATTCCAAATCCAAACCTTTAAAGTCTTAGTCATTTGACAGATCGATAAACACTTCTGAAAATCCAAAAAGAGATCAAAAAATGGAAACGCAAAACGCCACAAATAAGAGATTATCTCAAGAATAGTTCATGAGGGTCAGTTTATTTTTAAGGCCAGTGAGATAACCACTGAGAATAAAATACTTTCAACCAAACGCAGATAATTTGTAATTTAGCTATTGATTTGTTCCATTTAGTGGAGCATGATTGATTTCTTTTGTTGGTTCGGGCATGTTGCGAGGCGAAGAATTGAGCACATGATCAGAATAGGTCATGGATGGCAGGAGCTTCCTGTAATCATGAGAATGAGAAGTATTCCTGAGTGGAACTCATCTTGAAATCCTGAATCAGCATCTCTACTGGGTATAAGACATTAGTTAATAACAACATTACTTGGAAAGGAACATTCTTTTGGAGTTTGCCAAAGACACATTTTAGAGAAGCTAATATAAGACGTGCAGAGGCGGACAGAGTACACAGCTTTATTACTTGAGTAAAAGTACAGATACCCTTGCTAAATTTTACTCAAGTACAAGTAAAAGTACTACAGTCAGATGTCTACTTGAGTAAAAGTACTGAAGTACGTGTTTTTAAAAGTACTTGAGTATCAAGAGTACAAGAGTACATTTTCTAAATATTGCAATACTACTGCCACAGTGCTTACATTTATGAACAGAAACGTCCAACATGGAGTTATGAAAAATGTCAATACCTTGGAGAATGTAAAAGGAATTTAAAGTAAAATCAAGTCATATATTTACCTTTTTACCATGTTGCTTTACTTAATGGTGCAGTGTGGGATTTTTAGCAACATCTGTCGCTGAGAGCGCCTATTGAGATCAGGGGAGTGAGGTTTACTCGCACATAACTACCAGCTGGCCTCTGTTACACTCACTCCCCTTAACCTCACTCTCATCCGGGTCACGGCACCAATGTAACCCTTCCACCCGGGTCCCACTTGACCCCGTTTCGAGCGGGCTTCGAACCCGGGTCTCCGGCATGAGAGTCAGTCGCACTTACAAGGAGGCTAAAGACTGCAGCCGCTAGCGTCTGTCGCTGGAGCACCTATTGAGATCGGGGGCAGTGAGGTTTACTCGCACAGCAACTACTAAGCTGGCCTCCGTTACATAACATTTGTTTGAGAGCAAAACAACAAATTGAGGGTTTCCGAGATTTTTCTTATTTCCATTTTTTTAAAGTAGTAACTTTTTACTCACGGAAATGAATAGAAATGTAGTGGAGCAATATTTCCCTCTCAAATGTACTTGAGTAAAGTCATGAGTATCTCCCAAAAATGATATCTCGAGTAAAGTACAGATCCCTCAAAATTGTACTTAAGTACTGTACTCAAGTAAATGTACTCCAATACTGTCCGGCTCTGAAGACGTGGCCCCCAATTTTCTAAGTCATTTTTTAATTACTCCACCATTTAAATGTTTGGGGTCAGTCAGATTTAAAAATTTTTTTTAAATAAATTAATACTTATTCTGCAAAGATGCACTAAATTGATTAAAAGTTAAAGTAAAAACATTCATAATGTAACAAAAGATTTTTGTTTTCAAAAATAAATGCTGTTCTTATGAACTTTATATTTAGCAAACAATCTTTTCACTCATAAGAGCACCAAATCAGCATATTAGAACTATTTTTTAAGGATCATCGGACACTGAAAACTGGACTGTGTGGCATTGCCACTTCTGTTAGTTTGATGTTTTCTTATGTAATGCAGTGACATTGCTAGAAGTGTGACTTGAACGTCCAAATAGTTTTTGGAGCCACTGTATAAGCTTGATATGCTGTGAAACTTCTAAAGCTCACTGAATATAATAACATCATATAATATAATACAATGACCTGAAGGATTAGAGACGTTGACATTATTGTTTTTCAATTGAAAGTGCTGGTCTATTGTGATAACATGTAGTCTGATAAAGGCTCGAAACCTTGATATTTAGACAAGCTCCACAAGGCACACAGACAAAATCTAGTGGAAATACACACACATACTGTACGTAAGGTGCACACAAACCAAGGCCGGAGCAAAAATAGCTTGAAGTGTCAGAGGAGAGTGGCTGGATTTGGGACACACCCTGAGGGGGCAGGGGTGGCTATTATTCTCTTAGATACTTGCTGCTGTTCAGATTGACCTACAACCCTTAACATACATAAATCCACATGCATTTTAGAGCTGTTCTCAATACACACAAAGTAGTACAAACTAGTCCTGCCCTGCATCAAATAAAAATGATTCGCTTTTGAAACTTATGATCAGGTTTGATGTTTGGGTTTCAGATGACACTGAGAGCGTTCAAATCAAAAGGAATTTAATGATTTGTTAAAGCTAAAGCTGATACACAAAAGGTATTTTTTAAATTCTTTGACATGTTCAGACTTGTCTGACTATGACATGTTTATAAACCAGCGATCAGCAACACTGTCATTGAAATATAAAACGATAATATGATATTGAGAATAATTCAGTATTGAGAAGGAAATATTTTCAATTAAATCTAATTATATAATAGTTCTAGTCCTCTAATTTGATTGACCCAGTGATGTTCCAATAGTGCTGTTATTCTTTATGACACACTTTTGTATCATTTTAATTTGTCTATGTTCACGTGCTCTAGACTAGAGCATTTAAGTGGTGTGGAAGCAGATTTTGCCTGAAGAACGGCTTTTTGACAGTAGACGTACGCTTGCAACATGCTCTATTGTGTTAGTCTGGTGGTTATAAATCTCAAGGGGACTATGGGAAATGTTTCTCTTTAAACCAGATGTGTTATGGTCACATGACAATGACAACATGATGACGATTAATTTAACACACATATACCACTAGTGACCAGCTTAGTTAGCATGCATAATGGCATAGCATAGAGATACCCTACATAACAATCTTTAATGTTGTTCCATAAGTCTTACATTTTAATATTTGTATTGTTGTTTATAAACAGTTAATTAGTGAAAAATTCCATTATACACATACATTGTTATATTATGCTCATATAGAAAACAAGTATATTACAAATCAGTGTCGTTTTATGTACTTAATATAACGACTTGATGGAGATCCTTACAACACCGCTTTATGACTTGCTTGGTGGCAGGTAAAGCCTATGTTTTGGTTTCTTTTTGAAGAATTTTTACTGGCTGAGAAGAAATATACTGACAAACTGACAGTTTCTCAGAGATAAAACAAATTAGTTCCTGGTGCTAATAAGATGATGAGTAGTTCACTTTAAAAAAACTTTTGCTGAGTAATTCACTGCACCCAAATGTCATCCAAGATATCCATGTCTTCCTTTCTTCAGTTCGAAAAGAAATTAAGGTTTTTGATGAAAACATTCCAGGATTTCTCCATATAATGGACTTCAATGGGAACCAAATGTTCAAGGTCCAAAGACAGTTTTAGTACAAATTGCAAATGTTCAAAGGGCTTTAAATCGATTCCAGACCATGAATAAGGGTCAAGCGCAAACGATCGCTCATTTAATAAATAAATAACAAAGTTTAAGTTTTACAAGCTCAAATGCACTGTTCTGTGTGACTTCCCTGTTCAAACTCGTTCATCAAAATGAACAAATCCTTTTTCCGAGTCAATTCGTTCATTTTGTTCGTTGAATTAACCAACAATTACTGAAAAAGATTTGTTTATTTTGATGAACAAGTTCGAACATGAGCGTTTGTGCTTATAAAACTTAAACTTTGTTATTTATTTTAAATGAGCGATCGTTTCGCTTGATAAGACCCTTATTCATCGTCTGGAATCATTTAAAGCCCTTTGAACAGCTTGCAGTTTGCCCTGAAACTGTCTTTCGGACCTTGAACCGTTTGGTTCCCATTGAAGTCCATTATATGGAGAAAAATCCTGGAATGTTTTCATCAAAAACCTTCATTTCTTTTCAACTGAAGAAGAAAGACAATGACATCTTGGATGACATGAGTAAATTATCAGCAAAAGTTTTTTAAAGTGAACTACTCCTTTAATACTACTTTTTTTAACTGTACTGTAATGTTAGTTCTAAACGTGCTGATAACAATCGTTTTAAAAAAAGTACAGTACAAACTCAAATTCACAACAAAATTACACTCAAAGTAGGAGGTAACTTATAGTGTTAAAAAATAGACATTCAATAGTGAATTGACAAGACAGTTACAAGTCAGTCAGTAATCGACCTATTTCACGGCGCGACTTGCAAAAGAGGGACCAAAGGTTAAGCGCCTAACTGGTGCTCGTCGACCTCAGTGAACAAATGGGGAAATACTTTCTGGAAAACACTTTGACAGAGGAGGGGAGAAAGAAAATCAGCTGGGGAATTCCGTGTGTGTTTTTCTCTCCCTTGTCGTTTTAATTTCAGTGAAAGCTCCCAGTCCTCGAGGGAATCTGCAGGTTTGTGTGTGACAGGTTGAGCGGTCGATAGGTGGTTAGTAAACAGGAGGACGGGATCACGAGCACCATCTGTTTGCCTTTCAACTACCGGGACAGGACCCAACACCGGGAAATCCGTCCGGCCACACACACAACAGAACTTTGCCATTAAATACTACATTCAAAACAATTAAGGTGACTCATTAAAGAAATCCTCCACTCACTCACCGGTAACTCCACACTGACATCCGATCCGTCCAGCAGCAGGACTCTGCATGTGATGGCGTCTTTGCTGTTGCCCGCAGCGGGGATGTGGACTACGGCTCTCCCGGTCACAACGGTCGGCGCGTGAATCACCTGCTGCTGGTGAGCCTGCAGCACTGCGTTTCCGCCTCTACCGGTCCCGTCCAGCTCGTCTGATGTCCGAAAGCGTCGCTTTGACCGACGGCTAAACGTCCTGCGCAGAAAGCCCATCATTTTACCCCCGCGATACAGCGCTTTAATCAACCAGGGAAAACGGCACTGATACCGGACTTCTCAAGAGGAAGGCATCCAGCTGTTTCACGGGCTTTCCGCGACGAAAAAAGGCGGCGTCTACCGGACTGAGGCGTGCAATGCAGAGGGGACAAGTCGGGATACGGCGACCTGTCACGAGCTCCGTTCCTCGTGGCGTACGGACGAGAAAACACGAGCGCACCTGCCAAAAGCCACGGGAAGATACTCCGGTCCTTTCGTTCGTTTGATATTTGTTTCAAATAAAAAGTAATTGCGCTTAAATTAAACTTATCCTCACCGGAGTCCAGGTTCTGCGGAACGATGGCGCGTTAGTTCCTTTCTGTTTTTGACCGAAACTGATGTACCTCTCAGGTAAGTCAACCAGAGGAACTGGCCAGGCAACCTGTTCTGCGCAAGCGTTAAATCTCAGAGCAACACTCAAACTTTTTCCCCTCTTCGGTACGGTGTGCGCGAGGCAGCGCTACCTGCTGGTAAGCCAGCCCAGTGATCGGGGTGAGGTTACCTTCACGCGAGCCACCGCCACTGAATTCCCCAGCAACTACAAACCAAGCAGCCTTCTGCTATCACGAAACATTATGCGCCAATCGTCAGCATTTCACGCACGCTCATTCGAGCTCCCCACAAGCCATCATGAATAAGAGAAGAGGCACTACGTGATAAGAATGAGACATTTTTATTTATTTATTAACAGGCGAATTTAATCATTCTAGTAGTGTATTTGTTGATGTAGGCTCATTCGTATTACTGTAACATGAAAAATAAAGTTGTGTATGCATTTTAAAGTATTTATTCATCATGGTAGCATTTTTTTGTACAACCTCAAATTTAAATGGAATGATTTTAATTAAATACTTGCAAAAAACATTACTGTACTACAGTTAGAAAAAATACATCATCAGATGAATTCATGTAGAAATTAGAATGGGTGGTGGGGACCTTGCTTAATTGCTCTACAAATAAAGAGCGAAAACAGAGTTCTTAAACTGAGATGTTTCTATTTATGCAATCTCTGCAAAAAAACAACAAAAAAAAAAAAAACAAATCCTCTGCTTTGGGGTTAAATGGGACCTGAACATTTCTTGACAGATATCATGAGATTCATCCAAATAGAGCAATTAGTGTGTATGTGGGACAGAAAAAGAGAAAGCATGTGTATGTGTACTGTGGGGTCCAATAAGCTTATACATTTCAAAGTGCTTTATGTTTTTCCTTGATCCACACAGCTGTCAGGAGAGCCACAGCAAGAGAAGAGATTGTCCATCCATCTTTATCCAGACACACCCTCTACTCCCTGCCCTGTTTTCACCCGTCTTTATTGACAGTCGGATCACAGCAGCAGAGCTTCTTCCTTCACTTCTGTTTTTAAAAACTCCTCTACTGTTCCTCTCTTCTCATCAACTATAAGGTGTTGAGCTCTGTTTGAATCTCTCTCTGTACACCCTCAGAATGGCCTCACACACAAAGGTAAACTGGCACTGGGAAAAAAAACATGCACACACAGCATAAGTGATGACAGCACATTCAATAAAATCAGTTTAAGATATTCAAACTTCTGATCCAGTAGTAGACAGATCCAAAAGTCCTTTTAGCCATTCAGGGTATGATTTTAGATCTAAACCACCATAAGTGATCACATTGAACCTAAATGACCTTTCTCTTTAAATGTAATTGGGTGCATCCAAATATCATGTAGTATCTAAGTAGGTACTTCTTAGTATAAGAATAAGTACTTACTTTGCGAGTGTTAAAGTATGTTTTACATAGTATGAATGTATGTTGAGTGAAAGTAATTTGAACAGACTACACCTGTCATCCTGTCATTATGGAGTGTCAATAGTGTCGCTTCACTGGCATGCACAACTCAACTCCCATGGCATCATGGGATAGTAAATGAGTCCGTTTGAAGCACAAGTAGTAGGTAGTTTTTGCCTACTGTTTTATATACTATGAATTTTAGACATGCTAAACCTTTTACATACATACAGGTGAAACTCGAAAAATTTGAATATTCGTGCAAAAGTTCATTTATTTAATTCATTCAACTTAAAAAGTGAAACTAATATAATATGGCTTACAGCTATGAAAACCTTTACAAAATTTCAACTTTTTGGAATGTCTGTGTGTGTGTGTGTGTGTGTGTTGTACCAATGTCTGAACCAGCATGGCCCTCTGTTCTCTCATGAATGTAATGATCTCTAGGGGATACACTGGCTTTTCCTTCTCCATCAGTGTCATGGCGGTCTCCATGGTGATCAAAACACTCGTACGCCCAATTCCAGCACTGCAGAAAAACATTCACTCAGTAAGATGATCATCTGGGAACATACATGTATCTGTATGCTGGAAGTCCCCTCACCTGCAGTGGACCATAAGAGGCACAGACTTCCTTCTCATGCTTCTCATTGACTGGACAAAATCTAGGAAGTCTGAGGAATCTTCTGGTACCCCATGATCTGGCCAGGCAACATACTGCAAATGAGTGATCGAGCGCTGCTGACTCGAACTGTAAAAGAAAGAGAGAGAGAGAGAGAGGGCGAGGCTGAATGCAACAGAATGCTTGAACGAGTTTGCAAACAAGTCTAAACATGCCTGTGTTTTGCCTTGTGCAGAAGGATATTTTATATGAAATATTCCAAGAATGAGAGCATTAAGGCTATATAAATCAGTCTAATTAAGAAATTTACCAAATGATTGCCTATTTACTAGGGCTGTGCAAAAGTTAATAGCGATTAATCGCATCCAAAATAAAAGTCTGTGCTTACATAATATTTGTGTGTGCTGTATATAATTATTTTGTATATATAAATACCTATGCATGCATGTTTATATTTAAGGATTATTTGCGTTAATTTCTGTATACATATATATACATATATATACATAATCTATATTATATAAATATTTTATATATGAATAACACATTTTCTTAAATATATACATGCATGTGTGTGTATTTATATATACAAATAATTATATACAGCACACACAAATGCATTATGTAAGACACAGACTTTTATTTTGGATGCGATTAATCGCAATTATTTTTTGCACAGCCCTACTATTTACTTAACGTTTTCATAATCGAGTAATATTTTAAATACTGTTATATGAGTGCAAAAACACATGCTGCATACACATGCTTTTCTGTTGGCATACAGTATAAGATCATTTTCACATCAGTTTCTGGCTTTATAAATCCCATTTTGTTCCTCACTTTTGACGTTCGGATGAAATCCATTGATTTTGGGGTCAAGTCAGATTGATGATACATTTTATAAATGAGGCCCCAGTATCCTGTTATCTCTTTAAAACACAATTTCTGCTCAGAATTAGCTACCTAAATACACTGACATTTTAATTTCCCCTTCAGTTCTATCATGACTTACAAGTGGGTGAAAGAGAAGAAGTGATCTTTAAGTTATTGAATATGAGTCACAGTCTGAAGGCCAAAGTGGAAAAATAATTCAGTTGTGGTGACAAATCGGGCAGAAAGGAATAATTGGTTTGCAATCTGTGTGGTACGAACACTCACTCACTGGCATTTTTCCTGTACCCCCCAATCATCTCTTTCCTCTCTCCTTCTCTTTATTTTTTTCATCTCAGACACACACACATACCCTATATGGACGACAAATGTGTGATGTAACCTCCGTCTGCTGTCCGTGCTGAGATTATCTCCCACCAACAGAGACAACAGATGGGTCTCCGTTTCTCCAGCAATGATGGATTGTTTGTGAAAGTGTGAGCATGTATGTGAATCTACATGTACGCGCACAGTCCCATGCTCTGGAATCGGAGCGTTACGTGAACGTGACCTGGTTGCCATGTTTACCATCGCAAATGTCTGACATCTCTCACACATCAAGCTTTCGCATCAATAAGCTTAAAGCCAAATTTCTGTTCTAAATGAAACATCAAACAAACGTTAGCATGATAGGACTGACAGAAATTTAAAATAAGACTAGGATTAAAATCAGAGGATTTTGTCCTCTGCATTTAACACATCCAAGTTAATGTACACGCATCAGGAGCACTGAATACTGAAAACACACATACACAACAAACAGTGGACACACACACCTAGAGCAGCCTCAGTTGTTTTCCAGTATTGAGAAACGAACTCACAACATTCAGGTTATAAGTCTGACTCATAACCATTAGGCTATGACTGCTCCATTACACAAAACAAGTGTGTAATGTGTAATAACTGTGTAATACCATGAAATTGCTTGAGACGTGAGGTTTTCCCTCTTGTGATGCATTTCCTGTTGAAGCAGGAAGTTTAGAAGAGGCATATCACCACTTTGAACTGTGATTGAATGTCATGCTACTTTTGCTATTTCTTTCTATGAAGATAAAGATATGGCGGAAACAGAATAGTACTATAGTATACTATAGAGGGAATGCGCGTGACGTCACGTCAGCCGGAGTGCCTGCAGTTACTCACAGTGAGTGGCAAAAAGACTGAGCGGCTGTATGTGTTTTCAGCGTGAATGCCGCGAAATACAAACACAACACATATAAAGTGGGAAAGAGCATTGCGATTGACTGTACAACAAGATTTGACAAAAAAAATCGGGGTATATTTTTACAGACTGCTATAGAAAAGAGGAGCAAATGAATCACTGCAATTCACAGAAACAACTGGACTCCAGTCAGCAAAAGGTGGATTTGCATTTATCATTTTGTGTCAATATGCTGAATTTAGGTATAAAACCATACCCAAATATTTTGTATTGTTATATATATATTAACAACTCATCAATTAAAGATTTATCAATGCATATTCTGCATTATTGGATGTTTTTTAATAAATACTTAAGAAAAAAACGATATGTTTAGGGCTGGACAATATGATGATATTTAGGCTATATATATAACACTGATATAAGTGATTACTCGTATTTAGACCTACCTATATAGTATTTATATAAAGTGTTCACGGGTAAATTTGCTTTAGCTTATGTTTAGGTCTATATTGCATTTATTTCCCCGGTGTTGAAATCAGGTAAACATAAATGTCAGGCAACACAATTCCTGGCTGCATGTCAATATCCATGGATCTTTAGTAAGTTGTAAGGAACACTATATCGAGTCCAACATTTAGTTTAAATTGATAAAGTTGTTTGTTTTAGCTCGCATTTTGCAGCTTCTCCTATTCAAAAAAGACATGCAGCAGATCTTTTGCCACTTAGTCAGGCTGAGGGGTGTTGTTCCGGCGGAAAGTGATGTCAATGCATTCCCTCATTCAAATTCCAAACATCTAAACATTCCATCCTTAATATGTCTGACGTATACAGGATAGAATGCTATATACTCTCACTATTTACTCATATACATGTATAAAAGTATATACTCTTACTCATCTACTCCTACTACTTCTGTCATATATAGTGTACGAATAGTATTGGTATGCTAATATGTCACTGTGTTTCGACGAACATACTAGAACACTATTATTTTTCTGTAGACATGGGTCACTTGCACTTCAGCCTAGTTGGTACTCATGGAGCAGGACACAGAAATCGAAGAAAAAAGACCGAAGGTCTAGCAAGGACCAAGGAGCAGGACCGGAGCACTGAACGAGACTCTGAAGACGCCACATGGGCGTCGAAGCGTCTGTCATTCTGTACTAATAAAAATAATTAAAACGTTCTGTGCTCCGGTCCTGCTCCTTGATCCAAGCTAGACCTTGTGATCTTTTGTCTTATTATTATTTTTCTCTTATTAAGACATAGTATAAGAAAAAGAGCATCCTAGTGTGTATATTGTCATGTTTTTGACTATATCGTCATCTGGTATGATTGAAACGACTGGCTATGAGTTACATACAGGTGCGCATTTGAAAGACATTCTTAGCACCCAATAAACGGCTCTGGGCATTCATAAACCACGCCTCAAATCCGAAAATCAACATGTGGTTCCCAGATCGAAGTCTCAATGAGACTTGGGCCTGACGTTAGCCAGGCTACTTTAACAGCGTATATTCAGTGAACCTATGCTATATGATTTTTCTTACTGCTCCTCACAGGGGTAGTGTCCATTTAAAACTATGTACGCTGTTATTGTTACCTGAGTATTTGTGAGTGTTAGTTCTCGAGTAACGTATGCCAGGTTACACTCCTCTGAGTGACAGCACACCTGAAGATACCCATAATCCCTCGCTTCAGGGGGATGCGGCCAGTATTGGTGGCACTTGGTCTGTGGAAATGAAAGGGAATATTGAGCACAGCACAGCATTAAAAAATAAATAAGAAAAACACAATTGTGCTCCCTCTCTCCCTCCCTCACTCACAGAGTTTATTAAATCATCCCTTTGGAAAAGAATGCAGAGTGCTTGGTTACCAAGCAACAGTCAAGCCGAGCCGAAGAATACGGAACTCACAATAAGCTGTCCTTGGGGGACTGGAGGTGTGTGATGGGTATCGTCTGATTAGGTGTTATGTGTGTGTGCGTCTGTGAGTGAGTGTGTGTGTGCAATGTTAATTAATATTGCAGTCCATTGTAACTCACATTGTGTGTAACATTTAACCATTTTCATGTCATGTGTGTGGAGAACACGTGTGTGCAAATACGTTGAAGTACCCGTCCTCTCTGGTCAGTGTGGTTAGCATGATGATGACACTGACGTCCTGCTCCCACACACTCCTCCAGAAGTGTGTACAGGTGTGCGGCAGTGGACCCTGAGCTGCTATGTACCTCAAAATACAACCTGCTGGTTCAGTCTGACACACACCACACACACACACACACACACAAACACCAAAGTCTTAATTATGTCATCCAGAGCCATAACTTTTCTATTCACAACTAAATAAAAAAACACAATGAAAAATGTAATATTAAATTGCCCCATTATGGATTTTTGAAAATGCCCAATCATGTAGTGTGTAACATAGGATAGCTCTACGTGAATGAAAACATCCTGCAAAGTTTTAAATCTGAAAGTGGACCATATATAGTTATTGTCTTTCAAATGTAGGAGTCGATTGAGTCAATTAAGTTAATTGTTTTTCAAAGGAGTCGTAAGCCGCTTTGTTGTGACGTCAAGACAAAACATTAGCATATTGCCCCTCCCACTTAGTGCACGCACAGAGACCAGGAAAACTTGAACCCCTCAAACACTGCAGCTGATTCATGTGGATGCTGGGTAGCATCATGTCGAGAAGAAGCTGTACTCTAGAATGTGTGAAGGCAAAGACAGTTAAAGTATGAGCATGGGAAGAATCAGTAGTTAAAATTAATCTTTACCACAATCCTAAACTTCTGCTGTGTTCCCTTTATTTTACGGGCGACTGCTTCTCAAACCTCTGAGTTCAATGTAGGATTCACAAACCGCTTGCTCTTTAAAGATGGTGTTACAAATAATACAAAAACAAAATCCTTAGTTTTGAGTTTTATATTGTGTTGGTCTCCTGCTGCTTACTGGTTAACTCGCATTATTACTGTCTTAACTGAAATACTTCTGCTAATCAGTTGTGGGCCACTATTACCTAAAACTATTGTCTGTCGTTCTCGCTACTTTGAGAAAAGATTAAGCATGGAGCAAGATTTATTTTACCAACGTTTACATCAGTCATTCACGCTAGAGCTCAGCTAATGTATCCACTGTTATTGATACAGTTTCCACGTTAACCGCAATAAATTAGAAAAATACTCTGTAAATATGCAAGTAAAATAATTGGTTTGTTGATGGACACGCACTTATTAATTACAGAGGAATTACAGTTGTAAAATCTCATAATGTGCCTCAAACTGAGAAACGTCCTGCTTGAGTTGTCCTTGTGATGGGGGTTTGGGTTGAATGAATAGTTCTTCCAGTGTTTGTGCTCGGATTAATATGGAAATATCGTCATTGTCCATCAGTGTCTTTAGTTTACGGTGTAGGAAGCCTCAGGACAGCTGACGTTATGTCAATGGGTGTTTTTGTTTTCTGTACATGATAGACCAATCACAACAGACTGAGCTGTCTGGCCAATCAGAGCAGAGCAGTTTGCAGAAAGGAGAGATTTAGAGAGATTGATTCATCTGATGAGTCGTTTGAGAATCATTGAAAACGTGGTGATGTGCAAGGTAATGGATATTATGAGAAAATGAAACAGTTTTTGACCTTTGATGCATTTAAACATCAACAACATTAGTAAACTTTAAAATAGGACAATAGGGGCACTTTAAATCGAAATAAAATGAGGTAGACACAGTGGACTGATCCATACCTTCACATGACTGGCATTGATGTAATCATCCCCCTCCTCCTGCAGCACCACCCTGGTGATGTCATCTGAAAGAAATGAATGAATGAGCAGAGAATGAGGAAGAGGGCTTTGCGGATTATGTGAAAACAACTCCACCGACTAGTTTTAAAGAGCATTATGGCTCAATCGAAAACCGAAAGCTTATACAAAAATGAATAAAATGATACGTTTGACCTTAGCTCTAATCTAATCCAATGTGGTAGCTTTGTTGAATCTCATCATGGTCATCCAGTTGCCACTCTCTTGTTGTAAAATACAACTTTGCTGAAAATTCTTTGAATTTTTAAATGTTCTTTTGAATGCTCTTTCAAATGTTTCTTTTGACCTTCAGATTGTTCTTTTGAACTTTTTCAATCATATCAGAGAATCTCTCCTCAACCATTAGTGGTTATTAAATCTTAGGAAATCACAGGATCCGGCCAAATGATTGGATACAGAATGATGTACTTAAAATGTATCCAGAGCGTATTTACAGTAAAAAGGGAGACTGTTACTGTTGTGTTCTCGACCCAGATAGTGTTGACTAGACGAGCACGAAAACACCTCAGAAACACTGCCACAAGTACGTGTGACGTGTGTAGAATTTTGTTGAAAGCCCAGATAAAAGTAAAAAGCTACTATTTTGTGTTTATCCATGGCAGTTCGACTTCACACACACGCGCTCTGAGCCAGTGGACGCGCACTGTTATGAATGCACATTGTTTCGACTTTAATCTCTGAAACGCTAGATTTTTTTTTTTTTTACTGACTTTTTTTTTTGGGTTGCGGTTCAGGGCTTCTGTAATCTTGTGATTTAAAAATCGATATTGGTTTTTATTGATTATAATGTAGAAATCAATAGTCAACTCAGCCATAAAGTACATATTTTGTAGAAGAAATAACACTTATTACTTCGCTATATTGTGAACATAGGAGTTACAGGCCACATTTATAAAGTTTAGCATGTGGTAAATGTTCTTGTTTGGCAGATAAAGCAATACAACTTACATGGTAATACATCTTTGTACCGATTCTTGTCCATATTCTCAGACTGCTTTGCACAAGACATTAACATTCCCTCTTTCTTCCTGTACAACCTCTGAGAGTAGCAAAACACACATACATGCACGGATGACAATTATCAGCAATGCACACACACGCCAACCTGAGACATGCTGTAAAATGTTACCATGCCCCAACCTCAAAGTGCAGAAGCAGCGTGCCAGTGACCAACCCCCTCTCCAAACGAGTCATGGACTCCTCTAGTGTCTCTCCAGACAGCTGGGTGGACAGTGGGGATATTTCTCCCGGAAGAGTGAGACCCCCATGTAACTGTAGGGTGGGTTCGGCTCGCAAAGAGACACCTGTAAACAAACGCTGTTTGCTGTTTCTGATTGGACGTCAAAGATAAAAGTTAAAAACAAAGAATCCCCCTCAAAACGCATTTGTTTTGCCCAGATACAAAGACAAGTGGAGACCTTGCGGCGCACCAGCAATGCAAGTTCCTTGCTGTGCGACTCTCGGCTCGCTTCTGATGAACATGACCACCTGCTGATGTGTGTGTTCTGAAATGTCCCGCCATTTATCAACAACACCTGATCTCCCTCCATCAGTGGAGGCACACAGCGACCAGCCTGCAAAAGACATTATTTGTACAAATTTAAAAACCAATAACCCATTCATATTCACAAGCAGCTGGGATTATGGCTTACCGGAGACACAGGGTTAACATGAGAGATGGCCAGGGGCATCTTCTGATCCACGCCTCCCTAAATATTATGTAATATTACATGATAAATTATAAAGCAATGATGATATAAAGAAATGATGATAATTACGCAAACTGTATCATGTACCACTACAAACTCACTTTGACATTGAAACCAAACTTCCCATCTTGGTCTGGGCTGAATCCTCATAAGCAGCAGATCTCCATCAGCGGTCACACTCTGCACACATAGGACAGGAATAAGTTCAGAAAATGATAGCTACAAAATAATGAAATACTAGCATTTATTCAGGCATTTTATCTAACAGCAAATAATACAAACAACAACAGAGGGCTTCAAACGTGTCTTATAGAGTATTGTTGTTTTATTGGCAGACCCTCAAAATTGTACTATCGGCTTGTCATTTTGAGTAAAAAGAAATTAACAGAATGTCTTAGTATTTTGACTGTCCATTTTTCTGATCTTACAAGTTGATGATCATATTCTCCCATGGTTTGATAATGATCCAAAGAGCACTTTGTGCTTCCATAGAAGAACAAATTATATACAAAATGAAAATTGAATTTGACATCATAACTGATCTTTTAAGTTTCTGAAATCCTACAACTTGTTTCTAGTCGGGAAAAAGAAATTTCGGATATTCATTGTCATCTCAGACTTAAATAAAAATTAATGTCCTACTCTTGTGAGAAATATTTTCAGTGACTCATCAACATGACTGTAGTATCAGTGTAGTGTTTGGATTTGAGAGAGTGACAAACACGGGACATTAGTTATGACAGCTGGCTGTCTTGGTGCTGTGGTTTCAGTTCCGAGTCTTTTGTTGCATTCAGCAACGTTTTGATTGCTTGTCTGAAATCCAATCAATGGGTGATCCTGACCAAATCACAGATTATTATGGATTTAAATCTGTTCCAGGGTGAATCTTATGACTAAAATACTCAAAATTTGCTGCCTTGTCCTGAAGAAATGTCTACTGAAAAAAATAACAGCCCTTTTCTGCATGTCCATATAATCTGCAGATCTAAATAGTTTTTAATTGCCCCATCCATCAATCACAACAATCCACACTCAACAGTGAAATGTGCCACAGGGACCTTCTTCGTTTCAACCACTCATTTTAATGTAATGATCCTTTGCGAAGATATGCGAAGAAGCTTTGAATTTCGACCCTGTTATGAACCACATTTCCCTTGATCTTGCATCATTGGTTATCATGTACAATTACACTCACCTTATCCCAGACGTGTAACTCATCCTCTTCGGTGATGGCGTCATCACCATGAGACCAACTTCCACTCGTCCTCCCCTCCTCCTGATTTTTCCTTCAGTGTAAGTTGTTTTAAAAGTTTACTATGAGCATACAGTATATGTATTTTTTGCAAGACTGTGTGCATTAGCATATGAAGCGTAAACTTGCCTGTAAGTATAGAAATCACGTCTTCACTCTCAGTCACATAGGTCATTTCATTGGTCAGGTTGTCTACAGATGATGGACGTGGCTTACGGATGTCATGGCGCAATCGAGGACTCCGCCTAAAATAAAAAATATATTCAATAAAGACACTAAAACTTAGTGCTTACTTACTTGCATACTACAACACATGCACAAAGTTTAAAATATATATTAAAATGATATATATTTATACATAGTATTTATTTGAAATAGAAATATTTTGTAATGTTATAAATGTCACTTTTGTTTAATATAATGCATCTTGATTAATAAAAGTATTAATTGTTAAATGCATTAAATAGCTTTCATTCATTGCCATAAAAATGAAATACATTTGAGTGCATCTGAGCATTGTTACCAGTTTGGTGTGTTGGGTGGTGACCGTGAGGGTAGACTCTTGGTCTCTAGATGTTCCATTGAGTTGGACCTCACTGCAGGGTTCAACATTTTCTCACCAATCAGTTTTCGGTACAGTGGGATAGAGCTTGAACAAAAAAATAAATGCAATTAAACTAACACTCTCATTTGGTGGAGGCAGCAATGAACTCTAATTAACTCCAGCAATAAAGAACTGTCATTTTTTAGAATGGCTCCATCGTGACTGCCTGTGTACCTAAGTTTTGAAGTTGAGTGAGAGGGTTTCCTATTGTAGAACGTATGGTGGTCCACACAGGATTTCCACACGTTCTTACAGGCGCGTGAACTTGGCATTAAGAGGGACACCACGTGGTTGCCTAGCTCACCCTGTATGAAATAAAAACATATAAAATGAGGAAAAGCATTTGCAGTATTAAACATATTTGAGACATTAGGTATCCTGTATTTTGTTTCAAAGGATGAGAATGATTAAGCATGGATATCTTACATGTTTCCGGCGTAGGTGGACAAAGAACCTTTTTTCTTTTGAATGAAATTTTGATGATGTTAATCCTGAAAAATGGCAGTCATTTAAAAAGCATGCTCCTCATCAAAAACAAAGTACACCAGAATAAAAATATGGGTAACAGTTTCCAGGACTCATAATTACACATAAAACAGCAATTATACTTTTTTCTGCAGTCTTTGTACCTCACCCATTGTAATGATAATCACAGTACAGATTCAAACAGATCTGTAGCTGTCAAACAATCTATAATAGCTTTGAGATGCTTAAAAAGCCCATTCTGTAAAGAACATAAATCAATATACGCAATTAAAACATTCGAGAAAGGATCTGATTGGTCATAACTCACCATGGGAAAAAACTGGAGCAAATTAAGTGGGAAAACAAGGCCACACCCCCTGATGTAATCCCCACCCAGAGGGCAGGATTACAAACATCCTACAGACAGACATTTTATTCAACAGCTTATAAACATTACCCATTATTTCTTGTCATTTTAGAATTATGAAAAACAACTCAAATAGTACCCTGAGTGTGATGTAGCTCCACTCCATACAGGTCTAATGTTCTCGCTGTATTCAAATAGCACAGCTCAGCTTCACTCTGAGACAGACCTCTGAAACACATTTAGACACATTTATTAACTGTGTGTGTGTGTGTGTGTGTGTGCGTGTGTATGTGTGTGTTGACATACTTATGCTGTGGATGCAGCGACTCCACTTTCAGAAGGAACTCCTGGTCTTGGTCAGGGAGAAAATGGGTCTTACTGAGGTATCCGGCAGGGGTTTCAGAAATATAGTCTCCAAGCTCAGCTGTCAATCAGACAGGAGTATTAAAATGCCATGTATGAGAAACAGTTATTGTATATGCTTTGCTCAGTAATCTTAATTTGACAGTGCCATTAACCCTGTCAAATGTTTCTATGGCCGAGCTGCCAATCACAAAGTGAGGTGGCGTCATTTCTCAACTTACACTGAACAGAGTAAGAAGCCAGTACCACAGCCGAGCTTAAAGGACACTTTAATCTGCAATAAAAACACATCATGATATTTTGGGATACAAAATATTTAGCTGTGACATCAGTGATTTTTATTAGTATTTGTCAACAATGTATATTTATATTGTCAGTCAATATTTGGTATTTAAATGTCCATAGCTATGTATTTTTCCTGAATTTTTACACAATACTGTGTGAGCTTTACTCTGTAACCAGAATCACCAGTTTTTCAAGGATAATGCAACCAGCATCCTGCATCTATTATAATGATGTGGGTTGCTGGTATTTTTAATCATTCAATTTATAAAAAATAAAAATAAAAGAAAGAAATATTACATATATAATTCCTCTGAAAAATATTTGGTATTTAAACAGATTTCAAAATAAAGTTATCCAAAAATATTATCCATCTTTTATCATGTAATGTTAAAAGAATATATCATAATTATGTTATGATACCTATATCAGTGGTAGCATATAATATACTTTTATAACACCTGCCATCTATGCCGAATATCAGCCATAACATGAAAAAATATATAAACTCATCTGCAGTTAGAATTTGATATTACTTTTCATTTCCATCACTTATTCAGTAACTCACAAAATAATGGCACAAAGTGAGTAATTTACAGTAGTATGAGAGTACAAGAAATACTGTTCAAAGTTTTATAAAAAAAATTATAACTTTTTTTGCAAATAACATTAAGTCATTTATATTACAAATGATTTCCATTACAAATAAATTATGTTTTCTATTCATAAAAAAGGAGTTTTTATCGTTGCTAATAAGAATGTTTCTTGAGCACCAAGCCAGCATATCAGAATGATTTCTAGAATCATGTGACACCGAAGACTTGAATAATGATGTGGAACTTCAGCTTTGCATCATAGGAATAGAATACATTTTAAAAAGTACTAAAATAGAAAGCAGTTATTTTAAGTTGTAATAATATTTCTCAACATTAATGTTCTTACTGTATTTTTTATTCAACAAATGAAGCTCTGGTAAGCATTAGAGTCTTTAGATTTAATATTGTACAGTAGATGCAGTATAGATGCAAAAGCAAATCAACATTTACCTCCCCTCACAAATGTCCTTCTTAATTTGCAAGAAATAAAAATGCCTGCAAAACAAAATAAGGGTCAGAAAACCTCTCAATGTAAACACATAAAAAAAACTATATACATAACATTTCTCATTTGCACATATGCAGGGAGATGTACCTGGTCTGCTCATGCTGGAGGGAGTTTGGATCAGAGATGAAGAACCTCACTCTAAATATTAAAAGGAATGGAGCAGAACCTGAGGGAATAACAGTGGGAGAGAAAACGCAGAGGACACAGTAAGAGGAAAAGGACCCAAAACAAAAATAGTGCAGATAACAGACATTCTCTGATAAAAGTTCAATGTAAGCTTAAAAGCATTCTACTTCTAAAAAAGTTTAGGCAATCCCCAGAAACCTAATCAAATCCATTAAATCATAATTTGGAGTTTGAAATGTGAGGTTGTCGGTCACCGTGCCAGTGTCGATACTGGCATTCAGAATCAAAGATTATTCTTTTTGGAAGTATGACCAACATAAGAATTTTCACACGAAAATGTCATCTGAATTAGTAAGAGACATCCACTTTTGTTCTGGTTCTGACATTGCAGTAAATCGCACTGATTAAATCTAACAATCGCTTAAAAATTTAAAAGTTATCATATCACACAAAACCATGCAAATTATACTTTGTTCTCAAATTGTTTATGTTAATGTAAGCAAGCATTGTGTGACTACACGTAATGTCTTTCCGATATTATCCTTGTTTTCGCATGGGTCCAGTTGCAGTCTCTTTTTTTCTGTAGCCACTCCAAAGTCTGAGCGAAGTCTTTTGCATTTTACAGTGGGTGAATCTCTAGTTGTCACTGGTGATTGTCGTTTAAACCTTTCTGGATCCGCCATTAAAATTGATAAGTTTAATTACACGTACCTAAAGGATTATTAGGAACATCATACTAATACTGTGTTTGACCCCCTTTCACCTTCAGAACTGCCTTCATTCTACATGGCATTGATTCAACAAGGTGCTAAAGCATTCTTTAGAAATGTTGGCCCATATTGATGGGATAGCATCTTACACTTAATGGAGATTTGTGGGATGCACATCCAGTGGACGAAGCTCCTGTTCCACCACATCCCAAAGATGCTCTATTGGGTTGAGATCTGGTGACTGTGGGGGCCATTTTAGTACAGTGAACTCATTGTCATGTTCAAGAAACCAATTTGAAATGATTCGAGCTTTGTGATATGGTGCATTATCCTGCTGGAAGTAGCCATCAGAGGATAGGTACATGGTGGCCAAAAAGGGATTCGAACACGAGTCAGAAGACAATGCTCAGGTAGGCTGTGGCATTTTGCATTGTTTGCCCAATTGGCACTAAGGGGCCTAAAGTGTGCCAAGAAAACCCCACACCATTACACCACCACCACCAGCCTGCACAGTGGTAACAAGGCATGATGGATCCATGTTCTCATTCTGTTTATGCCACATTCTGACTCTACCATCTGAATGTTTAAACAGAAATCGAGACTTATCAGACCAGGCAACATTTTTCCAGTCTTCAGCTGTCCAATTTTTGTGAGCGCTTGCAAATTGTAGCCTCTTTTTCCTATTTGTAGTGGAGATGAGTGGTACCCGGTGAGGTCAGTCTGCTGTTGTAGCCCATCCGCCTCAAGGTTGTGTGTGCTGTGGCTTCACAAATGCTTTGCTGCATATCTTAGTTGTAACGAGTGGTTATTTCAGTCAAAGTTGCTTTTCTATCAGCTTGAATCAGTCGGCCCATTCTCTTACGACCTCTAGCATCAACAAAGCATTTTCGCCACAGGACTGCCGCATACTGGATGTTTTTCTCTTTCACACCATTCTTTGTAAACTCTAGAAATGGTTGTGCGTGAAAATCCCAGTAACTGAGCAGATTGTGAAATACTTAGGCCGGCCCGTCTGGTACCAACAACAATGCCACAATTAAAAAAAAGCTTAAATCACCTTTCTTTCCCATTCTGACATTCAGTTTGGAGTTCAGGAGATTGTCTTGATCAGGACCACAACCCTAAATGCATTGAAGCAACTGCCATGTGATTGGTTGATTAGATAATTGCATTAATGAGAAATTGAACAGGTGTTCCTAATAATCCTTTAGGTGAGTGTATAGTGCTGTGAGAAAAGGCTACAAGTCTCCACCTCCAACATGGTCACACCCAATATAGCCTACTAGCCGAGACTCCTTCTTTATGTGTACAGATGTGACGTAATGATGCAAAGACATGCTCAAATCTCCCATGGAAATCCACCAGTACCAATGGAATTAAAAACATTATTACAAGCTTACCGCTTTGAATCGAGCTAAGGCAAGCAGATAGTTTTGAACACTGGCTGGTTATGTATTTTGCATCATTTTTTACCCCAAAAAGCTACAGACTGCAGCTTTAAATGCAAAAAGTGAATTTAGGCGTCCCAGTATTATATTATAAAATACAAAAAAAAACACAGTAATTTTAAGAATGGCTAAATATTACATCTAACAGTGTTATTTAAATGTAATTTTTATTTTATTTGAATTAACTTTAAATCAAAATTAAATTATGCATGGCAAAGAGGAATGTAAATGTAAAAATAGGGAAAATGACCATGCCAAGTGAAATAGCCAATATTCTGATTGTTCAACACAATTGTCACTTAAACAAATCCATTGACTCCAGGTTGCCAACTGTATCTGTGTCTTAGTTCTCTCACCCTTCAGCTGTTTCTTAAAGGGTTTGTTGGGGTCCAGCCACCTCTGAAATGACATATATCATTTGTCACTGAAATCTTAATGTTTCTAGCAGGCATTACATTTCTCTATTTCTGGGTCACTTGCAAATAATCACACATTCAATTACCGGAGAGCTGGATGTGTCCTCACTGATCTGCAGGCTAAAGTACTGTTTCTCCGCTATGTTTAGGTGTTCACAAACCAAGTTGAACAGCAGATGACCAGCATCGTGTTTCTGTAAAACAATAACACATGCTGTTACATTAGGAATTGAACTAGTTTCCCAAACCAATATTTATAAAGTGATCATGTTCTACATGGTTTTACATGGGCTACAATGAATGACATATCAAATTACTGTATTTGTAGTGGTCAACCAATATGTTTTTAAATACCTAATGCTGATATCTATATCTAGAAAGCAGGATGGCCCATATAATTCTGATATATACACTATTGCAAAGGTTTGGGCCCAATAGACTTTTTTCTTTTAAATAAGACGATCCTTCAGAAATCATTCTAATGTTGATTTACTTCCAAGAAACACTTGTTATTTGTATCGATTTGTATTAATTTTAACTCATTATCTCCACAGTTGTCAAGCAGAGTCCTCAGTCCCTCTGCCCTTATTTCTAAAATCCAGTCTAAGACCCTATATTCTGTTGACTCCTATATGACTGGCCTATATGTTTCAATCTGTCTGAAAAATAGTTTGTGTGCACGTAAGGGTGGGTGTCCTTCAGAATATGAAGCCAAGGTTGCAGCAGTGCAATATGGAACATGAGAAGAGAAGCACCAGTGTAATATCCATCTCCACCCTCTAACTGCCAATAAAGGGAAGCTCATACACACATGCACATTACCCCCCTCTCTCTAGGGCTTTGACTGACATATTCGCTCATCCAACCATCCCAACACATCTGTATACACTCTTATACTCACATTAACAGTAAAATTTTGGGTTGTGCCATCAGGGAAGAGCACTACACACAGTAGGCCAGAGCGTGACATGTGTGTATGTTTGGACAGATCAGCACGTCCAAGAGCAGTGATTTTGTTTCCAAGCATGCACCATGGGGATGTCATCTCCTAACACTCACATATACACACCTGCCAAAACAAGGAGTCAAGACGGGTTAAACGCAATAACTCATTCCAAATGTGAAGGTGATGATGACTACCTGTAATAAAATAATGTGACACATGATAGAACTTCTGTACATACCGTTCCAATGTTATGAAACAAACGTATACAGTGCATATTATCATACCGTGTGCAACAGACATTTTAAAAACATGTTGGTCAGATGACAAGACCTCAGCAAATCCCTTATAACTGTAATTATACATCCTGTCAGCACAGTGCCTATGACACACATCCCACAATCAAAAAAACACACACTTTAGAAAAAAGAAATATATCACATGATATGATGACTTCAACTTTCAGAATTAAAACAGACCCTTTTATGCATTAAATATTATTTTTAAGAGATGGTAAAACTAATGAATATTGTATATTAAATGAATTGAGTGGTCACATTTTCTGAAGAGACATAATCGCTTTATATGATGAGCAGATTGAATTTAGGCTTTTACTCACATATAAACATTTATCAAATCACACATTAGTTGTGGTAGAAACAATGAGGTTCATCATCTTTGAGCTTCCACAAGAGGTTTGTTCAAGCAGGTTCCGTTGAGCTTATGTATATGCAAAAAAAAAAATCCTAAATTCAGACGACTGTGTCTCTTCAGAAACGTCAAAGTGGTAGTTGCATTGGTGTCAATGAACGAACAGAAATATCTTCGTTTTCATCATAAAGATCTTCATTTGTGTTCCGAAGATGAACGAAAGTCTTACAGGTTTGGAACGACTTGAGGGTGAGTAATTAGTGACACACCAGTTGATTCATTGTCAGTAGAACTGACTTAACACTCATACATGTCTTGCTAAATGTGTTTTTTATTGGATATATATATATTATTATTATTATGTTTACTCCACTAAATAAAATAAACATTTAAAAAATCAACTCATAAATTCTGACTTTTCTCAGAATTGTGTGATATAAACTCACAACTGCTAAAAGATATAAATTTGCAATTGCGAGTTATAAAGTGCAATCTAATCTGCAATCGTGAGGAAAAAGTCAGAATTATGAGATAGAAAAAGTCACAATTACCTTTTACATTCTTTTTATATCTGTGGTGGAAACAAGCTTCCATGGTATTTATAATTAGCTGCATGTAAAAACAATACAATTCGGTTCCCATTTAAGGCATATTTACATAGCCAAGTTCAGGGCAGGCTGCTCTGTGCCTGGACAAATTTAAGTGTACAGACATAACGCTGCATAAAACCCAGACTATGCTTAGCCTCTGACCCACCTCAGCCCTATTATCAGTGTGTAACTTGTACATGTGTTTATGCTACCTCAGAGCATCAATGAAACAGTCTGTATAAAGACAATTACATGCCACTTCAGAAACACTTCTTTGCCACCTTGTAAATTTGGTATTAAACAAGTAAACATGAGTGTGTGTTGATGCTTTGGCAATATGCAAAACATTCACATTAATAAAGCACTTTGTAATTTGATAGAGGGAAATGGTGGGTGAGAGAGAAGCTAGAAAATGTGATACAAGCATTTGCTGTCCTATGGAAATACTATGTTATTTGATACTTTTATGACAATTCATGTTAACAGGTTACTTCAGATTAATGACTCATAAAATCACTCTTTTATATTCAGACTTTACAGATTCTGATCCTGTACTCTCTATGGGTCTGCAATTGCAGAATATCTCTGAGACTAGGGAAATTACAGTGACCTAACACTAAACAGGTTTAGAGAGACGTTCACCTGCTTTTTCCCAACCTTTCTAACATATAAAACACACTTCAGAGGCCTAAATAATAGGACTAATATGTGTTTTACTTTCACTAACACGTTTGGAAACGGTCTGGGCTGGTGATCATTAAAGGTTAATGTTTAGCTGTAGCTCAGTTGCAAAGCGCTACACGCTCGAGCTCATTTGATAGATATTTACGAGGAACTAAGTAACGTTAATATTTACTTAAAACAATACTTCATAAAAGAATGCCTTTCCGACCATAAACACCGTTATGTTATGTATTTGAAACACGAAAGCAAGACTGGACATTTCAACACGAGAAAACAACTCAAAGTTTCTATATGAGACGGGCTTTTTTTCTGGGTGTGACGTCTCGCATTTCTGACTCAAGTTCACGCTGATCTGCTTTGGGCTCGGGCAAATACTGAACCAAACTGTCACGAAACCGAACGAGATAACAGACAGGTCTGCACCAACATTTTGCCATCGGATTAAACGAAACAACATTTATGGGGGCTTTTTCGCGATGTTTTTAAAACCCATCCAAGTTAACAGATTTGTTGTTGTTTTTTAAGCCAATTAAACGCCATTTGGCATTTTCCTACTTCAGCCCACAAGAGTCCAAAAAGAGCAGAGCACAGAGAAAAGCGTGAGAAAGTTAACGTTAGCTACCTGTTTGAGGTGTTCCCAGTGTCTCTGCGATGCTAGTGGTGCTTAGTCCCCTGAAGAGAGAAAAGTTTCCATGTTAAGGCGGTCATAGTTGCAGGTGTCGGTAAACTTCCGGAATATGTTATTTTTTCTCCGGGTTCCTCCAAGTACACCTGGCTGCAGCCTGCAGATCGGGGTGGGGCTGCACCTGGGGCGGGGCTGCATTTGCAATCCCGCCCTGAAACGCTTCTCATTGGTTAGTGGCACAGCTATGACGTCGACGCCATGCACGGTAAACAGGAAATGAGGTTGAAAAACTCACGCGCTAAATCCATTTTTCCCAAATTTCACTAGGGATGTGCTTGAGCACTCTGAAGTATGCAAGGCATGACTTTTTGCTAAATTAGATATTCAACTGTACAAAAACAGATAAAGAAATACATGCAACAGACCATTCTGTTTCTAGATGGACTCTTTACAAATATCTAAAATAAACAATGCGTTAAAAAGAGCGATAAAGCACTAAACTCACAAAGTCTTATGTAATTCTTGGACATTCATTTTTTAAAACGTCCCAACTTCTTTCAGAATAAGAATTTGGTGAATCCGAACCCCAACTTGGTTATGTGGGGAGACCAGTGTAAAAACTTTTTTTTTTTGGAAATAGGCTTATTTTACCACTCCCCAGAGTTAAACAGTTGGGTTTTACCGTTTTCGAATCCATTCAGCTGATTTTCTGATATTTAGAAGAATATCAGTAACCAGACAGTTTTCATTGACTTCCATAGTAGGAAAAAATATACTATGGAAGTCAATGAGACCAGAAACTGCCTGTTTACTGAGATTCATCTAAATATCAGAAAATCGACTGAATGCAGTCAAAAAGGTAAAACCCAACTGTTTAACTCTGAAGGAGTGAGTAAGCCTACTTCCAAAAATAGTGGAGTATCCCTTTAAGGTCTAACCTCACGGTTATAATGTTGGTATAGCCAAATGACTTATGGTAATTAATGGAGCTTTTACTCATGATGAGTGAGATGTACGATAAAGCATATGGAAACAACATTTTAAGGAAGTTGAAATCTTGTTTGCACTATAAAGCCATGTTGTTGTTGTTTTTTGTTTTTGTTTTGTAATTTGTTTCTCTTGTCCCCTATAGATTTTAATTAAAGATTAACATTTGCCACAATATGTTTCCCGTCTTGCAACAACACAAGCAGCTTAGATTTTAAAAAATTAAAAAATAAATCTATGATGCGATTGAGGGTCTTGTACAAATGAATTAGACTAGCACAACAAGTGTTTGACATTTGACTAGTCTGTTTTAATTGCTTTTACATGTTAAAAACCACTTAAATGAGGCACCTCATGGGATTTGTCTTGTTGCGATCAAGTAGCATTTAGTTAAATTGGATTGCAAAACAGCTACAATGTGATCTTATTGTTATATTATTGTTCTGAGAAATATGGGTGCATGGCCACCGCATCACTCACACTTTGTTTCTACAATAGATTGTTAATTGTTTCTCCCAATGATAATACATGAGGTAATTTGACAAAGATAGGATTTGTGCATGGGTGGAGAATATATGTATGCCCTGGTGTCATCTCTCTGATTCAGAAATTAATCAGGGCTGACTGTTCCTTAACCTTCTGCTTGCCAAATATAGATTTCTCTATATTACATCCCCACCCCCTATGACATCAGAGAGATCAGTGGATTTCTTGGAAGGTATAACCTTAATGACATAACAGTCTTGTCACTCATATTTTCTCTGATTTTCACTCCCACCCATAGCATTAATCTATGGGAATCTATCACTTGATAGTATTTCATGTCATATATAAACCGTTCTTAACGTAGTTCCATGTGTTTGCAAGTACAAACACATGTTTTTCTTCAGTTGTTTATCTGCATCTCACTTAACCTGTTTAGAATGTTGGCTAGACTAATTTGCCCAGCATCAATGACTAATGAATGTGTTTTTACGTCTCGCATGTGTATTTGGCTGTGGTGACAAGCAGGCATCTCTGTTATGTAACCTGTAAAGTTGGCTCATTGAGAGTGTTAACATGCCAAAATGGCAATAAGAGAACTCTTAAATTATTAAGAGCCAGACAGGTTGATGAGGGTTATCCCCATATTGGAAAGTAATAGTCAGAGCTATATCCAAGAAGAGTTGAAACCCTCTCCAACCACAAGCCATACACATTTATATACCTAACCTTTAACCAAAGCATCCTATGTTAGTAGAATGTAAAAGAGGAATATGGAAGACTTAAAAATATATATTCTGCCCTAAATGTCAGTGCAAATTCTCTTCTCAAAGCGTCTTCTCTTCGCAAAGCGTTTGTGCACGTATTTACGTCCTCAGTCTAACGTTTCGTTCGCATTTATTTAGCGCCCTCTAACAACCTTGGGGCAACTTTTGGGGCAATTTATATTTCTTTAGAGTTCAATTGAATTAAGGGGACTAATGAAAAGAAAACCCTAGCTCAATTGGGCGATATAGTATCCGGGATAGTTAACGGGAGCAGTGGCGTCACAGCTTTTGGAAGGAACCACGTGCCCTGCAAAAAATAGCCGGTTACGGACTGTCCCCCTTATGACATGAAGCAGTGCTCAACCAGAACTGACCGGTAAGACAGCAGACTACCAGCTGTACGGACTGACAACCCACAGCTGCAAGCCAGGACTTTCTTTCTCGTCGAAAACATGGTGAAAAAGGATAAAAGTCCCGTCACTTATGCAAAAATGAAGGGAATAGTTTCATATTTTACAGGTGAGCTGAAATATTTCCCCCTCAAACTTTAATAAGAAGAGACATCTTTGGGATTAGATACGTAAGATATAACTTAAGCAGAATTGACGTTCAAGTAAATAAGGCTAAATAAATATATCTAAATATAAATTCAATATTTGGAAATAAGCTTGTTTTATAATGTAAATCAGTTTAAAGGTAATGCTAAATATGTTTAAATAAATGTTTGCTTAGTCTTACAAAGGTTGTTCTATGTCCACTATATGCAGCAGACACTTCACTAAATAAAAATAATCTTATAATATTTAATTTTCTCAGCTTTGATCAAGGACAAGAAGCTTGGATCCAGCCACCCAATCTATCGACAGTGAGTCTAGTCATCATTTTCCATTGCATGAGCTAAAAGTGAAGCAGCACATGGTTCTGAGGGCATACCAGTGCAGAGTTCAAAAGATTGACTTATTATTTCACAATATCTTCAAACATCAGCTGAAAAATCAGGAATGTCTCGAAGTTGCACTGCATGTCTCGAGACTGACCACCAGTGCAACTTTAAGACCATGACCTACTTATAACAACATTCCAATGTGAAACCAGTAGCCAAGTACAGCTGGATAGCCTAGGTGTTGGCTGACTTGGTCAATTTTACAAGAAAATAGCTAGAACTAAAGATTTTCATTTGTTAAAATCAGACGCATTTCTCTGATATGGTTTCTCTCATTCCAGGATGGATTTCTTGCGACCTGAGGGTAGTCTTTCTGAGGATGACGGAGCAGCTGCTGTAAGTGAACTTTAACAAGCTCATGGCCTACTACAGATTAGCAATATCTGACTTAAAGTATTAATAAAGGTCTCCAGTCCTTTCAGAAACATAACGTCAAGTCAGCTGCACTGATTTGATGTGCTGTACTGGTTGACCTGAGTAATCTATAGATGTAACAGGAAGTGAAATGATCTGTGGTATGGTTTCATATGTCACTGGAGTAAGCTGCTGACTCTCTCCCAATCTTTCCCAGGTTTGTTACAGTAATCCATTAATAGAAGAGCCACAATCTCGGTAAGTGGTGTGCTCAACTATCAGTCTATATGGACACAAACACATACAATTACACATCAATATTTATTTCTATATGATTTTAGGGTATCTGCTGCTGATTTTGACTACTTAAAGGTTATCTGGGACAGGAAGCTTTGGCAAGGTATAATGTTTATAGAGGACTCTGAATTGCATTTCCTATAATGTATAAATATTGTTTAAAACTGAATGTCTTTATTCAGGTGTTCTTGGCCACACTCAGGGAAAATGGCAGATTCTACGCAGTCAAAGTCCTTCAGAAACACATTATTTTAACAAGGAAAGAGGCGAGTATGACTATGAGTATATGACTATAATTATTTGGTTCATAACGTGTCTGTATATGTATTAACTGTGCTGTGTTTTTACAGGAAAGAAATGTCATGTGTGAGCACAGGGTGTTGTTAAAGACTCTTAATCATCCATTCCTGGTGAAGCTCCACTTCAGCTTTCAGACTAAGGACAGACTCTATTTAGTGCTGGACTATGTATGTGGAGGAGAGGTATGTTTACTACTACTATCCAAACCTAAATAACACCCTAACCCTAACAGAAAACATTGGCTTTTATAAAATTAACAATGTACTATTTTCTATATATACAAATAAGTACTCCAAAAGTATTTTTTGTCAGATTTAGCTCAAGTACATATTCGGCCCTGAAATATAGTTATGTAGGTGTATAAATACAATCAAGTACACAGCTTTGAATCTGGACTTGATTAATCCAGGTCAAAGGTCAGAGGCCAATAACAGGATTATTGTCAAATTATCAGATATTTTTAATAATAGTAGTTATAGTAGTTTATAATATACTTAGAATAAACTTAGAATTGAGCTTCGGCTGGTTTTTGCTTAGTTCTTATCATTCTGTCTGAATATATAATGTGTAATTGAATATCAAATAAGAAAAAAACACAACTCTGAGGCCAATTGTAGTGGATGAAGCCTACAGTCATGTTATTTAGATCTGTAAGTCCATCTTCGCAAAAGCAATTTCAGGAAAAACTGCATTTACAGGACATTTTAGTCGTATCAGCAAACTGCCAAGGGATAATTAATATGTGTTATTCCAATATAATTAATATATTATTATAAATATAATTTAGATTAATATTATTAAACATCAAACTTAATTAAAATGTTCTTTCCTATTTACTGTTTTTATTAAAGATCTAAATGAATTGAGGTCAATATAGGACCTATTGACACTCCCAGTATCCCAGTGTAAATAATACATTTTAGTTCATATTATTATTTTATAGTTTTGTTCATACTTCAGATATTGTGTTGGACAGTGTGGGGCCTTCAAGTCAAAAAAGTTTAGAATCACTGTTCTGAGTGACAGAACAATTTATCAAATATTCATATAAATTATATGACACAAAAGTCCTAAAAGTGTATGTATTAATGTGTTGATGAATGTCTATTTTTCATTTTTGCAGCTCTTTTACCATTTGCAGAGAGAGGGGTGTTTGGAGAACCCAGAGCCAGATTTTATGCTGCTGAGATTGCCTGTGCTTTAGGATACTTACACTCCCTGAAGATTGTCTATAGGTAACAACACTCTTGTGAAATATCTGTGCCTGTATAATGCTGATAAGCTCATTCGTTTTGCAGCAGATCTACAGGAAATCATCTTTCTCCCATGCTCACAGGGACCTGAAACCAGAAAACATCCTGCTGGATTCTGTGGGTCATGTGGTTCTGACCGACTTTGGCCTGTGCAAGGAGGGCGTGAGTGGACATGGCACCACCAGAACCTTCTGTGGAACCCCGGAGTACCTAGCGCCTGAGGTCCTCCTGCAGAAGGAATATGACAGGACTGTGGACTGGTGGGGTCTGGGCGCTGTTCTCCATGAAATGCTCTACGGCCTGGTAAATAAACCCACCAATAAATGCTCAGATAGATAAAAAATACAGGTAGACAGGTGTGTTTTACACAAACTCTTTCTCATTCCAGCCACCTTTCTACAGTGCAGATCGTCTTGATATGCTCAGGAATATTATTTATCAGCCTCTGGTTCTAAAACCGGGAGTGTCTAGTGCAGGCCGAGATCTGCTGAAGAGACTGCTGAACAGGGACAGGGCGAAGAGAATAGGAGCCAAACGTGATCTGGTAATCCAACAAGCACACAGACATGTTTACGAACAATCACACAATCTGAAATTGGTTTATCTTGCTAAAAGAAAGAGTGGCTAAATGTCATTTTGCCCCCTTTTTTGGCTTTTAGGCCGAGCTGCAGTCTCATCCATTCTTCTCATCTATTCATTGGGATGACCTTGTTACAAAGAAAATTTCTCCACCTTTTGTTCCCTTACTGGTGAGTTTTTTTTTGTTGTCTTTAATGGGATTGTTCTGATAAAAAATGTTTTACTGCTTAAACCAGTATGACTTTTTTCTTCTATGGAAAAAAAAGATTATATTTTTAAGATTTTTTTGTCCACACAATGCGAAGTGAATGGGATCCAAATTGACATTGTACAGAAAAACATTTTTTTTCTAATAGGGATGCACCATATATCGGCCACCATATCGGTATCTGGCCGATATATGTTTATTTTCAATGTTACTCGTTCTCGGCCTGGTAAGAAAATGTGGCCGATATATTAAAGCCAATAAATAATGTATTTTTCCCTTCAGCTGAGGCACTTGTTGAGCACTGTTTGTTTTTGAATTTCTTGAAATATGATTGAAATCTCTTCAAAAAATGAAAATACGGTTCGTTGCCAACATGTGCAGCGCAAATCTGTCAAATCGGCTACATAACACTATAATGAGAACATCATTATAATTGTGTCGCTTGGAACATGGGTTTAATTGTGAGACTTTTGTTTTTGTAATCAGGCTCTCAAAATTATACAAAAAATTGGATTTAAATTTATCAGCCGATATATCGGTATCAGCTTTCAAATATAAAGAATTATCGGTTATCGGTCAATTTTCATATCGGTGCATCCCTACTTTCTAAATTATTTAGAAATTCTTCTAAATATTTTGTTAGTGTTCCACGGAAGAAAATGTGAGTGTGAGTAAATGATGTGCTTACAGGACAATTGTATTTGTTTACATTTCAGTCTGGCCCTGGTGACCTCATGAACATTGACCCTCGGTTTACAGAACTTCCAGTTCCACACTCGCTAGGAGCATGTGAGGAGTCTGGAGCAACCTTTCCTGGCTTCACCTACACCAGTGAAAACTTTTTCTCAGTGACTCGTGGACACTAAGACCGTTTTTTTGTCAGACCAATACATTTTGTCGGAACATGTTTCTAATGATTTTTTTAACTTAAGTAAACACAGTTTATTTTTCATGTTAGCTGGACCAATGCTTTTGCAACATGACTTCAGAGTTTCTATCAAAAGTGACAGTGTTTTCCTAATATTCATCTTATTTAATTATTTTTTAGCCCTATTTGATAAAAACTATTTGTAAAGAAGTATAATGTGGAATGGTGTTCTGGAGACTACAGGTTGCATAAGATGCTTGATTATAAAAGGGATAAAGTTGTGAGACTGAAAGAATATTAAATATGAATGAATGTAATTGTGTACAGTATTAAGATGGAATTGGTAAGTGTTTGTAATGAAAGTGTCTGATCAGTAAAGAATGTCTAATTTTTGGAATGGAAACAATTAAATTATTTTAAGCTAATGCGCGGTTATTGGATATGTTTTATTATGAAAGGTTACGTAGCTTATTAGGTAACGTGCTTTTAAAAATAAGGGATCACGAATATCTCACAGTTGGGCACTCGCGCTAAAGCTACTGTAACCGAGACATGGGTCACAAAGAAAAACACAGTTGTCATCCACAGATCGTTTACATGTATAATTTGCCACTACTTTACTTGTATAAATGGCAAATTTCTGCTTCCTGTATTTACCTTAGCCCTACTTAAAAACAACGTGCCACTGCCAACCTCGAGTCTCAGGAAGATACCTTCACTTTTAAGCTCACAGCGCCATCTTGTGGCGTCTTCGCTAAGTTCACCGTCTTCCTTTTCGCCTCTTTTGCAACAATGTGGCTGTCAAAACACGTATTTTAATACTGCGAACTTCAGTTTGAAGCTTGACGCACTGTTGTTTTATGAATAAGCTTCACCTTTCTTTATTTTTTGTGTATATGGAGAAGTATGCCCTTCAAAAGAGATTTGCGGAGTAAAATCTGAACACGTGATGGTTACAGGAAATCAAATCAGAGGATCACCGCTACAATGACTGTAAACTGAACAGATACAAAAATCACACTCTGAAAACAGCTCTTTTCAGTGAGGACGCATTCCATTAAAATGTATTCATTTGTGACCCCGTTTTAACACTACAAAGCGCTCTCTTTTGGTTTAAAGTGCGTAAAAAGGTAAAGGGGATTAAAATTATTTTCCATATCTATTATAATAAGGCCTTCGTTTGTTTTAGCGCAACAAGCACCGATTGATACGGGTATGAAACAAGTCAATGCCGGGGTCATGTAAGGACACTATTCGGCTCAGTTCATTTGATTCTCCGTTACATTAGGATAATCACTCACAAATATGTGGTGAAGTTTATCGGGGCTGTAGAAGTTGGACAGACACATATTAACCGGCGCATGCGCAATAACGCCACCATCCAGGTCTAAATAAGAGTTAAGAGAGAAACGAGGTGAGTTGCACGTTTATCAATAAATATGACGTTAATGTCGTCACCCACGCAGTGAACAACGAT
Organism: Hybognathus amarus; assembly: GCA_030378365.1. Classification (NCBI taxonomy): domain Eukaryota; kingdom Metazoa; phylum Chordata; class Actinopteri; order Cypriniformes; family Leuciscidae; genus Hybognathus; species Hybognathus amarus. The sequence goes on along the minus strand of JAQIUQ010007734.1, from coordinate 28,125 downwards.
ACTAATACAGAGTGCGTTTCTTGTTTAACAATTTTCAACCATTGCGACTATTTTCAACGAGGTTCAAAAACCGTAAAGATAATTAGAAGTCAAGTTTGTGCAGAAGAAACTAAAAGCATGCAATTTGTTATTTTCTCCGGGTCTGCATGCACCCGAGTTATTATGGTTATATACTGATAAATGACAACTCATTCAAAGTATCTCGTGAAATGTTTTTCTTTTGGATATGAACGTGAAACTGTTGATTTGGTTTATTGTAGGCTGCCCTGCTAATGTTACAGCTAGCCGGGGCTATCAGTCGGGCTAACGACATTCCGTGACAAGGGGAAAGTAAGGAGTTTGTTGACGGAGGGAAAACATTGCGTTTTAATAAAACAAGTTGTACACTTGGCCTTCCCGTGTTGTTTGAAGGTCCGAGCGATGTGAATCAGACCAGAAAACTGTTATAATTTACATACTTTGGACGTGTCGGCGGCCCTTTGCTATCCTCCGCCATTTTGTGTCAGTAAAATGCTAATAATGGGCGCTCGCGCATTGCACTTTATTTATGCTCAGAATAAATTCAGTCATCACTTGAAATACCCAAACAAACGTTTTGTATTAAACCAGAGGTGCTTTCAGGGTGATCTTTGCAGGGCACCGTTACTGTACAGTCTGAGATTTTGATTATATTTTGATTTAAGGCACACGACAGGTCAAGAACGTTAAAACACTATTGCCTACTGTATACCAACGATAACGTGCTTGAATAAAGACTTTCTTCTTCGAAAACTACTCATTTGTGAGTATGTACGTTTTAACTTGTCACTGCGATTATCCGCCCTCTTTAAAAGCACAGATTTAGCGAGATTATTTTAAAACAAGGAAAAGCTGAACTTGTTCGTCTAACTTTACTTTTAATCGCTTTCCTCCATTAATAACCACCAAAGTAGTTTAAGTGCGTCAGTGAGAGTTGGTAGACATAGCTAGACCATACAAATGAGCATCATAACAATATAGAAATACATATTTTTGTCCTCGTTTAAGTGCTTGGTGCAATCCGTACTGCGAGCAGCAGTCGCCCTCTAGCGGATTTGGTTGGAACTACAAGCGACGCGCGGCTATTTCGTAATCTCGATTGCGGTCGTTTCATCAGCCGCAGTCAAAACACGGTTTTGAATTTGAATATAGAAAACGACAGTTTTGTTTACTAAAACATTGTGTGCTAATATTTATTTGAAACTCGCAGCAGATGCTTGGTTTCCAAAAGTGCAGTTATGTGAATGCAAGTGGTTCTCAAACTGGGGAGCTAGCAGACTTCCTCAACAATTGAAAGGCCTCAAGACTTAAAATAACTTAAAGCAAAAAATAACGAGCATTAAAATAAGCTAAACAGCTAAAATCAAGAAATTACTTACTTTAATTCACCCCTCGAAACATTTTTCAAGACCAAGATTCCAACAGTCCTGGAAATCCTGGATGGTTAAGCCTATGCAAAAGTGTGATGTATAGACCTGGAAAAGTCATGTAAATTAATGAAATATTATAATGCTATGGGTATTTTAGAAAATATATCATCAGGAAAAAATTCAAGAAAAAATAGAACATATTTTGATATCTATAACCCATATTCAAATGACAAAGTTAATTGGTTAAACACTAATCTTAAAACGTCTTGAATCCTGAAATGTATTTTAACTTTACTTATTAACTTTGTTTGTTTGTTTTAAAGAAACTAAGAGTGTAGATAGATTAATAAGTTTTAAAAAAACAAAACTTAGGGTAGGGGGCCTTCAGATGTCATTGAGGACAATGGGGGGCATTGAGAGTTAAATATTTTGAGAACCACTACATTAAAGGATTGTTTGCCCTTTAGAGGTGTTCTAGACAGTTTGGTTAGAGTTAGTTCTTCCCCAAAATTTACATTTTTCCCAAAAATGTACTCACCCTCAAGCCATCCTAGGTGTTTATGACTTTCTTCTTTCAGCTAAACACAATCTGAGTTATATTAAATAATATCAATGTTCTTCCAAGCTTTATAGTGGGAGTAAATACCTTGTTTTTTGCAACCACAGAAATTGAAAATTCTTGGTCCAGCAGCATTTGCCTGAATTTGAATCTTAATTGTTCTATTTCATCAGAAATGATCTTAAAACAGGGCTTTAAGTGTAAAATAAAATACCAAACTTAAAATGCCAAACATGTCCTTTAAGTTTATCAAGCGACGGAAACACTTTTTGTGTTTTAAGATTCTTATTTCTGGCATCTGTCCATGTAACAATATGTTTTTTCTCTTTTGTTTTACATTTTGTCAGAAACGATGACAGAGACATCTCCGAGTGGTGGTCTTGCTGCCACTGGAACCGATTTTTGACATGATGAGCACAGCTCTTGACTGGAAGGACGGCACTAGCTACATTGCCTGGAAGTGACATTCGGGGTACAAATATTAAGTGTATCTGATGCATAAAGTGTGATGTAATGGACATATTGGAATATTCCGAATGTGCTGAATGAAAAATCTCAAAATCTGGTCATTTTTTTAGTTTCGGATGACTGAATTTGGCACCCTGGAGATTGTCACAGAGGCGGAGCCCAAAGTTAAAGAGGTGGAGCTTACAGGCCCACAGCCTCAAACTACAAGCACCAACAACAGTAATTCCTCTGAGCAAAACAAAACTTCAAATCAGACCGCAAAGTTCCCAGTTGAATACAGGACCATCAGACAAATGCTGTGGGTGATGTACATGTAACACATTTTTCGAACAAGAGAGAAATGATCTTCTCTTTTATTTATTTCAGGAGGACTAGATTACTCTCTCTCTTTTTTTTTCAGTTTCCACTGACCCCCACAGGCAGCCGGGGCATCAATACTAGGAGCCCCAGCTCTGTGGAAAGCCCCAGCATGAGTACAGTGCCCAATGTGATTGTTCCCATCACTGAGGCCACTGCAAACTGCACGGTCCTGTGGTCACTCTGGTTCACAGGAGTCTTTCCTACAGGGCAAATTTTGCAGTGCCCCTTGTGTGCAGCCTACCAGTGGCAGGTGCATGTTTTTGCCACTTCGTAGATCTGCCAGTTGCACTGTTTATGGTGAATCTATAAGTTCTTTTGTGTGTGCAGGTCAACCCCAGCTGAGGCATTCGAAGGGAGGTTTAGTAAACGTAGGAGAGAAGAAGAAGATGTTTGCTGGAATATGTGAGAAATGAAGAGGAGGACAATCTAGAGGAGGAAGAGGTAACACACATTCTCACACCAAAAGAGCACACATTCAATATCAACTACTGATTGATCAGTTTTTTATTTTCTTTGTTTTTTCAGGAGAAGGTTAAATCCTCGAAGGGAAGACGAGCGGCTAAAGTTGCTAGACTAGGTTGGTAATTTTCATCTAGCTAACACACACACACACACACACACACACAAATATAAACTCTGACCTGACATTATTTAATGCCTTATGTCTCAGGATTCACAATATATTGGTGCCATATCAGTTATCATCTGATGTTAGGGATTTTCTATTTTGGAAATTTGATATATATATTATCTGATATTAATTTGTTTAATTGACATTTCCCATTTTTTTTAATTAAGGTTAAAATGTTTTATTTAAATAACCTTTGCTGTCTTACAATCACATAATTAACTCAAGTTATTTAAAAAAGTATAAAACGAATTATGTTATAAAACTGTTAAATGTAATCTTTAGGCAAATCTCAAAATGAATATAGTCGTTATTAATATTTGTATTCATACTATACATTATAATGTTGTGATGCTTTAAATTCACTGGTTACATTTAATATGACTGACAGATTTAAGTCTTAATTTATTTTGTATCAGTGTTGTCAAAAATATTTTTAATTGGTGCATGCCAACTTGAGTCTTTTAGCAGGTTGTACAGGTTGTCATGAATATTTTCAGTCAGTTTCAGACTGTCATCCTTTCCATGCTTTTCAAAGCCATATAAAGTGCCTCTTTGCGAATGCTGTTTCCATAGTGACAGCACCTCCTGTTAAGAAGAAAACCTGGAGTTGGTCAGCTTATTTGGAGGAGGAGAGAGCCATTGCTGCTCCTTTGAAACTTTTAAGGAGGTGAGAGACACAGCATATATAACTTGTATTTCTCTTCTCGGTTAAATAAATAACATGGTACGGTTGGGATCCTGGATTACGACGGTGAGTTTGATGTCAATTCAGTTTTGTCATTAGGCAAAAGTGTTACTTGATTTTTAAAGCATGAAATCTGTGAAATTCAATAATTTTGTTAATGTTTGTGTTTGCAATACAGCACCAGTCGTTTCCGCAGAGTAGGAATGGATTTAAAGTTGGCTGGCATGAAGTTAGAGGGACTGGACCCCTGTCACCCGGCTCTCTTCTGTGTTTTGCACCGTTGCAGAGGTAACCAGGGTCAAATGTTCCTGTGATGTTCCTTGACGTGTGATTATTAGGAGCACAAAACTAAATGTTGTTTTTAGGTTGCACTTATATTAAGATGTATTTTCTCTGTTCCAGGTGCAAGGTTCCAGGATTCGGCTTCACTTTTGATGGTTACCCTGAGTGCTATGACTTCTGGGTAAATGCTGACTCATGGGATGTGGAAGCCGCCAGGCTGGTGTGATGGAAACCGGCCTCAAGCTATTGCTTCCAAAAGGTGCTTAATGTACTAATAAAGATATATCTGTAAAAAAAAAAAAAAAAACTGTTGACAAGGATCAACCATGCAAACGCTACTTTTGTTTTCTGTAACATGGTAAATCTGTTTTATAGATGTTTCTTTATGTGTTAAAATCAATATTCACTCTGAACTGTGTGATGACAAACTGGCCTACACACCTGTTATTCTGAAATTCAACATAGATGTAATAGTATTGTAATTACAAGTGTTGTAATTTATACCAATATTATTTATAAATAATACATATGATTAAATATAATATAAGATATAGTCATTTAATAAAGCATGGTTATGTTAGGATAGTTTTCATGTTGTTTAAATAAGTATTGCAAGTAAAAAATGTATTGCATATGCTTTTCTTTACTATGATTTAACAGGTTGCAGAGATGGGAGTTTAGCTGGAACACATATGTGAAGAACTGTAGGGGTCAACTGGCCCCCAAACATCTCTTCAAGAGTCTTAATACAGTATGTCATTTCATATGCACACACTTCAAGAGAATAAGAGATATCTCAATAGTTTCTGTTCTTTTTTAACCATGTGTTATCTGCCCTATTTAGTCAGTCACACCGTCGGGATTCCGTGCTGGGACTAAAGCTGGAAGCTGTGGACAGGAAGAACCCGTCACTCATCTGCGTAGCAACCATTGCTGCTGCTGTCGACAACCGGCTCCTCATACACTTTGACAACTGGGACGATACGTATGATTATTGGTAAGATCGTGAGCAGAATACTGGCCATATGAGTGTCCCCATGTGCATGTGGTTGTAAATGCATTCTGTTTGTTCTCAGGTGTGATGCCAGCAGTCCTTACATTCATCCAGTCGGGTACTGTGAGGAGGTGGAGTTAACACTCACCACACCTGCAGGTCAGAATTATTATTTTTTGTTAACTTTTATATGTAACGTTTATGTGTCGTTGTGCTAAATTCAATAGAAATTATCTGGAAAATATTTACAATTTACGATGTATCTAACATCTTATTATCAGTTCAGTTTATTAGTATAGCACTTTTCATAAAAGAGAAAATCAAAAGAAAACACGAACAAGTGTGTTTTTTTTTTCCCTTCTCAAATTTACCACAGACCCCATAGCACCCCCTGGACCACAGTTTAATGCCCCAGTATTGGTATTTCTTTTCTTTTTTAACAAGCTCTAATGTGCATGACAAGTTGTATTAAAGTTATTGGAAGTCTATTTATGTCTTTCTTAGAGTATAAGCACCCAAAGAGTTTTTCTTGGGAAAAGTACCTTGAAGAAACTGGAACCCAAGCTGCACCAGCTAGAGCCTTTAAACAGGTACGGCTTAAATCATTGCAATGAACCATGAGAGGTGTAGCTAAATAATTTAATTTGTAACTAGGACCTTTCAAATGATATTTTATAATTGGTAAAATATCATTTGAAATGTCCTAGTAGTTGGTGTGTTGCTAAAGTGCAGAGTCAGCCTGAACAACAGAAATAAATGTTTGATCTGCTTTAAAGTAGTTGGCAGTTTGATTAAAAAAAAAACTATAAAAAACACCATAATTAATTCAATGATAATATAAAAGACATATGTTCTGTTTATACATATTTTGTGTTTAAAGAGTAACTAAACACTAAACCAACTTGTTTTAGTCAATGGTCTGTAAAAATGGATCTTATATTAATGCCAGTCATTGATTCGAGTAACTTTTTTGACATTTGTCAATAAAGTGTTTTATTTCTACAATATATGGTGTAAAAATGTCTTAGTGCTGCCCTCTTCAGGTTGAACGGTGGCTACTGCAGTTGAATTTTCCTATTGGATGTTCCGCACTTCGTGACGTACGCAGGTTTCAGCTCACCACGCTCCTGGCACGAGCGGCAGTATAAAAACCAGCTTGTTTAGTCAAAACCACTGTATCGAGTCAGGAGTTGGAATTGCGAGTATTGAAAACGATCAGGATAGAGTGTTTTAGCATCTATTTCGTCCCCTCTATCTCCACTGGGGTCTGCCCACTTTTTCAGCATTTTCAAATATTGCCAGTGGGTGGAGTCAGACTCTGACCAGGGGTTTAGTTACCCTTTAAACAATGTTAATTTAATCTTCTATACAATTCAAAGTTATTAGTATAGCTCTCTTCATAATAAATACTGAACAGATCAATGTTGAAGAATAGCAGATAAGCTAAAGGTGACAGTGGTGAGAAACACTCCCTGAAATGATATAAATTACATGTCCAGTTTTATAAGTTGAATTTAAGTATGTATTATTTGTTTATATAATATGATTTTAATTGTTTTCTGAATGACCTTTTATCCTGGGTCATCCAGAGACCACCACATGGCTTCCAAGTTGGAATGAAGCTAGAGGCAGTGGACAAACGTAATGCCGTACTCATCCGTGTCTCCACCATCTCCGATACAGAAGACCACAGAATCGAGGTTTACACACAAATATATCTGTTTTGTCTAATTAGAAGCCAACATGGACATACAGTATTTAATATGCATGTACAGATAGTATATCTTCACTAAATCTTTGTGTTTTATATATATACATAGATCCATTTTGATGGCTGGAGTGACGAGTGTGATTATCTGGCTGGATGCCGATAGCCCAGAACTGCACCCAGTAGGCTGGTGTCAGAAAACAGGTCATCCTCTACAACACCCCTAACGGTAACATACTGACCTCACACACACATCTAAAGTATTTCAGCACATGGCCACATAATCTTACTTGTAATGGTAATATTATTAGGTCCGAGAGATTCTCCAGTGCCTCCAGGACAAGGCTGCCCAACCCAAGGATGCAACGGAGTCGGACACATTCGAGGACCTCGGTATGGGACACATTACACGTAAGTTATACATGTGTTGTTACAAACACAACTCATAACGTGGATTAAAATGTACAACGAGTCTCTCTCCCATTGTTAGGGCGGTGAGTTGTCCATACTCAGATCTGAATTTGAATAAGAACGGGTTGGTTCCAGACAGACTGAGTGGGGAGAGGCCAGTCACGCTCAGTGGACCCCCGCGCCCACCGCCGTGCTGAAACACTCACTACCACGCCGCCGCACCACACCCACACCCAGCGCCAGCACCCCAGACCCACCTGACACCACCACAGACACCTGTCCACAAGCTCGGGCAGTGCGTGAGCACATTGCGTGAGTGTCAGCAGTGATGTACAGTTTGACTTTTCTCTTTCTCACACACACACACACCCACTTTTTATCTATTTCTCATTCTTCAGGTCTAGTACAGCTCCTAAATGTGTCAAACCACCGCAAGTGAAGCAGGAAGGTGATGGAAAAGGTATAGATTCTTCAGATATTGTGATATTTTGGATAATCCATAACCTCTGAGAATTTTGTACATGGGTCAATGTAGTGATGCTTGGTTTTTTGCCTGGATGTGTAATAATGATAAAACATTTCATAGATATAATGGCTTGAATACACTTGAATACATCTATGAAGTGCATATTTTTAATTTATGAACACAGTGAAGGAAAAAAAAGCTTTATTATTGTTTTTAAAATTCAAGTCATATTTAATAAGTGGTAGTTTGACAGTCAATAATTTTATTTCTAAGAACACAAATATCTTAACTGTTTACTCACTTTTTTCCACCAAATCAAAGCCATGACAACTAACATGAGCAGAAAATGATATCAGAAATGCATGCTGTCATGACTGTCAAAGTCAACATATGGTAATTTGACCTTTTTATAACAAGACAAGCTTAGCTCACTATATGTAAAATAACACTACATAAGCTTTTCAAAAAATGTCAACCATATACGAAGCTAACTGAATACAAAAAGAACATTTCTAAGATCTTGGCACCTGTTTTTTGAATCTAGTAACCTTTTCTTTATCTTGGCGCACTGTTATTTGCCAATGACTGACATATGAGAATGTTTGCATGGCATGTCATGAATAAATCCTTTTTGTGTTGTAGATTCTCTTCAGCAGTTCCTGCATGAGTCTGTGTTTTGTGGATGGGAGCCACCGAGGTTTCAGCTGTGTTGGGAAAAGCATGGCAAACTGCTGCCTGAAGCTTTGGGCCTCACCGCCAAGAGAGTGGCAAAGTGGAGCACTGAAGAGGTGGCATTTGTTAACTCTTGAAAAGTTCATTTGTACTTTAAAAGAGGTCCTCCAAGCGTATTTATTTTTATTGCATCTTATTTGACAATGTTGTTCTTTCAGGTTTCAAGTTTTGTGCGAGGCCTGCCTGGCTGCAGAGAGCATGCTGCCACTTTCAGGAAGGAGGTAAATAACTAAAACATCAACTTTACTTGTGAAAATTAGTGTAATTTACCTTCCCTTTATACACTACCATTCAAAAGTTTGGGGTTGGATTTTGTCCAATGTTTTTGAAAGAAGTCAGATACTTAAAGGGATACTCCACTTTTTTGGAAATAGGCTCATTTTACAACTGCACTCATGGTACGGCAGTAAAGTTTCTTGATTATTACGTAAGAGTAAGAGTATAGTTCCTAGCCATATCAGCCTAGAAAATCTCAACTTTACATTTTCTATTGTCTTGTAAAGTAAATTGTAAATTGTCTTGTTTTCTGTTGTCTTGTAAATTGTTTCTATTGTTTCTAAGAGTCAAGTTTTAAATAGGAAAAGTATCGAAACTCTTTGGTCATTTTTTTTTTTTTTTTTTTTTTTGAGAAATGCTAATGGTCTTGTCCACTTCAATGATGTATGCTAAGCTATGCTAAAAGTGGTACCGCCAAAACCGAGATCGGCTGAATAGATTCAAAAATGGTAAAACTCTGGGGAAGTTGTAAAATGAGCCTATTTCCAAAAAAAAGTTGAGTATCCCCTTTACAAGGCTGTAATTTATTTCTTCAAAAATAAAATATTATTACATATTATATGTAATAATATTATATGTAATATTATATGCATATAAATATTATTTAAAATAACTGTATTTTTAATAGATATTATATATATATATATATATATTATTTCTGTGATGGCAAGGCTGTATTTTCTACAGCCATTAGCAAATTCGTGGCCTGGAAACCTAAAAAGTTCTGGAAAAGTCATGGAACTTTTTTCCCCATAAACATCTGTATAATAGAATATATGCTTAATCAGTGCATGAATTTCACTGCGGGATTTGCTGATATTGCATATACCGTCAGTTATATTAAGTCCCACAGGTTTTGCGCTTATTATGCAGGAAATTAATTCCTACAAAAATGTTTTACTATAACATGTATATAAGAGTAAATTAATACACACAGAATATCAGATCAAATCACTAATTTGAAAACAGAGTGAGTGATTCAGTGGTTCTACGTCTTCTCTCTTTCGCTCTCACTCTTATATATGGCTTTACAGCAACACACTGCTTCTGAAAAAAACATTATTTTTTTATTTATTCTGTTATATTTATTTGTGCTACTGCTATTAATGTATTTGTAATAAAAAAATGTCCCCATAAGAGTCATCTAAGGGGGAATTCTCTATTTTCCAAAACGAAATTCAGGGCCTGATTTAATTGATAATGTTGGTTAAACAAATTACAATACTTCGCATTCAGGTATTCAGTCATTTGTTTCAATTTCAGCACTGATGTAATCTCTTGAGTATTTTTGATCTCAGACTAAGTGAATGTTTTTTCCCATTCTTTTTCCCTACAGCAAATTGATGGTGAGGCCTTCCTGCTCCTTACTCAGTCAGACATCGTAAAGATTCTTAGCATCAAGCTCGGCCCCGCTCTCAAAATTTATAACTCTATCCTCATGCTGAAAAGTGCAGATGAAGAGTAGACACCTCATAGCAACTGCTGCTCCATCAAACAACATGTTTGAAAGTTGCTCTTGCCTCCACCGATGTGTCCGCGGACTGACAAATGCTCAATCATTGGTCTCATTTATGATTGACGGACATTGAAAATCAGCCGATCCAACAAACTGTATGTGATCAGAAAAAATCACGTCTCTTAAGGCTGATAAATATTTGATGTCTCCCCTTCCTGCACTCGCTCTAAATTAGGTCTGATATTCTCTTTTGAAATAGAGCATTTGATTTATATTAGACTCTGGGTGGGGGTGAGTACACTATACTGAGGCACCTTAAAATGTTGAAAGCTTAAACTGGACTGTTTCATTGTTTATATTTATGCTTTTACAGTTGCTAAAATCACGACTAGTTGCATTTGGTGCCAGAGGCACGATTCAGAAGGCATGATTGTGGAGCTTTTACTTTTTTTAAATGCAAAAAGACCTTTGTTTGTAATTGAACACATCCCAAATAATCCAAATTATCCTGTTTGAGACCACTAGAGGACAGCAGGGTTCTGCAGGATTATGTGTGTGTGCACGCGCGAGTTTGTGCACATACATGTATAAAAATGTATACTGGTACATGTGTGCTTGCATCTAATGTCAGGGAATTCTTGCTCTGGGCAAATCTGGAATTGAATGTCTCAAGTTTGTATTTACTTCAGATGAAATGTGTGATCTTGTAAAATGCATTTGTAAATTGAAGATATTGTACATTTGTTGAAGTGAATTGGACAGTGTGATTGACTCACTAGACACTGAAAATAGAATTAGAATTGAGCGGGTGTGTGTGGTAAGTGTGTATTTTCAGCTTCTGAGACCTTGACACAAGCATTCCTGAGTTCTAAGACATTTTGTTCTGTCATTCACCGAGCAAAAGCTTTTTGTACAACCATGACCTGCTGTATTATACAGCTGTAATTCTCAACTGATTTTACTGCAGCCATGTTGGAATCACTCCACTTTCATGCATTGGTTTGGCTTTTGCAGTGCTTTTCAAAGTTATCATTATACACACATGCATAGGTTCTTCTTATGGCTTTAGGTCAGGATAATAGATCATGTTGGGTCGAAACTGGAGAAGCTGAAGACTCAAAAAATGGTTGTACAAAAGCTAAAATATTAAATAATATAGATATTAGTCTGCAGATTATTGACTTGATTACAAGTTGGCATTTGGATGGTGATGGAAAATCAAGATTTAAGGAAATCCCAAGTACAGTGGTTTGCGTCAAGGATGAGTTTGTATTCGATTTTGATTGTTTTCTTTGATGTGTGTGTGAGTGTGTAGATTAAATGTCTCTCTCAGACTGTTTATGTGTGACAGATTGTGTTTCTGAGTTTCAGTCCGGAATGAATGCATGAATAAAGCGAAGGAGAATAAATTAGGATTTCAAACAGAACTCTTGTTTATTTTTTGTTTTCATTCATAATGATATTAAAGGTTGCATAAACTGAAATTTAAGTTCATGCTTATAAACAGAGGATCATCTGGCATGGAGTTACTATTGTGTATTTTTTATGCAATTATGCATATTGGGTTTGAGAGCAGTTTGAGAAATTGTAATAATAATAATAAAAAAAAGATTGCAAATAAAAAGTCTTTTAAAACTGTTTTAAATTACAAAAATAAAGCAACTGAAAAAAAAGTTCTATGAATAAACTTCCCAGACTTCATTTCGCACTCATATATTTTTCTGCTCTGTTCTGCTGTTTTTGTTTGCAGGTCTAAAACTTTTGCTTGCTTATTTGGCATAGCATAAATTATTTTTTGTAATAAAAAAGGTTGTTTATATATATATATATATATATATATATATATATATATATATATATATATATATATATATATATATAAATATATAATACAAAATAACAGTCTGAGTTAGTGAGAAAAAACCTTGAATTGGGCCCAAAGACTCCCTAGAGACTCTAAGAATAGGTTATTCTGACCACCGTGGGACCCAAAGGGCTTGCACACATGTTCCCATGACCCTCTAACCACCGTATCTCTCTCGCTCGCTCGCTCGCTCCCACGTCACTGGCCGGTTTAAGTAAATGCGCCTCCCCCTCACGCTCATGATACGCGCGTTTGCCAAGGCTGGAGACTGATGGATGTGCGCGTCTTCTTCGACATAATAAGATTAGACTCGTTGCAAGGTGGCTCTTACGTCATTGAATCAATTAAGACGGACCGTAGCCAATCATGTGTTTCCAGTGGATAAACTGAGGTGAGTTTAAGTGGTACTAAGTAACTTCAGGTGCTGATGTCCCGAATTGATATAGCTTTCACGATGAGTATGAAACAGTGTGTACTGAGATAGACATGCTACATGTACTGCGTTTCATGCTTGGATATATAATTTTGAAGACACACACCCATAAAGTGTGTTACCTTAAAGCTGAAGTGTTTTACAGGACAACTTTAAATAACATATTTTCATGTTGATTTCCCGTGATTATTCTGTCTGAGAATCTAATAAACCATTGCCCAACCAATGGCATGTGTTTAGGGCGGGACTATCTGTATGTTTGACCAATGGAAGACAAACTCCACTTTTTTTTTTACCAAATCAAAAGCCACTCTAAAGTCACCATGATATCAAAATTCGACTTTTCTCTTTGACAACTTCACCATCTTGACAACGTCACCATCACTAAACTTCCGACAACTCTTTCAGCTTTTATCTTAAAACATTACCCCAGAACGTTTGAGTTTGAATAGTTTGCAGATACCACAATTATGACTATAACGATGCTGTAAAAGCCTACCTGTACGGCGTGATGACGTTTAATGTCCCAGACAGCCTCTGTAGTTCCATTTAGCCACTTGATAGCGACCGCCTTTGATGTATTTTATGTCATTGAATAAATTGAAAAGGACCCTCCCAAAAGGGAAGAAATTAATAGTTGGGGTTAATGTGTAAATAATGTTATATAATGTAAGCCTATTTAAAATTGTGGGCTAATTAAATACAGTAATAAGTAATAATAAATACAGGTTAAAAAAAGAAAAACGAATGGACGAAAAAGTACATGGACCTTTTTAAATATTTCAAATATTGTGTATTTGTAGAAAAGTTTTATAGTCTTGGGTCCTAGTAAATTTGCGTACTCAAAGAAGGCTACCCTGATTCAAAAGCGACGCCAAATGCACCTTTATGTAGTTTGCATTCAAATGCAGTTTGATTGATAATAATAACTGTTGAGATGAATCAGTTGATATATTTGTAATCCTGAATTTTTATAGTAAAATTATTTTGCTTTACAAAGCACATACTGATTAGTGTATTGATTAGTTCTCATGTGTGTATTAAGCCTATATAAAATGGAGAGTGATGCGGAATAATAGAGTGAGAGAGAAGCTCACGGTATAATATGAACACTGACTTAAAGCGCTGTTTTAAGATAATTTCTGATGAAATAGAAATGGTTAAGATTGAAATTTGGAAACATGCTGCTGGCCCAAGAATTTTCAGTTTCTGTGGTAGCAAATTTGAAGTTCAAAATTAACCAAATTTCAATCTTAACCGTTCTATTATCATCAGAAACTATCTTTAAACAGGGCTTTAAGTGTAAAATACCGAACTTGTCCTTTAACCAAAACCCCATTCAAAAAACCCATTGACCGGAAGTGCTAAAATGCTAACCTGATTGCGTATTTGGGCCAGACAAAGTGTCCATACCAGCACAACTCTATAATAAGACCTGCCAAGGTAACAGAATTGTCACAAAACACACACACACACACACACACACACACACATTTGCAGGATGTTTATGATTTGCAATTCTAATTAATGTTAACTATGGACCTACTACTGTTTAACTGTCTGATGGAACCTATATGATGCTTACGGCCTCTAGTTGACCTACAAATGAACCTTATATCAAATGAGCTTAGTGGAAAATATATATTTTTTTAATATTGTATCTTAAAAATGTTTATAAATGCTATTGTCAGAATTTCTATTGTTAAACTGAAGTTGAAATTGTTGTAGCCCTATATCTTGAGTGCACTGATGGTAGTAAAAACAACCTTCTTCTTAAGAAATTTCCACATCAGTTCCACATCCTGATAGCTAAAATGTGCTACCTATGGTTTTAACACTTATATTTCAGTAGTACATCTACTTTTTCTCTTGGCTGTTGACAGTATGTGTTACCCACGTCTCTTTATTGGGCTATCCACAGAATGGCAGCATAGAAAATGCTCAAACTAGATTGATCAGTAGCTCCTGAGCAGACAGCTTTCAGAGGTGGAACATTTTATAAAATGGTATTGTTGCCTTTACTCGTTGATTTCAGTTATCGCGACCTATAAAATATAAAAAGAAAACAGCTAAAACAAGTAAAGATAAGAGATGTCAATCAGCAGTAAACACTCAAACAGCAGTTTGCAGTAAACCTGTGAATAACTGTGCTGTGAGAAAAACTGGAAGTACAAAGAACTTAAAAAAGGATTATAAAAGGATTGTCAAGAGGGTTCATTGTCTTCCCCACAAATAAATGCTTCTGAGAAACTGCTGGGATTACTATTATAATGCATGCATTCAATATGCAAAGAGTTGTCATCTAATTTATATATATATATATGACTGCGGAGGTTTGCTTGAGTATTTGAGAGTGCCATTAGCCTATTTTGCCCTTATTCCCAGGAGAATGTCTGAGGTAAATCCCACAGAAAAAGTCGCTGTAACAGTCCCAGAGTCAGAGACTCCACCATAGAGGACGGATCCAGGGCCTGTGATTGGTGGACTGCACCTGCGAATCTACACCAGGGCTTGTTTGTTGTTTGCTGGTGTTCTGTTGATAGTAGGAAGTGACCGTCGCTGTATGGGCTATGGAACAGTCAACCCCGCCGACAACAAACACCACATCATGTTTCGAACTTGGACGCACTCTTCAGAGAAACTGAAGCTGATTGGTCCTGTCATCATGGGGGTGGGGCTTTTCATATCTATTTGTGCCAATACAGTTCTCTATGAAAATCGTGACCAAGAAAAACGTTGCGAACAAGACCGAGATAAAGAGGACCAGAGATCCTGCCACAAGTCACAAACGCATAGGAATAATAATTCAAAAGGATTCTCACAAATAGAAATGAACACCAACATGCGTACATTGGACTTTTCTGAAGTCAACATTCATTGCTTAGAAGAAGGGGTGGGAATTCCCTCTCTAAGTGCTCTTCCCCATCCTACTGGCTCATGTAGCTCCAGTCAGGTTAACTTGGAGACTGGATCACCTCTCAGAGATACGGGAAACATGGGAACATTGGCCTTGCCAGTCATTAAACTCAAAGTGACTGCCTGATTGGCCGCTCAGGACCCACGAGCCTCAACCTCTCCCTGAACAACATACGAAACAATATAGCGAAAGGAAAAATATAACAAATGTGGAGCTAACACAATTTAATCCAGCAGATTCATCTCTTATTACACTGAGCAAAGAAGGGCTAAAGGATCGGCAGTCTTTTACATCTGTTGTCCTCACTGTCCACATGTAAATATCTATTCAAGTCAAAGATAGATTTCCAAATTTGATTTGATTCACAAATTCTACTATTTTTTATTCAATTCTATTTTTTGGGATATTCTGTTGTAATAGGCCTATGCATTTTTCTTACATTTCTTTCTGTGCTAATTTTTTTATTTATTTTTCAAACGTATTCAACCTGGTAATGTTTTTTGAACACGCTGCAGGTTTTTGATTTACTAAAACCGGCTCTCAAGAGTAATTTGTTCATATATCGTCACCTCTGTCTGTTATAGAGGCAGTCGTTTCATGCTGTCATGTCGCAGTAGCCTACACAGTCTTTCTATTACATCAGATATACAGAATTTTCATTCACAACTCAGGAAAAAAAAAAAAAAAAAAAATAAAAAAAAATATATATATATATATATATATATTACTATGGCTCTAAAGAGTAAAAGATCACTCAAGATTTTAAGATCACATTATTCAGGAAACTATTTTACCAGATAGGCTTCTTGTCACAGACGCACACACTTCTTGTCTTGTCACTTGTTTTACCTCGTACTGAGGATCAGTTAAATTGCTAATCTCAAATAGAGATTTATTATTTAAGTTTTGAATGAACTGTTTTATGAAACTCTTATGCAGTGCTGTTGCTATTTACCATGTACATTTATTTTTATTTGATTGATAGATTGTAATCTGACTTATGAGAGTGACATAAGGCTTTGTTTGTAGATTTTTGTTCACATGAATTTTAAGTAGGCCTAATAAATTATAAATGATCCTATTTTGTATGTGTTCCCACCCACTCAATCACAAAAGAATAGAGAGTGCACTATGTGATATTGTGTTTGTTGTGATGGTCTTTACTCTTTATATTTCACTTAAATGTCAGAGCAAATATGAAAGGCAGCCACCTGTGAGACACATAAATAGATATGTGTGCATACAGACAAATTCTCCTAGTCCTGCCCTTGCAAAAAAAAAAAAAAAAATAATAATAATAATAATAAAAAAAAGTTTATTTAAGTGTACTGTTAGTATACTTCTATATTTAAGCAAGTATACTCTGGCTTTTATTTACAACTCATAAATATACTTTAATTACACTTCAAGTGTTACTTAAACTGAATATATTTGGCATATCTTTTGATTGAGATACTTAAAAGTATTCTTAGTAACCCTATACTTGCCTTGTAGTGAGATTAAACTGCCTACTTTTTTCACATAGATTTACAAACTGTCTTATAAGCTTACATGTCTTGAAATTCTGCCCATATGAAGCATGCATGTTTAACTTTTTTTAATATATTTTTACTAGATGTCGTCGTATGTGGAAGGCTTAGGACCATAAAATGAAAATCCAATCATCATGTTCAGTTCAAATGAAACAATACAATGTCATACCTGTCAAAGTTTGTTTTTACATACCCTGTTACGCACCCTGTTTGTGCAGATATAATGCCGTCATCAGCGTGTTTCAAGCCATGCAGAGTACAGTCAGACGCTTACGGTCACGGGCGATCATCAGACAATAAACAGCATAATAAATCCAAACTACCAAACGTTACCAAATGAGAATGTTGACCAGGAAGAAGTATGGGAACTGACTATTAAATTAGTAGTACTGAGAGTATACTTCAAAGGGTACTTTTATAAACTAAAATGTGCTAAATGTGGGCACATTTAACCACGCAGCCCACATTGTCACACACATGCAATGGTGAGGTAGTTAGGGGTTGGGGGGCATCCCCGAGAAATGTGGATTTCTCAGACCTACATTTGTGCATTTTCTAAGGTGTTTGAAGGTCATAAAAATGGTACTAGCACAATAGCTTTAAAAGCGTGTCAGTGGGCAGTGGCACTGAATATCGGCAGAGTTCTTGAATATGAGAATGAGGATGTTGAAATGAATGATCCACGCTTCGGATGCAAATGCAGAATGATTCTGCTTATTGTTGACAATACACAATCACAAATTTCAAATAGGAATGGCCTTAATGAGAACCTTCAAGGATTATTTTACATAGATGTTATTTCAATCAAACACCAGTGCAATCTTTTTGTGTCCAGAGGAAAATGAGCGATTTATATATTAGCATTAAAAGGTTGGTTTCAGCAACTAGGTTCTTTATCGAGTTAGCTAATCAAATATTTTTGGCACTAATCTGTTACAGCTCTAAAAATTACGATATTGCACTCAGTAGAGACAGTCACTTGTCACCACCTTCTGGCTTAATGATGCAAGTTGGACAAACACAGACAAGCGGAGTGATTGCAAAACGGTGAAAAGGCTCATAATGGTGAACACATCGTGAGGACCAAGTACAAAATATATATAGGCTACTTTATACATGTACTAAATATATATTTATACCTATGAATTGAGCTTTATAGTTTATGTAATTAGCAAATTACATCTGTGTGTAAATCGGAATATATTGTAATAATGTTAAAAGGCGTAAAGACAGAATCATCGGGCTGGTACAATCATTGCACGTTGATATTCTTCCTTTCGCATTTTAATGTGCTGCGATAAGATGAGCACGACAGCGTTTCAAGTCTCACTTCGGGAAGTTAAGAACGTTTGACATTCAAAGGAGGCTAGCCATTGTTTCGATAGGCCAATGATTGAAAGTGTTTTAACTTATAATATTGTTGTGAATTAGACAGTTAAAACACAAGAAGATGAACTAACATCGAGTAGAATCAATGAAGCAAATGCAGATCAGCGTGCCAAAAACAAAGCACCATGCAAGAGCTATTCACAATATTTTTTGGTGAAAAGGGCATTATCGATGTATTCAGACTCAGTCTCATCCCCTCCATTCCTGCTTCGAGATCCTTCCTTCAGGGCGCAGTGCTACGGATACTCCCTCGCCTAGAGGAATACAGAAGATCACTTTGTTCCATTGGCGGTGACTGTTCTCAAACTCAATCTCTGATTGAGCGTCTGTGAAATTAGCACATATGCTAGTATCAGTTTAACTTCTGTATGTGTCAGTGATTCTGCCTCTTTGTTCCTTACTGCTGAGAGCAGGATCGTGACAGATCCTCGTTTTGTGTGCTGGCACATGGCCTTGTGTTTGGGCTCGGTGTGTGTGCGGCGTCTAGTTCTCTGGCCCCACGCCGCTTGTTACCCTCGATTCGTCATCATTTTGCTTGATGGCTGCCTGGCCTGTTAGACGTCCCGTATCTTCTTTCGATTTTATCCCCTTGTGTTTTGTCCTGGTGCCCAAGTGTATCTCATACCTTGTCTTAACGAAGTTGTGATTACTTGTAAAGTCCGGTGCCCCGGTCCTGCATGGTTCAATGTCAGAGTTTTAGTATGCAGTGCTTGCAGTCTTGATTTTCCTGACCACAGTGTTCGGTTTTGCCCCTCGTGGGTTTTGTTTTACCAGTTTCTGTTAATCAATAAACGTTGCGAATTTGCGTCTGCCAATTTTGCAGGTTCATCTGCTATCCACATAACGGTGTGTATTAATTATTTATTTCTTATGTTTTTTTATGTGGTTTGTTGTAACGTCGTTGTGCCAGTGTCAGAAGATGGAATTTCTCTCCAGTAGGCTACATCTGAATCAAGGACAATGAAGTTAATCAAATTCGCATTCATGTTATTATATGCCTATATAGGCCTACAGATGTCGAGTCGGAGTATTGCATTATGGACTTGATTTATTGTAAATGAGAATGAACGTGATGCACGCATCCCATGTACTCTTTTACGCACAAATCACTCTCATATCAAGGCTACTCGTACATCCTACGAACGTTTCATGAAACGAGACTCACTGTGAGGAACTGCAGGCACTCCGGCCAATGGTGACGTCACGCGCACCCTCTATTAGTAATTTCTGAACATTGAATCTCAGAATTTATTCACCCTTTTCTCAGTGGTTTCTCAATAGAGTTTCAATTACAAGTATAGAGTAGAAAAGCAATAAATCTGATTCATTTGCTCATTCCAACGCAGTGTGACAACATGCCCCGCCTGCACAACTGAGACAAAGTTCTCTCTAAAGGGTTTAGACTTCACCCAAAAATGAAAATTATGTCATTAATGACTCACCCTCATGTCGTTCCAAGCCCGTAAGACCTCCGTTCATCTTCGGAACACAGTTTAAGATATTTTAGATTTAGTCGGCGAGCTTTCTGGTTCCTCCATTGAAAATGTATGTACCTTATACTGTCCATGTCCATCAAAGTAGTCCATGTGACACCAGTGGGTTAGTTCGAATTTTTTTGAAGCATCGAAAATACTTTTGGTCCAAACATAGCAAAAACAACGACTTCATTCAGCGTTGTATTGTCTTCGGTTCAGTTGTTGATGCACGTTCAGTGACGTTCAGTGACGCTGACGTGACACGCGACATGAGACGGGCTGACGCGCGTCTGGGCGTCCGAGCTTCATTCACAGTCTGAGGGAGACGCACGCTATACAAAACAATCTTCGCAAACATGTCTAAGGATTTCCACACCGAGGAAGACTTGCATTTTTGCCCATATTTATTTGAACCTGAATACACGGATGGACAGCACCAAACACGCGTCAGCCGCGTCTCACGTCAGGCGTAACCCACGTCACTGAACGCATATCAACAACTGAACCGGAAGACAATACAATGCTGAATAAAGTGGTTGTTTTTGCTATGTTTGAACCAAAAAGTATTTTCAATGCTTCAAAAAATTCAAACTAACCCACTGGTGTCACATGGACTACTTTGATGATGTCTGTATTGCCTTTATGGAAGGTCTTACGGGCTTGGACACAACATGAGGGTGAGCATTAATGACATAATTTTCAGTTTTGGGTGAACTAACCCTTTAAATATAGGATCTAAACCCGGCTAGTCTGTCTTCTGCTGTCAGGCCAACATTCAATGACTATCTCAACTGTTAATTAACAGATATCAGCTAAAATAATATCAGACTTGTTTAAAATTAACACAAGAAACTTACTTTTGCTATGGTTAAATAAATGTTCAGTAAAATCTTCAATATATAGGCTATATATTTTAAAAATTCTATAGTGTTGATGGCAACTAGAAAATTCGTCTGCTAACCTCCATAATGTGTCATGTTTCAAATCAATGCCAGTTGGTACTCCTAATCAAATGAAACAATAATTACTGCCATGTGGTGGTTAATTAATTGAATTAACGAGATTAATGCGTTCCTGATATATTAGAGTCTGAAGAGTGGCTTGATAAGGGTTAGTCTTGGTGTTCTGTCCTCATGGCTGTGAGGAGATTTGTGTTTGGAAGAAGCTCATTTTCATCCTTTCTCTCTTTGCTGTTGATGGACTTAAAGAACCAGGTAAGTACCATTAGGCTTTGAAGTGAACAGAAGCATTCTGTTTTTATGTTGGAGTTGTTAAACTAAACTTTATAGATGGTGAAAATAAGCTTTGTGAACCATTGAAGCTTTCCTTTAACACCATTACTACTCTTGGTTTGTTTGACATCCAGTGATCAAATGGATGATGGTCCTGTTTTTTGTTTCCTCTCATAACCTTGATCATTCCTAACAGATATCCATGACTCGTTTTGATGAGACTCCAATTGCAAACAAAGTGACCGCGTCGATATGGCTCCAGCCAGTGCAGATTCTGGTCTACAGCATTCTTCCCAGCTGTGCTCTCTTACCACCCTTGACTCCAGAGTGGACCATCGGCCATTCGGCCTCCCTCTGTTGGACATTACATCTTTGCCAAGGACTTGTGGCCCTCCCTCAGGTTCCACCTCCATCTATGGTTGCTGCAGCTCAGCCTCTAACCTCAGGATCGCTGCTTCCACTTTCAGGGGGTCGGCGCTGTGGCTTAGTCGGCATGTGGCCTAGGTCTTTGTGTCTCACTGCCTCATCGCTTCTCTGGCTACGTGGTGTGCTCCACCTCCATCACCTCCGGTAATCCCCTTGGTAGTGTTGGGACTCTTCACTCCATGGCTACTCCATTCTGCAGACACCGCCGTGGGATGCAGTCCTGACTGTGGGCTGGGTCTCTGTCTGCCCTTCCCTGCTCAAGGCCAGCCCCCCTGGCTGTCACCACCATTCGCACCAACCTTTTGTATGGTTCTCTTCGGCTTTTTAAACGTTGTGAGCCGCCCACCCTCCGTCCTAGCCGCCCGCCTCCGTCCTCAGCCGCCCGCCCCTCCGTCCTCAGCCGCCCGCCCCTCCGTCCTAGCCGCCCGCCCCTCCGTCCTAGCCGCCCGCCCTCCCGTCCTACCGCCCGCCCCTCCGTCCTAGCCGCCCGCCCCTCTCCGTCCTAGCCGCCCGCCCCTCCGTCCTAGCCACCGCCCGTCATCCTAGCCGCCCCCCCGTCCGTCCTAGCCGCCCGCCCGTCCGTCCTAGCCGCCGCCCGTCCGTCCTCAGCCACCCCGCCCATCCATCCAGTGCCGTCCTAGCCGCCCGTCCGTGCCTCAGCCAGCCCGCCCGCCCCGTCCGTCCTCAGCCGCACCAGCCCACGCCAGTCCGTGCCTAGCCGCCCGTGCCGTCCCTAGCCGCCCCGGCCCCGCCCGTCCGTCCTGACCGTCCGTCCCAGGCGTCCGTCCCTAGCCGCCCAGCCCGCCCGTGCCCCCACCGCCCGCCCGCTTGTCGCCCCTACCGCCCGTCCAGCCTCACCGCCCGTCCGCCTCACCGCCCGTCGCCCCTAGCCAGCCCGTCCGCCCTAGCCGCCCGTCCGTCCTCAGCCGTCCGTCCGTCCTGGCTGCCCGTCCGTCCTCAGCCACCCGCCCGTCCGTCCAAGCCGCCTGGACTGCATCCCACAGCGGCCGTACGTCCGTAGCTGGAGGAAAGGTTGGTGCAGGTGGTGGTGACAGCCAGGGGGGCTGGCCTTGAGCAGGGAAAAGCTGATGGAGACCCAGCCCACAGTCAGGGGACTGCATCCCACTGCGGAGTCACAGGAATGGAGTAGCCATGGAGTGAAGAGTCCCAACATTACCAAGGGGATTACCGGAGGTGATGGAGGTGAAGCACACCATGTAGCCAGAGAGCGATGAGGCAGTGAGACACAAAGACCTAGGCGACCGCTACTGCAGGCCGCGGCGTCGTAGAATGGAGTAGCCATGGAGTGAAGAGTCCCAACACTAGTCTCCCAAGTTTGAGGTGAAAATAAACGTAAGTTGTCGTGCGAGGGCAGTTCAATGACTGATCTGAGGCCTTAATCTAAAGCTCTTTGTTTCTGGTTTAGTTTTGCCCAAGTTTGACGTGACCATGAACGCACAGCAAGGACCCACAGCGTTGCAGTTATGGGACTGAAAGTTTAGTATTGTGCCAAGTGAGTGATGCCTTTTCTTGTCTTGTGGTTTGTCAGTTCTTTATCTTGTTATGAATGTTTCCCAGATATGCATATGGCCAACCTGTACCTGGTCAAGCCTTAGTGGAAGTGTACCATGATCCATTTCCATACAGTCTGCTTCATAATTTTACCAGACAAGACATCCACTTTAAGCCACAAAGTTGATATTTTTCACTGTTTGCTGGACTTTCTCTCACAGATGTAATGATGTCAATCTGCAATGCGTACCTTTACAAACAAAGCTGTGTATCACTTGGAGGGGAGCAACTGGCCCAACAAACAAGAATGGACGGGCTGCGTTCTCCCTAAACACTGCTAATCTTAAGGCTGATCTGAATATGGTGGTACGACTTGTATTTTGTAAAAATTAAGTCTTTCTCTAGCATGATACTGATTATGTTTGGTTTTCCCCAGGTGACTGGTAATCCACTGATTCTTTATGGTTATAAACTGCCATACCTCACTACAGATACAAGGTTTGTTCAGCTCTCCTACCTGTTTCTCCACGACAAGCCATCGTTAGTGAACTGACTATAGTAAAGCTCAAATGTGGTGTTTCCAGTGACAGTGGAGTATTCATTTGTTGGAGAGGCTGGTAGCTACAGCACTGACAATCTATATGGTGAGTGGACATTAGTTTTGTAGTTAAGTTGCTGGTCTGTTTGTTCCGCTGCTCCGCAACTTGCACACCTATGTCTTCTGTCAGGTCTTATCCAAAGAGTGATCGTCCTCCATGGATTTCAGACGGTTAAAGCAAAGGCTGTTGATGCTGTCACAAGTGGCTCCGATTTTAATTTCCAGTTGTCTGTCAGCGTCGATATGGCTCCAGCAGTGGCAGATTCTGCTCTACAACATTCTTCCCAGTGAGGATGTACTGTAGTTGCTGCTAGTGTGCCGTTTGACACTGATATGTGTTTCCAGAACCAGGTACCAGGTGTATGATGTGGCTGTTTTTCAATTTGGGAATGTTGGTGTGTGTCCTACAGTGTGTTGGTCCTTGTTCCAGGTGTCTCGGCAGTTTTCTCCAGCTACAGCTGTTCCTGCGAAGGGAAACGTTCTAGATGGTTTCTGCTCAAGCAGAATCTCTGTGTAGCCTCAGTGCTGTAGATCAGAGCGTCCGGTTCGTGGAGCCCAGGAAGACGTCTGAGTGCTGAGAGGATTTCTGTGTGCCTCAATCAGGTTTTTTGTTTGGGCTTTTAAACTGAATATTTCAGTGTGTGGCACTTCTGATTAGAAAGCCACTTCAGTTTACCCCAGTGTCCGAAGTACAAGGGCCTGAATTTTTATAGCAACTTCAGTGTCGTTATGTCTGTTAGTTTGATTCTTGTGTTGTATTGGTCTATACTAGCTTTTGTTATTGAATGTGGTTACTTTTAATATGATGGTCCGGAAGTATGTGAGTCAATTATCCGGTGCCATCCGTGCGATTCGTAACCGTGCAATACGATACGTGCCGTGCATTAGTGCGTGATTCCAATCCATCCGTATCGTCCGTAATGATAATCTGTCCAAGTTGACCATGCAGTGCGTCTTAATACGTGCGTCCGTTGCGTGCGTTCGTACGTACGTCCGTGCGTGCGCATCCGTACGTGCGTCCGTCCGTATGTACATGCCATGTGCGTGTGAATCCTTACGTCAGACACAAAGACCTAGGTGCCAGCAGAATGGAGTAGCTATGGAGTGAAGAGTTCCCAACACTAGTCTCCCAAGTTTTTGAGGTGGAAAAAATACGGTAAGTTGTGTAAGGAAAGTTCAATGACAGATCTGAGGCCTTAATCTAAAGCACTTTGTTTCTGGTTTAGTTTTGCCCAAGTTTAGACGTGACCGTAAATGTGCACCACAGACCTACAGCGTTGCAGTTATGGGACTGAAAGCTGAGTACTTGTACCAAGTAAGTGATGCTTTATTTTTCTTGTCTTGTGGTAGGTCAGTTCTTTATTTAACATTTTGCCTGTGCTTGACTTAATTGTGTCTTGTTCTCCTTACCAGATGAATGCCATGGGCTGTGCTCTCTTACTGTTGATACCGTCAACGTGTTTTCAACACCAATTTGAAGACCAAATGCAAGGCATGCATTTCTTGTAAATGTGAATGTTACTGAGGAGGGAACAGGTGGCTACTGGCTGATCTGAACCATATACTCTATCATCTTTACAAGACATGCACTTAGCCACAAAGTTGATATTCTTCACTGTTTGTTTGGACTTCTCTCGCAGATATGACATGGTGTTAAGATCTGCAATGGTGTCCTTTACAAACATAGCTGCATATCTCTTGGAGGGAGCAACTGGCCCAACAAACTGCTGTTAAATCTAACCACAAACAAGAATGGACTGGCAGCGTTCTTCGGCGGCCAATGCCGTATCGGACTTATCCAAGGCGATTTTGCAGATCCAGAGAGTTCTCTCTCCTCAAGTCCATATACAGCAGCCACTTGAGAGCAGCTGCAGATCTGCCTCGCAAGGTGGGCGATACCTTCCCTCGGCCCATGAGGACTCGCAGGAGGTGAGCCTCTGCATTCTCATTCTGTCAGTCACAAGAGATTGTTTATAGGGCTCTACTGACAACCTAGGAGCCTGAACTACCAGGCTAGGGTCCTCAGTTGTAGTGAGATGAAGCAAATCTCTTGTGGCTGACAGAAATAAGAGAATGCAGAAGGTCACCACGTAAATATAATGAGGAGGGATGGTAAATCTCTAGGCAGAACTGGCACCCTAGTGGCTGCTGTATATGGGTTTGAGAAGAACTGTCTGATCTGGGAGAAATCGCCTTGAAGTGGGTCCGAGATACGGGCATGGCGGAAGAACATCTGTTTGTGGTTCATTTAATGGCGGTTGTTTGGGCCAGTTGCTCCTCATATGCGGCTATGTGTAAAGGACACCATTGCAGGGTGCTTGACACCTGTATCTTGGAGAAAGTCCAAACAAACAGTGGTCAACTGTGGCTCTAAGGTGCATGTCTGTAGAGATGATGGGTATATGGTAGGATCAGCCAATGGTCCTAAGTAACATCACATTTTGCGAGAAAATGGTCTTTGCATTTGGTCTTCAATTTGCGTGTTTGAAACACTGATCGTATAGAGCATGGGCACGGCTGCATGGCATCATATGGTAAAGAAGCAACACAGATTAGTCGAGCACAGGCCAATGTAAAAATGAGGGACTGAGACCTACCACAACAAGAAAATAGACATAGTTATTTGGTTACGAGACTCAAGCTTCGGTATCCCATAGCTGTGATAGTAGGTCGCATCAACTTGGGCAAAAACTAGACCAGAAACAAAGTGTTTAACTTTAGATATCAGTGAACTCCTTACATTTCCACCTCGACTGGGAGTGCTGTTGGATCTTCACTCCATGCTACCTCATTCTGCAAGCAGTAAGTTCTTTGTGTCTGAGAAAGGCACACACGCAAATGAGCCAGCGCAACACCGCACGCAAGCAAAGCAGCGCCAGCCACCGCGCAGGCAACGCGGCAAGCAACACGGGGCAGCAAGCAAGCAACAAGCAACGCGAGCCAGCACACACAGAGCCAGACAACAAGCAACACGACTCAACCATGATGTGAAGACCACATTCAATGATGAAAGTGCGTGTGACGATGCAACA
This sequence comes from Hybognathus amarus, assembly GCA_030378365.1. Taxonomy (NCBI): domain Eukaryota; kingdom Metazoa; phylum Chordata; class Actinopteri; order Cypriniformes; family Leuciscidae; genus Hybognathus; species Hybognathus amarus. The sequence goes on along the minus strand of JAQIUQ010007734.1, from coordinate 1,299 downwards.
CAGATCGAGCTGACAGACATGCACAAACACTGAAGTTGCTATATTCGGCCCCTGTTACTTCAACATGTGGAGTGACTTCTAATCAGAAGTGCCACACGCTGAAATGTCAGTTTGAAGCCCAACGGAGCCTGGTTGGGGGCACCAAGCTCTCGGCGCTCGGCAATCTCCCTGGCTCTGGCAAATCCGACAAGCTGCTGGTGTACGGCACTGGGTTACACAGAGATGCTGTTGCAGACGGACCCATCGGAGCCATTTTTCTGACAGGACACGTGGAGAAATCCAACAGGGTGGACGGGGACCAACACACTGTCAGGACAGCACCGACCCCCAATGAAAAACAGCCCACATCATCGCCTGACTATGGTTCTGGACGCGTGTGTGGTCTCAAGACGACCCGCGCGCTGGCGCGACCACGTACATCCTCGCTGGGAAAGTAGAGCGATCTGTGCGTGACCATGTCAATGATGTGATGACAACTGAAAGAATAGGCAAGCCACTTGTGACAGCATCGACAGCTGCTTAATAATGAAATACCATCAAAGGGATGATAGCTCCTTTGGATAAGACCAACAGAAGACATAGTGTGTTCGCCAAGTTCCAACAGGCCGAACTAACGGGCCGGCAAACTTGAGCTACAAAACTAATGTCACTCGCGTGTGTGTCGGCAATTGTGCTGCAGCCGTTCTCCAACAAATGGAGTGCTCCACTGTCACTGAAACACCACGTTGAGCTACTATAGTCAGTTTCAGGTGACAAATGGCCACTGTTCCAAGAAAGAAAACCATCGGGAGAAGCTGGAACAACCTGTGTGTGAGTAAATTATGGCAGTTTTGTGAGCATAGAAAAAAAATCAGTGGTACAAGTCACCTGGGGAAGATCAAACTTGACGGTGTCATGTCAAGAAATTTTAATTTTCAAATTGCCATTGGTACCAGCATGTTGGGATCAGCCTTTAAGATTTGGCAAGTGTTTAGGAAAAAAACAGGGCCATTGGTCCTGTTTGTCGGCCAGGTGCTCCTTCAGATACACAGTTATTTGTAAAGAACGCCATTGGATTAGCAGCCATACAGTCTGTAAAAAAAGTCCAAGCAAACAGTGAAAATATCGACTTTGTGCATTTTAAGTGGATGTCTTCTGGTCAAGTATGGAGCGGGGTGTATGGATCATGGTAACTTCCAGTTACCAGTTCGCCGTGTGTGGGAAGCAGTCATAACAAGTGAGGACTGACAAACCACCAGACAAGAACCGTTACTCACTTCACACCAATCTAAACTTTCGGTCCAGTGACTGGCAATTATA
>JAQIUQ010007733.1:147500-210810 GCA_030378365.1 Hybognathus amarus | reverse complement strand
TTTCTGTAATATTACTTCATTTCAGTACATATTGTTTGTTTTTTGAAATTCATTTCACACAAAATTTCTAGCTAGTTGGGCTGTGGCAAGCGAAGGGCGACTGGCCGATGGATGTAAGAGGACGGCGCGAGTGATAGACACCATTGAGACACTCACGCACCAGTCTCGCATCTCATGTTGCACAGAGGGAGCGGATCATAAACATAGTTATCATAAATGGAGGTGAGCGACGGCAGATCAAGAGAGAAACAGGCCTGATTTTATAATGTGTTTTGTTTCTGTTGTGTGTAATGTAACAGCTGTCGTCAATGATGGGCTGTTGGCTTTTACTTTTGTTTTGTATTTGTTCATTTTACTATTGACCCATTTAAGCCTACAGGCAACTATAGATGCCGCAGTGTATAGTTGTCATTTTCCCTTGCGTAAGTATTTTTTCTAGATGTTATCCATGTTGTATGTCTCAATGTCATGCAAGGAAACAACCAAATAAAGGATTTAAAGAAAAAAATAAAGGTATTTACTTCCTTCCTTTCACATGACAGGCTGTCAACTTCCTACCCTTACTTCCAGGAAGCATGGCGAAGGCAAACCCTCCCAAAGAAAGCTAATTTTCATATTACTAATAAGTATTTTTTGTTGACATATATATATATATATATATATATATATATATATATATATATGCATGTAAGGTCTCTAGAATCCTCTAAACAAAACAAATCTTACAATAGATCTATAGTTTTTTATATACTTAGTCAAAAGTCCAAGCGGCAACTATAGTTGCCGGTGGGCAAAATGCCTTGTAAGTACATATATCATGGGGAAATGGGGTATACTGTGTTAATAGGTAAATAATTCAAGGTTATTGGACTTGTTTAATAACTTTACCCTTGTATGCACTGTTATTTTAGTTTTTTGCCATTTTGTCATTTTTTTTGTTATATATATATATACACACATGTATATATATATATATATATATATATATATATATATATATATATATATATATATATATATATATATATATATATATATTTTTATTTACTTCATTCTATTTATGTGTATTTATTTATTTTCATTTAACTTTTTTATACACAATGCCCTGTTATGGCTGCACTTTGTTCTGCACTCTACCACGTTAACCCTTGTGCGGTGTTCATTTGAGGTTTACAGTCAGGCTGTTTGTGGTCTCAGAGACCCCAGGCAACAAAATGTAATTTTGTAACAAATTTTGTGAAAAACTATGTCTTTCATTTAGTCAAATAGCAAATCGCAAATAGTGGCAGCTCTGCAGCCATCTACTGGTTAAAGTGATAATTTGTTACTTTTAAAACGGCATTTTCCAAAAGATTGGCAAAAATCTTACACTAAACCATGTCAAATTATCCATGTTATCCCTATAAATGAAAGTTAGAAATGTGGGTCAAAAAGACCCCAAACAGCGCACAAGGTTTAAGACAAATGGATTTGTTGTTTGTTGTGTTTTTATATTCAAGACATTATAAGCTATAGATTCCGCTTTTTTTGGGTTCGCATTAAAACATGTCTTTGACTTTTATACACAATAAATTTGTTTATGAATAAATATTGATCTGTTGAAAGCAGTTATTTTGAGATAGATGCCAAATGTTCTCCTCCTATTCATATTTAACATTGATGGGGTGCATACAACATATTTGCCCATCTGCAACTATAGTTGTCGCACATTCAAATACGATTTTCAAGAGAGAAAAAAAAAACCTGAGGAAATAAAATGCAGAACATGTTCACATACGACATTATTAACACGACTATATGTGACTGGTGTGTTCTTGTGCAGACGCAATCAGCACTGAGATCAGGTGGATGGTTACTCAGAGTATGCACTTTACTGGGTCTGGGACAAACACGAATAAAGGCAGGTTAACATTCAGATGCATCACACGCTGCTCAAGCCATCAGCAGCACGAGATGTGAGAGTCTGCTCGCTGAACATTTTTACAGGGTGATCGTGAACATATAGAGGATTAAAAACCAAAATAAAACACATTAAAGAAAATATAAATCATTGTCTCTGTTCTCATTATCACTTCACAAATACAGAGAAGTATAATCTTAAATAACCATCATTTTATGAGAATAAATAGAGTTTGTCAGAAGATTACCACACACACTTATCATTGTGAATCACAGATATTCAACTCGACTGACAAAACTAGTAACTAACAGTTTAATGTATACTTGTGTGTAATATAAACCCATCCATTGCACTTAAAGACTATATAAACTCATTTTTATGACACAGCGCTTATAAGTGCGACTTACCAGCAGCACGAGATGTGAGAGTCTGCTGCTGGTGACGTAGCTCCACCCATAACGGTACGTACGGTGATGCAAGAGACGTAACAGCCAATGTCGAGTTTTCCCAATTTATATATGAATTTATAAACATTATTTTAAACTCCGTTATATACACCCCCTAAATTCTTGTTAAATTGGGCTAGAACCAGTATATGTAACAAACTAAATATACAGTAGATTTCACACAAAAAAACAGGTGTGAATAAAAGAGCTTTACAATACAGAATGTCAGAATTTATCTTTTCCCCAGGATATGTGTAAGAATGAAATGGTACCAGGTTCCACACTTAACACAGACTATAGGAGGTGCAGTCTACACGCTCCTAGTACTTACAAATGTATCTCTGCTCTTCAAATATCTTTTGATGGAAACAACAAACTCTTCTCAAATCAAGAAAAACTCACTTCAAAGTCATTCCCTAAATAGTTAACTCTCAGATATGAATCATTATTTAGACTCCGACATTTTAAACAAAGATGTTCCTTAACAATTCAACAACAAAAGTTAGTTCCTTGAAAAATAACTTGTGGATCACTTTTTGAATCACTTTCCACGATTCTCTGACTGTCAATTTCACAAATAAGTCTGTTAGGGGGCTTACCTGATCTCCCTAATCGTGTAGTGATGTGGCCCCTAAGTGTACTTGTGGGTTGACTGCAAATGACAGGGTCAAGTCTATTATCAGGTTCAGGCAAACAACTGAGGTACTCAGTTCGGTATGGTTGCAGGCGAATTTTCTGCACTTACAGCAGGCTGAGAGAACATGTTCAGGTTTCGGACTGTACTGATCAATGCCAGAGCACTCAGGAGTCATCTCATCAGACATATCTGAAACACCACAACTGGCATCATGCATATCTTCACTAGCATGCGTTCCATTCCAGAATCATCCATCAGAGCGGGCTCAAGAGCACTTCCACAGGTAGCATCAGTAGAATCTGATTGAACTGATTCTTCACCGTCATCCCATGATAAGAAATTGACTGGTAGCAGTAGATTTCTGTGCACCACTTTTTCTTTGCCACTCTGAACATCCTTAATCCTGTACACATTAATCTCTGGTTTCACTGATTGAATCTCATACAAAACAGAGTCCCACTTATCTGAGACTTTCCTCTTGCCTTTCTCTCCACGGTTTAGCCAGCAAAACTCTATCTCCCACTTGCAAGAGGTGAACCTCTGACTTTCCGATTGTAAAGAACGGCATGGCGGTTCTGCTCTTTGAGACTGTGTTTCCGGGCAATTTCACCAGCTGCGCTCAGATCTCTTTTCAGTGCAGTGACAAACTCATGGTGATTGACCACTTTCTCATCGCAAAGGACATGCTGAAACATGATGTCGATCGGCAATCTCGGAATACGCCCAAACATCAGATAGAAAAGGGCGAACCCAGTGGTTTCATGCACAGTACAATTGTAACTGAAGGTTAAAGTTTCTTAGAAGCTGTGGCCACCTCGCCTTAGATTTCTGGGAAGAGCTCTAATCATATTACCCAACGTTCTATTGAAACGTTCTGCTATACCATTACCCATAGGGTGGTATGGTGTGCTGTGCGACTTCTGAACACCAGCCATCTCAAGTAAATTCTTGAATGATCTTACTTTCAAAGTTTGCACCTTGATCTGAATGTATTCTCTTTGGAAATCCATAGATGCAGAAGAGGTCATTCCAAAGGCGATGTGCAACTTGTTTGGCTGATTGATTGTGACAAGGAAAGGCATGTGCCATTTTAGAAAAATGATCCGTCACTACCAGGACATCAACAACCTTCCCTGAAGTCTGTTCAGCACTCCAGAAATCGATGCATACTAGTTCCATAGGTTCAGAGGTGTGAATCTGCTCAAGGGGCGCACGAAGCATCTGGCTCAGGGGTTTTTCCAACAACACACCTCTGGCAGTTCTTCACATAGAGCTTGATGTCTTTACTCATTCCTGGCCAAAGGAACCTTTCAGCTGCTAGAGGGAGTGTTCTCTCGCACCACCCTGATGTCCCGCTGCATCATGGACACCACGGAGGACGTCAAGCTTCAGGGAATCTGGTACAACATACTGAAAGACTTTCTTGTTCATCAGTTCGATCCCTCTCTGACTCTGTACAGTACATGATTACGGACCTTCAGCTTTTTCCACTGTTTTAACAGGTTGGTCACTGAGCTAGGTCCCTTTACTTTCTCACTCTTTGAAGGACGTTTATGTCTCCGAACATAGTGGATGACTCTACCAATGCAATCTGCAACTCTTGGAGATTTGGACGACGGAGTCGTTTGCCTTTGGAAAGGCGGTGATGCGACAGCCCTTGCGCAGGTCAAATGGACAGGCTTCACCAGCGCGTTGCGGCAGGGCTGGGCAGCGCCTCGGAAACGGGGCGGACGCTTCGGCCAGGCCATGGACGGAATCTGCCCAAAGCACAGTACAAGGTCTCTTGCTTGTGTTCAAGTTGTTCCACAGGCGATATGATCGCCAAGACGGTCGGCAAGTTGAACGATATGTTACCTGCGAGAGGCAGGCCATTTGTTCGTTTAAAGGTTCACGGAAAGCCGCTGTGCCGGAGTTCCTGCAGGAGCGAACTTCAGTCACGTCACCAGTCACAATGGAGAAATTGTTCTGGTTATCTTCAGAAACGGCAGGAGACGAAATATTAAGCTGGTCACAACTTGAGACGAAGGAGGAGGGCTGCTCACTGTAAAAAGCATCTCTATGCAACGAAATGTTCTTGTTGCACCCACCTGAACGACGACGTGCAGGGAGGAAGGAAGGAGGAAGGAGGAAGGTGGCGGAGAAGTCAAAATCTGTGAGTATGTGGGGCAGAGGAGGAAGCTCAGCCACAGGTCAGCTGTTCACGCACAAGGGCGTCGCAGCGAAAAATGGTGTGTTCGACAGCCTTCAGTTCAAATTCAGATGAAATGGGGGTTGGTATTGCTCACGAAGCAAAGGCCATCCGGTGAAATGTGTTCCTTTAACGGTGTCGCTGCAACTATCTCTTACCTACTCGTCTCACCAAATAGCCCAGCTTGAGAGAGCGAAGAGCAGGCGTGCTGCAGAGAGAAGTTGTAGCGTGTCTTATGTTGGCGTAAGAGGGAATAGTCATTGCGTCTCGAGAACAGCTTGAAAAAGTGTTTCTTTTTTTGCGCTCGAAAGCAAGCTGGCAAGAAGATCCACAAAACAGCGCAGCCCTTCTTCGTTCGTCTTCGTTGTCCACAAGGAGATAGCGGAATGGCTCACAGGCTGTTCTGCATTGAGAAATGGAGACATGACTAAAAAAACACAAGAAGAAATCAAAGTTGGTAAGTTGAAAATATTGGACGTCATGTGTTCGAAGTATATTTGTAGTCACGCCTGGTGCTACTTTCTGTTCAACGGTGTTGCTCGCTTTGAAAACTTCGAAAGCAGTTGACGCTCGATCGCTGTTGCAAACACTGGTAATGTGGAAGTTTTCACAGCCCGGAGGAGCTATCACACAAGACTACCTTATTGACGGCAAGTTTCGTTCACTGGGCGGATTTCGTCACGGAAGGTGTGAAGCGTTCTTCTTTTTGAAGATGTTTGGCTTCACAGAAGACAAGAGTCGATGATGAAATGCTGATGAGTCATGGTGTTACCAAAGAAAGGGCAAAAGAAATAATTGTTTTCTACTGTGTGTAGAGAAAGAGACAGTTCCAGCCATGGTAAGGCTCTCCACAGTATGGACGAACGGACGAGGTCGGAAAACATATGGCGTTCTGTAAATGTCACAAAACTGGTAGTACACCGCTTTCGTCGACCACCGCGCTTTCTGAACGGAAGGAGATTTGAGTCTCATTCTTAAACCAGTTCGCCAAGTGCACCGGCAGCTGTGTGTTCCCAAAAAAACGTGTTGGCGGCAGGGATCACTGAGGAACATTACATGCACTATTCAAGGCTAAGCTCTCAGAAGTGTCTATTTCGAAGCAAGGTGAACGAAGCGCAGTACTCAGGTGAAATTGTCAAAGAAAGGCTATTGTTCACAGCTGTTCAAGGCGAGCGAGGAAGAAAAAAACATCGTTCGGAAGGAATTGATACCACAAAGGAGGCGCATATCGCCGAGAAAGCGCGCCAGGTGTGGAAACATTTACTCATGTTCCCAAATGTTGTGTAAAAAAAATTTCGTCCATCATAGTATTGCGTGAGAAAGGTTGCAGCAAAAGGTTATTTGCGTACGTTCAACTGGTATCGGCCTCTTTATTTCAAGGTGAAGAAGAGAGGGACGATTGTTATTTCAGTGAGAAGGCCAAAAAGCAAGGAAAAAAGAAGAAGCTTGTGATTGTTATCTTCTATGTACTCTTTTAAGGAAAACAAGAAAACATTAGAAAAAAGCCAGAAGTAAAGTGCCATGGTTTCTGAAGGAAGAAAGCAGTTCCCCTGCCAGAGACTGCAGTGCACATTGCCACCTTCTTGATGTCTGAAGTGGGGCAGAGTGTAAGAACGCGTCCTACACCGCTCTGTACTCAGTTGTGCAAGGCCGTTATGAAAAACAGTTGCTTCAAAGGAAATATGTCAAAAGTCACAGTTTCGCGGCTGGATTTGATTGTTGACGCAAAAAATGTACGTGTTACGCTCTGAGATTCCTTCTCCTGCTGGATGCGCCTCAGCTTCGTTGTCGAGGCAGGGTCGCGTAAGACGTCGTCAAACACTTGTTCATCTCGGGCTCGCGAAAAACGTTGACGTCAATAAGGAGTGAAACGACTTCGCAATCTACACCAATGAATTTGTGAACGAGGAAATTGTGGGTAGCTTCTTCCACAATCCATCTTCCGGTGAAGTTTGTTTAAAGATCTTTCTAGATGTGAGATTTAGAAGCCTATCCTTCCATTCCTGACACTTCACAAGCATCCAGGTTCAGATCCTGCAGTCCTAATTTTTCCAGCACGTTTCTTCTTTCATCACTGGTCCGCACATGACTTGTAGAACTTGCAGCACACTGAACGTTACACTTCAAAGACTCAGCCATAGACAACTCCTCCACAGCAATACAGGTAAAAACATCCACAATATTTTTGTTTTTCTTAATGACGATAACTTTGTCTGTAGGGTTCACGATCTTGAAAGGCACCCATCTACTGCCCCACATAGGTGTGATGATTCTTCCAATAATCACGTTCCTTGGACGGCATTTACACAGGGTAGGCTCGACAATGACTGTGCTCCCTACAGAAACAGAAGTTGACTCAGGAAGCTGAGCCAAGCAAGATGTTCATGGCGCGGTTCCAGAACTATTTTCTCTTTCAACTTAGCTGTGCCCACTTTATCAGGCATTTCTTCACCCTTCCATTGTTGCACATTAGAAAGCAGAGATAGGAACTGGTAACATTTCTGGGTTAACTGGGTTGGACACAAGTCTCCAGTATCCATCCGTCTCTTTCATTTTTTGAATTAGCCACTTGATCGCATTGCTGCCCAGAATCAAATCGTCGGTTTGGCCTGGAACCACTAAAACTGGGACAACCATCTTGCAGGCATAAACTGAGAGTTCAAGCTCATACATCACTTTTGGGTTAACACGCTGTCCGCCACACCCAATTATGACAACATCACCAGCAGGGAACTTTTGTAGATTTGGCTTGTGTTGTAACAAGAGACGTTCAGCAGCTTCACTCATCGTGCACGCCATGGAGCCACTGTCAACCATAGCTTTAAGTTGAAGGTCGCCCCATAGTGTCGCTGGTGTGTAAAACAGACTATCAATTCGCTGTACTCTGTGAGTGTTCTGAAATATTACAGTTGTCCCTGCAGGCTCAACGGAACTAGAAATACTATAAACTGAGGATGGATCATCCATACAACACTGGGTTGGAGGAATAAACTCACGATCCATGCTGTCCTCCTCTGAACTCAGATCTTCTAGTTTCCCAGCCCTTGAGAAGACGGTGATGACACCCTCTCAGGACAGACAAAGAGGGAATGATCAGGACACTGACACTGAAAGCACAACTTCTTGTCAAGAACAATGCGTGAGCCCAGAATGATCAGGGAACGAACAGACAGTGCATGGCAGATCATTGAGGCCTTTCACTGTTGGTAGACTCACTATGGGCTTCAAACATGTACCTGGCCTTTTGCAGTCAGATTCTCTTAACAGGACTTTTTCCAGTAAGCTCATGACACGCTCCAATGCAGATGCTTCCAGAGACTTGGACTGCTGAACATCAGAAGGAGCTGGAAGTGCTGCAGACGACAGTTCCACTTCGGTTCTATTCACAGGAATTTCAGTGGGAGCTGTTTTTCTTACTGTAGATACAAGACTGGAATCTGAGTGATACTCATTTCAAAATATCCGGAACTTCTCGCACAGTCCATGCATCAATTGTCTGATTGCAAGCTCTTTACATGGGCAGTGTCTGATGAACATGCGGGGTACCTCTGTTCCAGGACAATCCAGTACTTTACCCTGTTCTTTCAAACGCTCAGCAGCGATGTCAACAGCACGGTTTAGCCTGATCCAGTACTCGAAGGCATCTTCATCTGGTCTCGGTAAGGTGGAATAAAAGTCAGCCAGTGGGAGAGGAGAGCAAGGAGCAGCTTCAAAGTGTTTCCTGAGAATACTAAAGATTGCATCAGGGTTATGCACAATGTCAATGTCACAGTTTCTTATCCCTTGCTTTGCCCCTTAGGTGTACCATAATCTCTTCTGCTTGGTGCTCTTTTCTCAAATTATTGTGTTTAATATAGTCTCTCATGATGTCTATCCACTCACTTAAGTCAACAGTAGGGCTGCACGATTAATCGCACGATGTTGTTATGCGCATCTAATCAGTAAAGCCGTTTACTACATGAGAGCCGTAGATCACTGACCAGCTGAGCCATATCGCGTTAAATATCGCTGGCGATACGTCCTCGATATTAACGTGATTTGGATCAGCTTGTCTGTGATCTACGGCTCTTGTAGTAAATGCCGCTCCATCTGAAAGCAGGTGAAGGTGATTTTCTGCTAATCAAGGAACCGGCTTTACTGATTAGATGCTCATAACAACATCGTGCGATTAATCGTGCAGCCCTAGTCAACAGCATCAAAAACTCCTCCCCTGAAGCTAGGAGGTTCTCTCACATTTTTGGAAAAAGACAACTGGCTTCGCATCAGGTCCATCATTTGTGAAGCTGCACCATCAGCAGTTACGTTTCTGGCGGAATCATCAACTGAAAGTGAGTCAACTTTGTTGCTGTGTTGGGCTTAGTCTGTTGACTATGCTATCAGCAATTTGCTGACCAACCTGGCTGATTATGTCAGTCATTGCGGTGACAACATTTGGTGGCTGTGCATTAGGTAGGGTATGGAGTAGATGAAAATGTTGTGGTCTTGGATTTTCTGAATCATTACTCGTAGATGGGCCCTCAAAACCTAATGGATCTGAATTTGGGCTGTGACTATCTACGACCACATGAGTATCATTCTGTACATCAGGCCCACTGAACTGTAATGACTTTGGCACTTTCAATAAACCCCATCCTCTACCTTTACTTCCACAGACTGGAGTGTGACAGTTATCAAACCCACTCATGATGAACAACAGTACTCGTAAAAAAAATTAATACAATAAATCAAAAATTTAGAATTTGCAGTTCTCTGTATAGTAAATTGTCCTTCGCAAACATTGCAAATCGCTTAAATGCAAATGTCTCTATATAAAAGGTGTCTTTTCTTAAAAAATACGTTCCTGAGCAAAACTATGTCCACCTGACTCCAGCGGAAACTTTAAGATGAACCCTCGGCCGCTTCAGGAGCCATCTTGATTGAAGAAACAACGAGCACCAATGTGACTGTGTGTGTTTGTGCGGATGGAATCACACGGAGCAGGTGGATGGTCATGAATAGTCTTTTACTGAGCCTGGGACAAACAGACTGAAGACAAACAAACCACAAACTGGTTCATGGGCAGTGCATTCGCGCATCTTAATGTTGCTCACAGATCAGCAGGAGAGATGTGAAGCTCTGCTTGCTGGTACATTTTACAAAGTGAACATATAGTGGAATTAAACTAAAAATAAGACATACATTAAAGAAATAACATACAACTCACTGTCTCTGTTCTCATTTCTCATCAATTTACAATTGCAGACAGATAATACATTTAAGCAACTATCATTTTCATATTTTTGGTATAAAATGAAAAACAGAAAGAAAAGAACAGCCACCTAAAATGGCGCAGTCACTCAGTTCAGCACGTGCGAGCACACAGCACATGTGAGCACACAGACAGCACGTGGGCTAATGCTAACTCAGCTAATACATTTATACACAGAACATGACAAATTTGAATAAAAACATACCTGAAGACAAACAAACCACAAACTGGTTAGTGGGCAGTGCATTCGCACATCTTAATGTTGCTAGGTAACCAGTGTAGAGATGATAAAATCAGTGTTATATGATCGTATTTTCTTGACCTAGTAAGAACTCTAGCGGCTGCATTTTGGACTAACTGTAGCTTGTTTATTGAGGATGCAGGACAACCGGCTAATAAAGCATTACAGTAATCTAGTCTCGAGGTCATAAATGCATGAACTAACTTTTCTGCATCAGAAACAGATAGCATGTTACGTAGCTTAGCAATGTTTCTAAGGTGGAAAAAGGCTGTTCTTGTAACATATGAAATATGATTTTCGAAAGACAAGTTGCGGTCTAGTATAACACCCAGGTCTTTTACTGTAGTGGATAAAGTAACAGGACATCCATCTATATTAAAGTTGTATTGTAGGAGGTTTCGTGAGTAGTTTTTAGACCAATAAGTAATACTTCCGTCTTATCTGAATTTAATAGCAGGATATTACGCATCATCCAGCATTTTATATCTTTGAGACACTCTGTCAATTTAGATGAGTTAGTGTTTTCGTCTGGTCGTGATGAAATATATAGTTGAGTGTCATCAGCATAACAGTGGAAATTAATTCCATGTTTTCTTATAATATTACCCAGTGGCAGCATATATATTGAGAATAGCAGAGGGCCTAAAACCGATCCTTGCGGTACTCCATAGTCTACTGGCGTTATCTGTTTTCCCCATTTAAACAAACAAAATGAGAACGGTCCGATAAGTATGATCTAAACCAGCTTAATGCCTGTCCCTGAACACCAGTGTAGTTTTGTAGTCGATCCAGGAGTATTTTATGATCTATAGTGTCGAACACAGCGCTAAGATCAAGTAGGACTAGTATTGAGATACAGCCTTGGTCAGAAGCTAAAAGTAAATCATTTGTAATTTTAACTAGCGCAGTTTCTGTACTATGATGCGGTCTGAATCCTGACTGGAATTTTTCATAGATATCATTTTCTTGCAAGAAAGAGCACAATTGAGCGGACACAACTTTTTCTAGTATTTTTGACATAAATGGAAGATTTGAAATGGGTCTGTAATTTGCTAAGTTATTTAGATCTAATTGCGGTTTCTTAATGAGAGGTTTTATTACTGCCAGTTTGAATATTTTTGGAACATGACCTAAAGATAAAGACGAGTTAATAATATTGAGGAGAGGCTCTTCCACTACCGGTAACACTTCTTTCAGTAGTTTAGTGGGTATTGGATCTAATAAACATGTTGTTGGTTTAGATGCAATGATAAGTTTATTTAGCTCTTCCTGTCCTATCGTTGTAAAGCAGTGTAGTTGTTCTAGAGGGGCCATAATTGAGGCTGAATCATAAGACACTTACATTTTTGTTGTGTCACAAGGATTGTACATTTATAATTGTGTTTTGGATGCTTTCTATTTTCTCATTGAAGTAATTCATAAAATCATTACTGCTAAACTGTAACGGTATATTTTGCTCTGGTGATGTCTATTTATTTGTTAGTCTAGCCACGGTGTTAAATAAAAACCTTATTTTGGTTATCTTCTATTAGTTTGCGGAGATGCTCAGCCCTGGCTATTTTTAGAGCCTTTTTATAACGTGACATACTGTCTCTCCACGCGATTCTAAAGACCTCTAAATTAGTCTCCATTTACGCTCTAAGATACGAGTTTCTCTCTTGATAGCATGCGTAGCACTGTTGTACCAGGGTGCTTTAGTTTTCTCTCTAACCTTTTTTAATCTAATTGGTGCAACAATATCTAATGTACTAGTGAAAATGGTGCTCAAACTGCTAGTCATTTCATCTAATTCATCTGTTTGTTTGGGTTCACTTAGCAGCTTAGATAGATCAGGTAAGCTATTTGAGAATCTATCTATAGTGGTTGGAAGGATTGTTCTGCCTGGTCTATAACGTGGCGCAACATGACATATTTCAGTAGTACGTATTATGCAAGTCACCATGTAATGATCAGTGACATCATCGCTTGCGGTATAATATCTATATTAGTTGGATCGGTTCCATATGATATAATTAAACCTAGTGTATGATTTAGACGATGAGTGGGACCACTGACGTTTTGTTTGACCCCAAAGGAGTTTAATAAGTCTGTAAACGCAGCCCCTAAAGCATCATTTGTATTATCTACGTGTATATTAAAATCTCCAACAATTATTGCTTTATCGACATTCATCAATAGATCTGACAGAAAGTCTGCAAACTCCTTTAGGAATTCAGCATATGGCCCTGGAGGTCTATATACAGTAGCCAAGGCTAGAGATAATATGGATTTCTTTCTTACATCTAAGAGCGTAACATTTAGCACAAGTACTTCAAATGAATTAAACCTGTGACCTGTTTTCTGAGTAACATTAAAAATATCTTTATAGATTGTTGCAACACCGCCGCCACGGCCGATCAGACGAGGCTCATGCTTATAACAGTATCCTGGTGGACTAGACTCATTTAGACCGAAATACTCATTTGGTTTAAGCCAGGTTTCAGTAAGGCACAGAACATCAAAATTATTATCTGTGACCATTTCATTTACAATAACCGCCTTAGGTGTGAGCGATCTAATGTTTAGAAGACCTAGCTTTAAGAATTGTTTTTGTTCACTGATATTTAGATTTTCTGGTTTAATTACAATAAGATTTTTGCTAGATCCTGCACTAGATTTATTGTTTGGCTTCACTAAACGAGGAATAGACACAGTTTCTATATAACGCTCCACACTATGCATATTAGTTAAGTTAGGACAACAGAGGCTATGATTTGGACTTTGACTTACCAGTCATCTGGTGCTTAACATCTCGGAGATGTTGTCCGACAGAACACCCGCTCCGATTCTGCTGGGGTGGAGTCCGTCTGCCCGGTACAGCCTGGGTCGCTCCCAAAACAGATGACAATTATTTACAAAGAGCAGTTTCTGTTCATTACACATTAACATTAGCCATTCATTAAGTGCAAATAGTCTACTGAACCTTTCTTGTCCTTGTCTGTACGTGGGAAGCGGTCCGGAGACGATGATCGTTGCTTTAGGTGCTGTGCTGCGTACCGTCTCGATCAGGCTCATGTAGTCCTTCTTCAGAACCTCCGTCTGCCGCAGCCTGATGTCGTTCGCTCCTGCTTCCAGCACAACAGCTCCGATGCGGTTGTCACCGCTCACGATCTCGGGAACCTGAGCGGCGATATCAAGAACACGGGCACCAGGGAAGCAGTGAGTGTGCACCTTACCTTTGCTACCCGAAGTAGTGCGGACATGACGGACCATGGATGGGCTGATGATCACGGCGTCATCGCGTTCTGGCTCGCGAAGAGGGAGAAGCGGTTCCGAGTGGAGATCTCGAAGACCGGGAGGGGCGGAGAGGCAGCTCTGGTCCTGGCTCGTGTCTTCCGCTGCGTGACCCATGCTCCATGGTGTTGTGATGGCGTCGGAGTAAATGGAGTCTGAGATGATCGCGTCCTCCTGGACAGAGGAGCATACGGAGTAGACGAAGTCGGAGTCAAAGAGTTAACGTTACTAACCACTGATTTGTGAGCATCGGCGCGTGAAGCTTCAAGCGTTGAACGCCGATCCAACAGCTCGACTTGCTTCACCAGCAGACCACGGATCTGCTTCTCGACGTCTTCCAGCTCCTGCTTCACCGAGAAGAGCTCGAAAGTGTCCTCACCTGCACACAGAGGTAACGTTAGACACGGATCTGATGTGTTCGCCATTATAACAGATGAACAGTAAATCAGTAGTGATACTGCAATATAACTACTAATTTAGGACTGAAATGCCGGATATAACCCCGTATCTTTTCAGTGAAACGGGTGTAAAATAAGACGGCCGATGGGCGAAGGGCCACGCGTGGAATGCTAGCGGTCTAAAGGCTAGTAGCCTAGATTCGGAAAATTGGATCTAAGTAGCGATATCAAAGCAATCAACTTGTTTTTTATAAGGAAGAGTATCAAGGATAAGTTCACATGATCTAAAAATAGAAAGTGCTTGTTTATAAATTAGTGGTAAAGAAGAAAATCAAGGATTAGTGAAGAACTTCCCCGGAGCTACAAACGCAAATACAGATCACTCTGCATCTTAGCTATGGAAGGGTCTAGAGCCTCCATTTTAACACTCAGGTCTAAGTCTCATGGCCCTCTATCAGAATCCAGAGTTTCAAGAAGATCAGAGCAACTCAAAATTTCACCTGAAAAAAACAACAGTGGTAACCCTTATGTTTTTTTGGGGGGAGCGAAAAAAGTTTCTCCAATCTTCTTGAAACTCTGGATTCTGATAGAGGGCCATGGGACTTAGACCTGAGTGCAAAAATGGAGGCTCTAGACCCTTCCGTAGCTAAGATATCGAGATCCCACGTAGCATTTATGCCATTATAAATATCTCAATATCTCAGCTCTGTATGCCATTATAAATATCTAAATATCTCAGCTCTGAAAGGGTCTAGAGCCTACATTTTTGCACTCAGGTCTAAGTCCCATGGCCCTCTATCAGAATCCAGAGTTTCAAGAAGATTGGAGAAACTTTTTTTTTTCGCCCAAAAAAAAAAAACGAAAGGGGTACCACTGTCGTTATTTTTTCAGGTGAAATTTTGAGTTGCTCTGATCTTCTTGAAACCATATCTCCATCGTCTTTAAGGGTGTGTTAAATCTGACATAAGCTCTTCATACTGGAGCTACATCTCTACAGAAATCCAAAATATGGGCAGTTTTTACCTTTCCAATCTTTTTTTATGGACGCTTGAACTTAGCACATGCGATTGGTGCATTGGGACAGTTCTTCTGCTGTCAAGCCTTTATGTCTTTATCTGCTGTGGCTGAGCAGCCGTGCCATGATGCAACAGCAGTCTTATTGTGTCCCATAGGCAAAGTTGAAAGGAAAATAAAAAAGGATTGGTACAGTTCTAGTCTGAAGTACTCAAAATGTGCCTTTCGTGAAGCCCTTATATCCACTTTAATACCCCCTAAAGGAGGAAGAGAACATTTGACTGCAAATGTTCTGATACACGGCTTATCATGTATTGTGTAATATGCTAAGTACAAGAGTCCATGAAGAGTGGCGCACACTGCCCAAAACGGGGATTTATTCCAGCAGTCCTAGTGCTGATGTCCACTCATGCAACCTGAAAACTCAACGTGTTGTTTACCGTTCATTTATAATGACTTGTGAAATCTACAGTTATTTCAAAGTACAACAAATTGTTTTCAGTCAAAAGAGGTCTAGGAATGTCCCCATTTAGACGTAAACATGTATGTGTGTGTATGCAGTGTTTTAATGCCTTCATGACACAGAAACCTGTTTATCCTGACTGACAGACACGAGCACTCACAGATAATGAGCGCAGTTCTCCACCCTGACAGAGCGTGTGTGACATTGAGGCGCCGCTGCTGATTGGACGAGCCGCTCACAGCTGATTGGACCAGCCGCTCACAGGTGATTGGATGTTTGTAGGTCGATGCGAGGATCAGTCGCTTGTGTTTCTGTGCTTTCATGGATATGATTATGGAGAAGGCGAACTCTCTCTAGGGACATTAGAGACTGATAGTCATTCATCTGGAGCGAGATAATGACGAACACACACATACACAGTCACATGTGAAGAAAAAACACACTCTGGGTGGATGGACGGAAGTTCTGCTCACTCAGACTCAGTTTTCCAATATTTCCCATTCATTTCATTAGTGTTGTAAAAGGTTTATAACTGGTTTTAATTTGCTTTGTAATGATAAATAATGTAAGAATCGAAACAACATAGAAAAACTAAACTGAGTGCAAAGGATGACAGAAGCTGTTGTTTCTCTTCATGGCCTTCAAGCCTTTCTCTCATCTTTAGACGATAGTTTGAAAAATGGTCAGGTTGTGTTTGTTGGTCCATTTATAGGATGTGTCGGTTCCAATCCGACATTCTTAAAAAATTCCTGTTCCACTGAAGAAAGAACGTTTGGGAAAACAATCATTTTTATGATCTTGTTCAATATTTTTGTTTTTTCATTTTAAATGAAGATACATTTACTGTAGAAGCAAAATGACTGAAGATATTAACTCATCATCAATCAAATGAAGTGAGTTTGTGTTTAAACCGAGAAACAAAATCTGCATCGCTTTTTATACATTTCGTAAAATAAGAAAATAAGCAACACCAAGTAACTTTCTCTCCACGGTCGCCCCACAGGTTGGAAGCGGAATTGTCCATTAGTGCTGTCGTAAATAATTCCGCCCAGCGCATCCTACCGTCGCACACACACTCGCTGTTTATCCAGTGCCGGCTCGGGAATGGGCGTTTAGATAGGTAGATTATGTTGCATGATTTCATGAAAGTATAATGTATGATGTACATCGGAAAGGGAGAAAAACAAAATAATAACTATTGTAACGCTTGACATAAAGTCAATCAAATTTGCAGTTTTTTTGTGTCTCATTAGAACTACAGAACGCGCCCGATTTGGCAATCTTACACTGAATGGTTATAACAGATACATGACAGAAGTGTGACTTAATGAACCACTGAGACCAGTTTGGAAACATTATTTTAAGGTAAAAAATCTTTTCCCAATTTAAGAATGTTTTGATTTTTCTATAATTTTCTTAAACATCTGTATGGTATTTATCTTATTTTCGTCCAGTGGTGTGGTGTTTCTAAGGTCACTCTGAACTGGTTTCTGTGTGGGAATGCGCTGCTTTTTTCATGAATGATTTCTGTGGGATTAGACTCCATTAGGAGGTCGCAGTAATCCGGTGATTACAGTGTTCTGTCCTCAGCATCCGCTCGATTGCACAATCTAATGAAACATCGACACGCCTCCACATCATCTCTGCAGACGCACAACAGTCTCATTAATGAAGAAATCACTGAGACTCGTTCAGACTCAGCTTCAGCGCTGCTCTGCCTCAGGCTTCTGCTGGAGTCTGGGTTTGTTAGAGGGGTTTGAATAAAAACATTTGATCATCTAACTGGATAAATGTGTGTGTGTGTGTTGAGTTAGAAAAGCACATGACATCAAGAGCTGTCAGGAAGCAGATGGATCTCATTCAGTGTCAGGTTATAGTGGGTTCTCTCTACCCGTGCACACACACACACACTGCTCTGATTCAATCATCCACTCTGCAGTTTCCTTATCAGACATTCTGACCTACAGTAAAACTGTGACTGCAGGGAAAGATGTGTTTTGTTTAAAGGAGTATTACTGGAGTTTAACCCTAATCCCAAATTAGAAAACTCTGGGTTGTAAGTCACAATCCCAAGTTAGAAACTCTGAATTGCGAGTCAGAATTCCAAGTCGGAAACTTGGAATTGCTAGTCAGAAGAGTTGTGAGAAATAAAGTCATGGAACTTTTTTTTCCTGAAACATTTTAGGTCAACTAACTTTTAAAACTCGGACTTTCATGAAATAAAAGTTGGTAACTCGGAATTGTGAGTCAGAATCCCAAGTTAGAAAACTCTGAATTGTAACTCACAATCCCAAGTTGGGAAGTCTGAATTGCGAGCCAGAATTCCAAGTCGGAAACTTGGAATTGCATAAAATAAAAGTTGGAAACTTGGAATTGCAAGTCGGAATCCCAAGTTAGAAAACTCTGAATTGCAAGTCAGAATCCCAAGTTGGAAACTCAGAATTGCGAGTCAGAAGAGTTGTAAGAAATAAAGTCATGGGACTTTTTTCCTGAAACATTTTATGTCGACTAACTTTTCAAACTCTGACTTTCACAAAATAAAAGTTGGAAACTTGGAATTGCAAGTCGGAATCCCAAGTTAGAAAACTCTGAATTGCAAGTCAGAATCCCAAGTTGGAAACTTGGAATTACGAGTCAGAAGAGTTGTAAGAAATAAAGTCATGGGACTTTTTTCCTGAAACATTTTATGTCGACTAACTTTTCAAACTCTGACTTTCACAAAATAAAAGTTGGAAACTTGGAATTGCAAGTCGGAATCCCAAGATTAGAAAACTCTGAATTGCAAGTCAGAATCCCAAGTTGGAAACTTGGAATTACGAGTCAGAAGAGTTGTAAGAAATAAAGTCATGGGACTTTTTTCCTGAAACATTTTAGGTCGACTAACTTTTCAAACTCTGACTTTCACAAAATAAAAGTTGGAAACTTGGAATTGCAAGTCGGAATCCCAAGTTAGAAAACTCTGAATTGCAAGTCAGAATCCCAAGTTGGAAACTTGGAATTGCTATCAGAAGAGTTGTGAGAAATAAAGTCATGGAACTTTTTTCCTGAAACATTTTAGGTCAACTAACGTTTTTAACTCGGAATTGCATAAAAAAGTTGGTAACTCGGGATTGCAAGTCGGAATCCCAAGTTAGAAAACTCTGAATTGCAAGTCAGAATCCCAAGTTGGAAACTTGGAATTGCTAGTCAGAACAATTGTGAGAAATAAAGTCATGAAACTTTTTTCCTGAAACATTTTTAGGTCGACTAACTTTTAAAACTCTGACTTTCACAAAATAAAAGTTGGAAACTTGTAATTGCAAGTTAGAATCCCAAGTTAGAAAACTCTGAATTGCAAGTCAGAATCCCAAGTTGGAAACATGGAATTGCTATCAGAAGAGTTGTGAGAAATAAAGTCATGAAACTTTTTTCCTGAAACATTTTAGGTTGACTAACTTTTAAAACTTGGACTATCACGAAATAAAAAGTTGGAAACTTGGAATTGCAAGTCGGAATCCCAAGTTAGAAAACTCTGAATTGCAAGACAGAATCCCAAATTGGAAACTTGGAATTGCGAGTCAGAAGAGTTGTAAGAAATAAAGTCATGGGACTTTTTTCCTGAAACATTTTAGGTCGACTAACTTTTAAAACTTGGACTTTCACGAAATAAAAGTTGGAAACTTGGAATTGCAAGTCGGAATCCCAAGTTAGAAAACTCTGAATTGCAAGAAAGAATCCCAAATTGGAAACTTGGAATTGCAGAGTCAGAAGAGTTGTAAGAAATAAAGTCATGGAACTTTTTTTGCAGCAAGATTTTAGGTCGACTAACTTTTAAAACTTGGACTTTCACGAAATAGAAGTTGGTAACTCGGAATTGCAGAGTCGGAATCCCAAGTTAGAAAACTCTGAATTGTAACTCGCAATCCCAAGTTGGAGTCAGAATTCCAAGTCGGAAACTTGAAATTGCTATAAATAAAAGTTGGTAACTTGGAATTGCAATTCAGAAGTGTTGTGAGAAATTGCATCATGGAAATTTTTTCCAGAAAATTTTTGTCAACTAAATTTTTGAAATTTGGAATTGCAAGTTTCTGACATGGAATTCAGACTCGCAATTCCAAAATATAAAGTCTGAAATTAGTAATATCCAAAAAGTTTCAGAAACAAGTTCCCTGGCTTTTTTCTCACTCAGGAATCCGTTTCAATGATGTGGAATTTGCCGTTTGTAAAAATTCAAGTCAATCTCTGAAACAGTCACATTAAAAACAGCTGAACAGTGTCACATGACTCACATCACAGAACTCCTGACCGGAGATGGAGATTAGCGGATCTGTTGATCTCTTCATAATCCAGACACACAACACACACTCCTGGACGGAGAGATGGAGTCTGAATCTCCACGTTTCTGAAGGAAAGCCATCTGCGAATCATATTCTGAATCACACACACACACACATCAAGATCATCAGGAGCATCAATATCTGAGGCTGGATTACAGTGTCTGCTGAATTATTGATCAGTTATAATAACATCGCAGAAATGAGTCCTTCATCTCCTCTAGAACAGCATGTTTATCAGTGTAACGCATCATCGTTTTACAGAACAAACACTCTTAAATCAAAATACATTTACTCTTCTGAGAAACACACACACACACCTCAACTACTGAAACACCTGCAACAACTACAAGAAATGACGTTTTATGCTCATTTTATTAAAAAAATATCTGTGCACATGACTGTTAGTGTACATTCATAAGTGTGTGACTGAAAAAAATAACATTCACTCACACACACACACACACACTTTGCTCATGGTCAGGGTTCATGTTTTAGCTGAACACAGTTTATTACAGTGAATCTACAGGCTTCTCTTTTGTAAACAGTAATGAAACACTATAAAGCATGACGACGATATTAAATCTGTCCTGTAACGATTCTTCAAACATTCACGATCAACAAACCTGGACCTCCAGAACCTCTCGTCTTCCAGCACTCTCAAATCAACACACATCTACTGGAGAAGAACAAACCACACTGAACATATGAAGACTGGTTTATATATAAAATAAAAAGTGTGTTTGTGCTTAAAACTAAAAAGTTGAATGTTCTGACCCGCGGGCAGATATGGGCTCTTGTTTTGAGCTCAAACTCACTTCATTTTGACACATATGTTTTCATATCCTCAGTGTTGTTTCTCTTGATTTGAGAGTGTTTAGATGTGAGTGCTGGAAGACGAGACAGAAACACTGAGGAGGAACATCATTATAAATCTTGCAGTAAACAAACCTCAGTGTATTCATGAAACAGAAACACACACACACACACACCGACTCTATAAAGGAATAAATAAGAGCATTATAAAAGCGTTATGATCCGGTGTGTGAAGAGACTGCAGGAGTCCCGCCCTGTCGTCGAGAGGGTCAAGGGTCATGTGCAGTCGCCCCTGACGTCAAGGGGGGTCAAGGGTCATATGCTGTCGCTCCTTTCGGCAGGAGGTCAAAGGTCATGTGCAGTCACTCCTGCCGGCAAGAGGTCAAGGGTTATGTGCTGTCACTCCAGTCTGCGAAAGGTCAAGTGTCCCATGCACTTGCTCCTGTCGGCGAGAGGTCAAGGGTCATGTGCTGTCGCTCCTGTCGGCGAGAGGTCAAGGGTCATATGATGTCGCTCCTGTCGGCAAGAGGTCAAGGGTCATGTGCTGTCGCTCCTGTCGGGGGAGAGGTCAAGGGTAATGAGCAGTCGCTCCTGTCGGCGAGAGGTCAAGGGTCATGTGCTGTCGCTCCTGTCGGCAAGAGGTCAAGGGTCATGTGCTGTCGCTCCCGTCTGGGAGAGGTCAAGGGTCATGTGCTGTCGCTCCTGGCGGCGAGAGGTCAAGGGTCATGTGCTGTCGCTCCTGTCGGCGAGAGGTCAAGGGTTATGTGCTGCCGCTCCCGTCTGGGAGAGGTCAAGGGTCATGTGCTGTCGCTCCTGGCGGCGAGAGGTCAGAGGGTCATGTGCTGTCGCTCCTGTCGGGGAGAGGTCGAGGGTCATGTCCGGTCAGCGGAGGTCAAGGGTCACCTGCAGTCGCTCCACTGGCACACGGTGAGGTTTGGCAGGAGTCGCTCAGAGTTCTGGGATATTGCACTCAGTGTAAAGGCCGATCAGTTACTGAGGGAGTAAGGCCTCTCCTGTGGAATCTCTCCGGCAGGACTGATGATGATGAGGAAGAGGATGATGATGATGATGGCAGTCCACAGAGATAACTTTTTTGTCGTTAAATGTTTTTTAGATGATACTACATGTTTCAGAACATCCGGATAACATTCAAAATGAATGTTCCAGTAATGTTTGATATAACGTTCCCTTAACCAAGAGCAACACTCGTTTCACAGAACATTCAGGAATAACCTGCGTCTCCATGGGAAAGGTGTCAGAACGCTCCCAGAACATCTTTCTGAAAACTAGATAACATTTGACCCATGATTGAGTTTGATTAAAACACTGATCGGATTCTTTGACCTTCTGATGCTATTGCTCTTTTCGGACTGAATTTTATTTGTTTTTCTTCATGGGAATAGTACGAAACGAAAAGGTTTTGGCACTTGCTGTGTGAACATAAAAAAAATCATGGACGTTTCGTAAGGTTCAATGATCCAGAAAACAATAGACACACTCGCGGTCAGAAATGACGCATTATAAACGACTGTAGTTTCCTCTAGTGGAAACGTTCTGAACTGCAGCCGAACACACACTCACTGAACGCTCGTTACTGAGATCAGCTCACATGCGGACGCAGGCTCGTTTACATTTATGATTACGATTTTCTTACACTTTCAGAGTAAAAAGTGATTTTCACAACAATAAACTTAAAATTCTGTAACTTTTGTTATGTTAGGTTCACTTTTGAAAACTTTTTTCACTTCAGAAATAATCAATAAAGTGTCGTGTTTGAAAAGCGTTCAGAAATCTGGAAATAACTTCAGTCTGTCCTGTAAGCGTTCGAGATTCTTCCACAGTTTAGGCTTCAGGTCTGTGCTCAAAACGGGAATATAAATACAGCGCAAATATAACGTAGTGTTAAAAATACCCTAAAAATACAAAATATGAAATAAAAAACATTATCAAACTACAAAATAGTACATTAATTTAATTGAAATAAAAAAAATCACTGAGGCTAAGAGCATTAGAGTTAAATAAGAACCAGAATAGAGTTCTGTAATTATCACTTCTGACTCTTTAAAGTACAGTAAAGTAAAATAACACAATTTGGTCTGTGACAGCAGAATAGAAATATTTATAATTCTGCTTAACTACGGATGTTCGTTAGAGACACAACATTCACCTCTGACTACATTATTTACATCATTTAATAATAATAATAATTATACACATGAAAGGTTCAAAATTTGGTGCTGAATTAAATCTGTCTTGATCACGTGACACGGGCGCGGTTAAGAGCTCTGAGATAATAATATCATATATCTATGTTTTATATGGAGTGAGTCTGTATGGTGTAAAGCTAATCACGCAACTTTCACTGTTTACATCATTTTCATTGTGTTGAATTCAGATGTAGCCTATTACTGAGTGGATTGAGGAGTGTGTGTTCGGGCTGCTGTGTGTGTGCGCGCCGGAAGTGTTTAACATCTGCACTGTTTTCCAGCAACACTAATATCTGAACATTCATAACTCACGATATATCTCCTGGAGAAGAACATAATGACTGAAGATATTCACTCTTGTTTTATGAAGAATATTGTCTTTCATTTTTGTTCTTGTTTTAAGCAAAAAATAAATTTTTCAATATTTCCATAAAACAAGACTGAAGTCAAGATATGAAAATATATGACATGGATATCTGAAGTCATTTTGCGTCTGCACTCGAACCCCAGACAGCAGCGCAGTGTCGGCCCAGACCCGGCCCAGATCCGGCCCAGATGTACCAGCGATGTTTACATGCAGATGATCATGTTTTTCACCGCTTGCACCTTCGATCCTGTTTCAGAGTGTGTGTTCTCCAGCTCAAACTGATAAACATTTGATTTCTGTGTTCTGTAGACCGGTGTCGCGTTAGTTAATCACTAATGATCTTCACAACGGAAGTGAATCAATCAAAACTAACTTTATCTGGACGAAAACTTCTAGATCTGCTGTAAAGCCCAAACACTCTCTGTGACTGTGAAACTATAGAGTGTTAAAGCGCTGTATAGATGAGGAGACTGGACCGGATGTGTCCAACGCGCTGCTGCTGCTGAGTTCAGGCACTCTCTGACTATCATCATCATCATCATCATCATCATCATACTAAGAGCTGCACGCATGATAAGTGCGCGCCACTCACCGGGTCACGTGTCAACAACTGTAAGCATTTCATACACATGTCCAGGAACTGTATGCAGCGCGTTCACAGTCCAGCGTCAGTGCGCGCGCTCTCGGTCAGTGAATCCCGTTCTGCGTGAACGCGCCATCCGCCTCGCGCTCCACATCGCACGCGTCGTCCTCGTCATCACCGTGCGAAAGCTGCGAGATCCGGTCGAACGCGTCCACGGCGTTCGGGATGATGTTGACGTACGCTCCCGCGACCTCCTTGTGGAACAGCGTGTCCTGGTTGTAGGACACGAGCTCGTTGCTGATGTTGACCGTGTCCACGGGGTCCGGCACCGGTTCCGGCAGCCCAGCAGGCTCGAGAAGCTCTTGCGGAACTCCGCGTTGAACGCGTAGATCACGGGGTTGAGCGACGAGTTGGTCCAGCCGAACCACACGAACACGTCGAAGGTGGTGTCGCTGACGCACGGCGGGCCCGCGGACGGTTCGCGGGGGCAGAACGGAACCACGCAGTTCAGCACGAAGAACGGCAGCCAGCAGAACACGAACACGCCCATGATCACGGACAGAGTCTTCAGAACTTTAGTCTCGCGGTTGAAGTTCGTCTTCAGGCTGCTGTGTGAATGGTGATGGTGATGATGGTGGCGCGCGAGCCGGTTCGCACGGCTTTTTTGCGCTTGTGCTGCCGCGCGCTCCAGTGAAGCTATCCTCCGGATCTGGATGTGCGCGATCCGGTAGATCCGCGTGTACGTGACGATCATGATGGCCACGGGGATGTAGAAGCTGATGAGGGATGAGGAGATCGCGTACTCCAGGCTCAGGCTCGAGTCGCAGGTGTCCTCGGCGGCGCGCGCGTCGGTGGCGTTGGACCCGGACTCCGCGGAGGCTTTGTGCCAGTCGAGCTGCACCGGGATGAAGGAGATGAGCACCGACAGGGTCCACAACGCGCCGATCATCACGCACGCCACGCGCGGGGTCATCTTGCGCTCGTAGCGGAACGGGCTGCTGATGGCCCAGTAGCGGTCCACGCTGATCACGCACAGGTTCAGGATGGACGCGGTGGAGCGCGTGATGTCGAACGCCACCCAGATGTCGCAGAACGCACCGAACGGCCAGAACCCGGTGACCTCCGTGACCGCCTTCCACGGCATAACGAGCACGGCCACGAGCAGGTCCGAGACGGCCAGCGACACGATGAAGATGTTCGTGACTTTTGCGCGCAGGTGTCGGAACCGCAGCGCGGCCGCGCACACCAGAAGTGTTCCGAACAGAGTCCAGAGGATCAGAACGCTCAGCGCGGTCCCGGTGAGCGCGCGCGCCAGCAGCTCCCGCGGCTCCGGCTCGGTTCGGTTGGGCATGTTGAGTCCCGGGCGCGCTCACGGGTCGCCATCGGGGGCTGTGTGCGAGCGCGCGCGTCTCCGGTGCTGGTGTGTCCCGCATTACGGACGCGCTCGATCAAACTGGGAATCCGACACCGAGCGGGTCCAGATGATCTGAGCGATAGAGAACAGTGCACTGCTATTTTGAGCGAGCGGAGCAGAGCGAGAGCAAGCGAGAGAGAGAGAGAGAGAGAGAGAGAGAGCGAGGCGAGAGAGCGAGAGAGAGAGAGAGAGAGAGAGAGAGAGAGAGAGAGAGAGAGAGAGAGAGAGAGAGAGAGAGAGAGAGAGAGAGAGAGAGAGAGAGAGAGAGAGAGAGAGAGAGAGAGAGAGAGAGAGAGAGAGAGACAAGAGAGAGAGAGAGAGAGAGAGAAGAGAGAGAGAGAGAGAGAGAGAGAGAGAGAGAGAGACAGAGAGAGAGAGCGAGAGAGAGAGAGAGAGAGAGAGAGAGAGAGAGAGAGAGAGAGAGAGAGAGAGAGAGAGAGAGAGAGAGAGAGAGATTTCACTCACACACACTGAATTCTAAACTGTTCATAAAAATTCTTAATGTTGATTAGTTGTTCTACTTAACTTTTTTATTTATTTTTTATTTGTATCTAGCCCTATGTATATATTCTATGTATGATGCTTACAAATGCTTTAATACATTGAAACATTTAAAGCACATTTTTAATTAAGAGAGAGAATGAATAAAATGTGTGAAAAAATAAGAACAATCATGGGGTTTTATTTAGTGCAATAGAACACAATTCAATAATTCTCTTCTTCTTTTCCATTTTGGCTTTTGTATTTCAGCATATTTCTCTTATATTTTATCTACTGAAATATAATGCAGACGAGATGCATGCAGTTCTTTCACAATCATATTGTGGGAGTTTTTTATTGTCGGGTAACAAATGCAAGAAAAATGTCAAACCGCAAAACAAGTGTGCGCAGTGAACGTCATGGCGTTATAAGCATTAGCAGCGTTCATATGTTCCTCATAAAGCAACTGATTCTCTCATATTGACTGCGCGCGCGACGCGATTGAGTTTTGCTTTGAAGATTCATTCAAATCAGCGCAACTTATGCCGCGGAACACGAGCATTTAAGCATGTTCACACGTTTGTGACACTGTTTATTTTAATTTAAGTTGTTTTACAATATTTTTATTTTATTGTGATGATTTTTTATTATTATTCTAGGAATTGCAAGCTTTGGCTATATTGTTATATTTATTACCATATTATGTATTATTTAACAGTCAGGCCGAACAAAGCAATCATAATTTGAATTTTAAAATGTCATAAGTGTGCTCTGCAGCGCCGCCTACAGGCGTGCAGCGCGCGTGTGCGTGCGTGTGTGTGTGTGTGTGTGTGTGTGTGTGTGTGTGTGTGTGTGTGTGTGTGTGTGTGTGTGTGTGTGTGTGTGTGTGTGTGTGTGTGTGTGTGTGTGTGTGTGTGTGTGTGTGTGTGTGTGTGTGTGTGTATGTGTGTGTGTACGCGGAGGAACATCTCTGTGGGATGTTAAAAGCCTCAGGTGTCGCAGCTCGAGAGGTGAAGCTGCAGTCCGACATGAGCCGGGACACACGTCAAGCCAGAGGGGATTGTGGGATCGCATGTGGAACGAGAGCTTGACCTGTCAGTCACAATGAGACGCACAGCTGTGTTTCACCCCGCAGACACACACACACACACACTGACCTGATCTTCTCTAGTCCTCACTGTTGACGAACTCAAGTCGCTTTTGGTCAAATCTTCACATCTCCATATCTTCAGTCATATTCTGTAATGTATAATTATGTATCTTGATTAAACCCCCTGCTGCTCTTCAAATGACCAATTTCTTATTTGTTTTTTCAATGAAATGAATGTTCTATATTTCAGTTTGAAAATGTTTAAATAGCCTATACATATATATTATGTATTTTTAGGGGATTTTATTTATTTTCATGAATCCATTTATTCACGTTTTGAGCATAGACCTTAATCTTTCCAGCTTAAACTGTGGAGAATGCTTTAAAGGACAGACTGCAGTTTGATCTCTTCTCAGAGGGGCCGTTTACACCTGGCCACTTCATGAGTTTTCTGTGTATTCGGATAGCTATCCGATCAGTTGAAAAGACCAGGTGTAAATGCCCCCGAAACGCATTTCCAGGCGTGATTTGAATCTGATCGCTCAAACCACTTCAGAAGGTGGTCTGGGCCGCATTCCAGACGAAACTGGACATGTGTAAATGCATCTGGTTCTTGAAACCACATATGTAAATGTTACTACTCCTAAAAATGCTAAAAAATAAATGCGTGAGAGCGTGTTATAGGCCATTTGTCATGCTATTTAGTCACATATGACGACGCTACTGCGACGCGCATCACCTCAGATGAGCAGCTTCAGCGCCAATCAAGCCAGCGTGCCGCAATCTATCGCAAATTAAAGTGAAAGTAAGTCGCAGACGATTAACACTACCATCTTAATTAGAAGTAAAGATACGAAATGATCTTACCAGTTTTGTTGCCGCTCTCTCTTATCGCCATCTTTGCTGATTTTGATATTAGCCGATGATCAATAAAATCCAGCGTATCTGTTGCTTTCGGTGACGTGCACTCCATTAAATCCGCATATAGCGCGGGAATTGAAAATCGGATTTATATCCGTTTTGCAAAAACACATGTATGTGACCAGGTGTAAATGGAATCGTTTTTATAAATCAGATAGCTATGCGATCTGAGAAAACGCATCAGAGTGGCCAGGTCTAAACATTTCCAGAGAAGACTCTCGGCAGATTATTGATGAAGGAAAAAAGTTACAGAATTTTACGTGTATTTTTATGAAAAATGCAGAAAAATGCTATTTTCAAATTTTATAAAATTTATAAAATCACGTTTTACTCTAAAACTGTAAGAAATCTAAGTCATAAATGTAAACAAGTGTGTCCGCATTGGTCGCATGTGAGCTGAGCGTTCAGTGTGTGTTCGGCTGCATTTCCGAACGCTTCCACTGAGAGGAAACTCTACATTCTTTTATAATGCGTCATTTTCCGAACATTTTGACCTTTTCACCCAAAAATGACCGAGGAGCACCAGCGGTTGAGGAATGTTTAATTTTAACATGTTGTGTCGCTTCAAACCTGTTTGTGGAACATTAAAGTCAACGGGGTCCACTTGGCTCCACATTCTTCAAAATATCTTCCTTTACTTAAAAAAGACAGTCAGTCAAAATAGAATGGAAACAACATGAGACATCATAAATGATAGTTAAACTGACCTGTAATTTCCCAGCAGATTCTCATCTTGAAGAACCAGACGGCCACAGGACTAAGTCTCCACACACACACACACACACACACACACACACACACACACACACACACACAAACACACTCAATCTGACGCTTTAATAACTTCGCAGTCTGAATAAATGTTTAGATTTGACTTCATTATGGAGATTCAAAGATCTGACGCAGAAAAAGCGGACGATCCCGGGAATAATCACAATCTCTGGAGTGTTTAAAGACACACTCACACACACACACACACACTTCAGCTTAGTCATACGCTTGAGTCGAACGTTAAGGAAAGATCAGGTAAAGCCACAGTTTACATCGTAGAATATCAGATTTATTTGAAGTTTACACACATTTACTGATTTACTGAAAGTGCATAAAGATCTTGTTGTGTTAAACGTGTGCGTGTGTTTGGAGACGTTTAAAACAAGAAAAAGGGTTGATATATCCTTTACAGTCTGCTGATCATCAACAGTGAAACAAACACACTCACTCACACACACACACCTGACTGAAAGACTGTTTTAACATCATTTCTGCTCAGACTGAAGAACAACTTCCAACTGAGAACTTTCCATAAGAGAATGTCTGTAAACTGAACCTCATTTAGCTGTGTGTGTGTGTGTGTGCTGGTGTGTGTGTGTGTGTGTGTGTGAGAGAGGTGTTGAGCAAGAGAGTGTGTAAGTGTGTGTGTGTGTGTGTGTGTGTGTGTGTGTGTGTGTGTGTGTGTGTGTGTGTGTGTGTGTGTGTGTGTGTGTGTGTGTGTGTGTGTGTGTGTGTGTGTGTGTGTGTGTGTGTGTGTGTGTGTGTGTGTGTGAGAAAGTGTGTGTGTGAGTGTGTGTGTGAGAGAGAGAGAGTGTGTGAGTGTGTGTGTAGAGAGTGAGAGAGAGAGAGAGAGAGAGAGAGTGTGTGTGTGTGAGAGAGAGGTGTGAGCAAGAGAGTGTGGAAGTGGAAGTGTGTGTGTGTGTGTGTGTGTGTGTGTGTGTGTGTGTGTGTGTGTGTGTGTGTGTGTGTGTGTGTGTGTGTGTGTGTGTGTGTGTGTGTGTGTGTGTGTGTGTGTGTGTGTGTGTGTGTGTGTGTGTGTGTATGTATGTATATGTGTGTGTAGATGATGTGTGTGTGAGAGAGAGAGAGTGTGTGAGTGTGTGTGTGAGAGAGAGAGAGAGAGAGAGTGTGTGTGTGTGTGTGAGAGAGAGAGAGAGAGAGAGAGAGAGTGTGTGAGAGAGAGTTTGAGCATCTGGACTTCTACAATCCTCCTCCTGCAAAAACCATGAATAATATAATCATCCCAGAATCCCAGCAGAGCTTCCCATTAAATCCACAAAGGCTTCGAATAAAACCTTATTTCTCCTCATCGGTCTCAGCAGTCACACACATCTTCACACACACATGATCTTCACACACACACACACACACACACACACACACACACACACACACACACATCATCTAACACCTACACACCCACACCTACACACCCACACACACACACACACACACACACACAAGTGTGAGAACCAACAGTAATGCAGACGATACACATGTATAGCAGGTTTCGGGGCGTGGGCGATTCAATACATGTCCGTTCCCACGACACACACACCTTTCCCACATGACATCACCTGAAGAAATGATGAAACATGACGAGGTAAACTCCGTCTCAGTCTGGGATGTGATTGGCCTGTCACTGGTCATGTGATTGGCCTGTCACTAGTCATGTGATTGGCGTGTGAAAGTTTTTATGCTGTATACTACGAAAAACATTAAAGATAAAGTACAATATGCACCAGATTTGAGGTCGATGGCCTGATAGATTCAAGGGTGTCCGGCGGGACAGTGTGCGGAAAACAACCGGATCAAATCCCTCCGAGAACTGGATATAAGAGTGTTGGACTGAAGACGTGTAAACTTTGAGGAGTGTGTGAGAATCTTCAGGCCTGAGAACGTCTAGAGCCAATCAAACCCATGAGAACTTGATCAGATCCACACACATGATCGCTTATAATGAACGCAGACTGATGGTGTGTGTGTGTGTGTGTGTGTGTACAGTGTTTGAGCACCAGATAAAGTTCCAGAGTCGTCACATGATTCGGATGGTTCCCGCTCTGACTGGTCACATGACTGGCCCTCAGACCTTCCTGAAGACCTCGAAGAGCGAGGCCACGAGAGTGCATGCGGTAGAAGAGGCTCATGGGAATGGCCACGTTCAGAACCGTGGTCCACGCGCTTGAACCCGAAGGTCTCGAGTCTCCAGAACACTGTCGATACTGGGGCCGGCAGCCGAAGGCCGGAAGGATCCACAGCTGAAGCAGAGACAAAACCACATATCAGACCTGCATCCACATTTACTGACCACGCAAACACACAGCAGAACATGCTTAGCAGAACGCGCTTAGCAAACGCACTTAGCAGAACACACTTAGCAGAACACACTTAGCAGAACACACTTCAGCAGGACACACTTCAGCAGGACACACTTAGCAGGACACACTTAGCAGAGACACACTTAGCAGAACACACTTAGCAGAACACACTTAGCAGAACACACTTAGCAGAACACACGCTGTAGCAGAACACACCGACTTCAGCAGAAACACACGCTGAGCAGAACACACGCTGAGCAGGACACACTTAGCAGGACACACTTAGCAGGACACACTTAGCAGAAGCGTTTAGCAGAACAGTACTTAGCAGAATACACTTAGCAGAACACACTTAGCAGAACGCACTGAGCGGAACACGACTTGAGCAGGAACGCACTTGAGCAGAAGACACACTTCAGCAGGACGCACTTAGCAGGACACACTTAACGGGACGCACTTCAGCAGGACACACTTAGCAGGACACACTTCAGCAGAACGCACTGAAGCAGAACGCGCTATGGCCAAAACACGCGACTCAGCAGAACACACGCTTAGCAGAACGCGCGACTAGCAAACGCACGCTAACAGCACTTAGCAGGACACACTCAGCAGGACGCACTTCAGCAGAAGCCGCGATTTAGCAGAACGTACTTCAGCAGAGTGCGCTAACCAAACGCACGTTAGCAGAACGCGCTTCAGCAGAACAGACGACTTGGCGGAACGCCACTTAGCGGAACGCACTGGCAGAACACGCTCAGCAGAACGCACTTCAGCAGAACACACTTAGCAGAACGCACTAAGCAGGTGACGCGCTCAGCAGAACGCACTGCTAGCGGAACGCGCTTAGCGAACGCGCTAGCAGAACGCGACTTAGCAGAACACACTTAGCAGAACACACTGAGCAGGACACACTTAGCAGGACGCACTTAGCAGGACACACTTAGCAGAACACACTTAGCAGAACGACGACATGTTAGCAGAACACACTTGGCAGAACGCATTCAGCAGAACATACTTAGCAGAACGCGCTTAGCAGAACACGTTTAGCAGAACATACTTAGCAGAATACGACTTTAGCAGATTGACGCTTAGCAGAACGCGACTTAGCAGAACACAGCTTAGCAGAACGACGCTCAGCAGAACGCGCTTAGCAGAAACACACTTAGCAGGACACGCGCTTCAGCAGAACACACTTCAGCAGGACACATTTAGCAGAACACACTTCAGCAGAACACACTTAGCAGAACACGCTTAGCAGAACATACTTGGCAGAATGCGACTCAGCAGGACACACTTAGCAGAACGCACTTAGCGGAAGGCTTAGTGAACACACTTAGCAGAACACACTTACGAACGGCTGGCAGAACACGACTTAGCAGAACACACTTAGCAGAACACCACTTAGCAGAACACGCTTAGCAGAACACACGTTAGCAGAACACACTTAGCAGAACGCACTTAGCAGAACACACTTAGCAGAACACGCTTAGCAGAACACACTTAGCAGAACACACTTAGCAGAACACACTTAGCAGAACACACTTAGCAGAACACACTTAGCAGAACACACTTAGCAGAACACACTTAGCAGAACACACTTAGCAGAACACACTTAGCAGAACACACTTAGCAGAACACACTTAGCAGAACACACTTAGCAGAACACACTTAGCAGAACACACTTAGCAGAACACACTTAGCAGAACACACTTAGCAGAACACACTTAGCAGAACACACTTAGCAGGACACACTTAGCAGGACACACTTAGCAGGACACGTTTAGCAGAACATACTTAGCAGAACACACTTAGCAGAACGACGTTTAGCAGAACATACTTAGCAGAATGCGACTTAGCAGAACACACTTAGCAGAACACACTTAGCAGAACACACTTAGCAGAACACGCTTAGCAGAACACACGCTTAGCAGAACACACGCTTAGCAGAACACGCATAGCAGAACACACTTAGCAGAACACACTTAGCAGAACACGACTTAGCAGGACACACTTAGCAGGACACACTTAGCAGGACACACTTAGCAGAACACGCTTAGCAGAACATACTTAGCAGAACACACTTAGCAGAACACGATTTATCAGAACATACTTAGCAGGACACACTTAGCAGGACACACTTAGCAGGACACAATTAGCAGGACACACTTAGTAGAATGCCCTGAACACACTTAGCAGAACACTTAGCAGAACACACTTAGCAGAACACACTTAGCAGAACACACTTAGCAGAACACACTTAGCATGACACACTAAGCAGAACACACTTAGCAGAACACACTTAGCAGAACACACTTAGCAGAACGCCCTGAACACACTTAGCAGAACACACTTAGCAGATCACACTTAGCAGGACACGCTTAGCAGAACACACTTAGCAGATCACACTTAGCAGGACACGACTTAGCAGAACACACTTAGCAGAACACACTTAGCAGAACACACTTAGCAGATCACACTTAGCAGGACACGACTTAGCAGGACACAACTTGCGCAGAACACGACTTGCAGCAGAACACAACTTCGCGGAACACGACTTCAGCAGAACGCCACGCTTCGCAGAACGCAACTGCGCAGACGACTTCAGCGGGACACGACTTCAGCGAGACGACTGAGCAGAACAGCTTAGCAGAACACGACTTAGCGGAACACGGCTTAGCAGAACACGACTTCAGCAGAACACGACTTAGCAGAACGACGACTTCAGCAGAACACAGCTTAGCAGAACACGACTTCAGCAGAACACGACTGTCAGCGGAAGCATTCGCAAACACGACTTCGCAAACACGTTCAGCGAGAACACAGCTTCAGCGGGACACGACTTCAGCAGAACGCGACTTAGCAGAACACGGCTTAGCAGAACGCGGCTTAGCGGAACCCGACTTAGCAGAACACGACTTAGCAGAACACGCTTAGCAGAACACGACTTAGCAGAACACGACTTAGCAGAACACGACCTAGCAGGACACACTACGCAGAACACCGACTTCGCAGAACACGACTTTCGCAGAACACGACTTCGCAAAACGCGACTTGCGCCAAACACGACTTAGCAGAACACACTTAGCAGATCACACTTAGCAGGACGACACTTAGCAGGACACACTTAGCAGGAGCACGACTTCGCAGAACGCGACTTCAGCAGATCACACTTAGCAGGACACACTTCAGCAGGACACACTTAGCAGAACACACTGCAGCAGATCACACTTAGCAGGACACACTTAGCAGGACACACTTAGCAGGAGACTGACTTCAGCAGGACGCGACTTAGCGGAACACGACTTAGCGGAATTGACTTAGCAGAACACAGCTTAGCAGAACACGACTTCAGCAGAACACGACTTAGCAGAACGCGACTGAACAGATCACACTTCGCAGGAACGCGACTCGCAAACGACGACTTCGCGCGAACGACTTGCACGAACACGTTCGCGGAACGCACTTCGCAAACGCGACTTGCGCCGAACACGACTTCGCAGAACACGACTGCAGCGGGAACGACGTTCAGCGGAAACACAGCTTCAGCAGGAACACGACTTAGCAGGAGTACGACTAGCAGAACGCGACTTAGCGGAACACGACTTAGCAGAACACGGCTTAGCAGAACACGGCTTGAGCAGAACCGACTTGAGCAGAACACGACTTAGCAGAACACGACTTGAGCAGAACACGACCTGCAGCGGAACACGACTTCGCGAAAGACAGCTGCGCGGGACACGACTTGCGCGGGAACACAGCTGCGCGGAACGCGACTTGGCAGAACGCGGCTTGAGCAGAACGCACTTAGCAGATCACACTTAGCAGGACACACTTAGCAGGACACACTTAGCAGGACACGCTCAGCGAAACACGACTTAGCAGATCACACTTAGCAGGACACACTTCAGCAGGACACACTTAGCAGGACACACTTAGCAGATCACACTTAGCAGGACACACTCAGCAGGACACACTTAGCAGGACACACTTAGCAGGACAGCTGCAGCACGGACGAACGCTTCAGCGGGACACGACTTAGCGGAACACGCTTGGCGGGACGACGGCTTCGCGGAACACGCTTAGCGGGACACGGTTAGCAGGACGACGGCTTAGCAGGAACATGCTAAGCAGAACACGGCTTCAGCAGGAGCACGCTTAGCAGAACGCGACTTAGCAGAACACTGCTTAGCGGAACGCGACTGCGCAGACACGCATCGCAAACGCTTCAGCGAGACAGCTGCTAGCGGAACGTAGCTCGCAAACGCTGACTTCGCGAACACAGCTTGCGCGAGACACGACTTCGCGAGACACGCTTAGCCGGACACGCTTAGCAGAACACGCTTAGCAGAACACGCTTAGCAGAACACGCCTAGCAGGACACACTTAGCAGGACACACTTAGCAGGACACACTTAGCAGGACACACTGAGTAGAACGCCTGAACACACCACACTCTCCCTCAGCGTCTGTCTCGCTCCCAGCACTGTCTAAAACACTCTTACATCAACATGCACTTACTGGATCTATAATTATGAGGTAAAAAGTCTAAATTATGACATACTAAATCATAATTATATACAAAAGTCTAAATTATAATCACATTTTTGATATAAAGTCAAAATGATGACATAAATCATAATTATAATAAAAAAGTCTAAATTATGACAATCAAATTTATTATATAAAGTCAAAATGATGACAAACTAAATCATAATTATGATAAAAAGTCTAAATTATAATCAGATATTAGACATAAAGTCAAAATGATGACATACTAAATCATAATTATAATAAAAAAGTTTAAATTAGAATCAAATTTATGATATAAAGTCTAAATGATGACATACTGAATCATAATTATGATAAAACGTCTAAATTATAATCACATTTTTGATATAAAGTCAAAATGATGAAATAATTCATTATTATAATAAAAAGTCTAAATTATGACAATCAAATTTATTATATAAAGTCAAAATGATGACAAACTAAATCATTATTATAATACAAAAGTCTAAATTATAATCAGATTTATGATATAAAGTCTAATTAATGACACACTAAATCAAAATTATGATAAAAAAGTCTAAATTATGACAAAAAAATGTGTGAAAAAAAGTCAAAATGATGACATACTAAGTTATAATTATGAGATAAAAAGTCAAAATAATGACATACTAAACCATAATTATGTAAAAAAAGCTATAAAGTCAAAATAAGGACATACTAAATTATAATTATAAGATAAAAAGTCTAAATGATGACAATCAAATGTATGATATAAAGTCAAAATGATTAAATACTAAATTATAATTATGATAAAAAGGCTATAGTCAAAATGATGACATCCTAAATTATAATTATGAGATAAAAAGTCTAAATGATGACAATCAAATTTATGATATAAAGTGAAAAGTGGGACAAACATTATTCTGAGATAAAAGTCAAAATTATTACAAACCAAATCAAAATTTAGATAAAAGGTCATAATTATGCTAAATCATAACTGAGATTTTGAGATTAAAAATCAAAAGTATGATATATATTAAGTCATAATGTTGACAAAAAAGTATTTTGATCAAAATTGTCGACACTGATATACTAAATCAAAAATCCTGAGATTAAAATCTCATCTCGTCACCTCATAATAATCTCATAATATGTCATCATTTTGACTTTTTATCTCATAATTCAGATTCAACATGTCATTACTTTGCCTTCAGCGACACACATCAGCATGAGGGTTTCCTTCTCGCGGGTTCTCACCGGAGACGTTGCACATGAAGAGGAAGATGGTGATGTTCTTCAGGACCCGCCTCTTCCTCCCGGTCGTCACGTTGAGCCGGTTCCCCACTGGAACCGTCAGCGTCCCCGTTCTTCCTCCCGAACCCCTGCCTGTTCTCGCTAGCCTCCGCGTCCAGAGCAGCGCAGCGCTTATCCCTGCGTCTCGTCAGCCGCGGTTCACGATGCCGTCGTACGGCGGCGTGACGGAGAATACTCTCTGGTGGAGCCGGCTCGTCCTCTCGGCTTCGCCGGTACAGCGAGCTCCACGATGAACAGGTTCTGCATGCACTTCTCCAGAACCAGCAGAAGCGAGTCACGCTAGGCAGGTCCAGCGGAAGCTGCTACGCCCGCCGCGGCCACCGCCGCCACCACGCTACACCAGGACATTAGCCAGGAGCCCAGCGACGAGCCCAGCAGCAGCTCCGTGTCCAGTGTGCGCGACGGGGAGTCGGCAGCCGTGTCCATGGGCCGGTCCTCCAGCCGATACACCAGCAGCCCCGCGCTGCTAGCGCCCACACATGCAGGTTAGCATCACTACGCCGTAGCAGTAGAACATGGAAATGGCGGCCTCACGCGTCTGCTCCGACTTCTCCACGTGGATGATGTACACCACCAGAACCGTGACGGAGCTAGCCAGCGCTCAGCAGGCCCGCGAGCGGCCCGATCAGAAGACCCGGACTGCGCGTGCTGGGACGCTTGCGGTTGCAGTGCCGGTCTAGCGTTCGCCCGATGTTCTTCCACATCACGAACAACATGGCCGAACAGAAGATATGGTACTCGATGTTGAAGGGATAGAGATAGTAGAGGCTGGTGGAGAACATGGAGCAGACGCTGGTGGTGCAGTTACAGTGAGGCTCCACTTCCACTGCGGACACACACACACACACACACACGTCAGCTCACACTCTGCAAAACCTTCAGGAAGATAATCAGTCAATCAATCAATCATTCAGCTTTTCTTCATACAGCACTCAGGGGCACAGGAAGTGGTTTTCACAGGATTGCAAATGCAACACACATTTTTTTCATTTACATTTATTTTTAGCATTTAGTAAATTATTTGTAATGAACACATTAATTGGGCTATTTCAAAAGTGTTGTTTTTATGTTCAATTATGTTTTTTAAAACATACGCGCAGTGTTAAATCATGTTGTGAATGTGTGTGCGTACAAATAACTCGTCCGCAGCCGCTCTCCTCCTGAGCGCACGGATCTGAATATCTAAAAATACATCTCATTCAAAGGAAAAACACTGACTTTTCGACTCCAAACATGTTAATAAATGTGGAAACACACCATCACGGAAAGAGTTATTTGGGCTTTGAAGTAGATTGTAATGAAATTCAATAAGCACCTTCATTATTCCCACACACAGAAACACGACTGTCCTGTGACTCTCTGACGCCATCTAGAGTTCAGAACTAATCACTGCAAACCACTGCTGGATCAGGAAGAGCTGTATGTGTGTGTGTGAGAGCAGCCAGATTTGGAGTGCGCTCTGATTGGCTGGATTTAAACGAGCTCTGCGGCCGTATAGGAATACAGCTGTCCTGGCTTGGACCCAACGGAGAAGTAGTTGCACTCGACAACAATATAATCACCAATCCGCTGGTTTCCATCTTGGCGATCCTCAATAATGACAGTACACCTCACCAACTACAGATTAAACATGCAAGAGCTTCAATTCTTCATCTCAGGCAAACCCAGAACGGACAGCGCTGGGTGGGTCTCAGACTACAAGGAAAACTCGCATTACTTCAATTTGCTGACCATTCAGTGTCTCATTCTGTACTGAAAAACCCTTCAATCTCAGATGATATTAAAGTATTCGTGATTAAAGCAAGATTGCAGTGTCTTCCAACGAAGTACAATTTGGCAACATGGTAGGCTATCCATCAAAGCATGAACCCTTCTGCATATTACATCCAACTCAGCAGGAGAATGAAACAGTTGCTCACATATTAAATGGATGCTACAATTATAAAGGACTGTATGTGGCCAGACACGACCGTCTGGTTGATCTGGTCGCAAAGGATTTGAACAAGGTAATCTGTGGACATGATAGTAAGATTCATAAGCATAGTACTGTACAAGTTAACTGGTTTCATCAAAATACACCTGACAGTGAGTATTTTAAAAACATTCCGAATACTCCTGATATTGTGATTGTAAATGAGGTTGTGAAATCTGTGTGTATGTTTGAGGTGGCCTGCTGTTTTGACCTGTATATGGATATGTGTTACTACTCCAAACTATTGAAATATCAACCACTTGTAGATCGCATTCATCAACTTGGTTACAATTGTAAATTAATAATTTTGGTGTTTGGAAGTCTAGGCCATGTCCATAAGAGTGTGGTCCGGGGGATGCAGTTAGGAGGGCTGCAAAAAAAGGAAGCAAAAAGGCTAGTAAAATTCTGCTCTGTTTCAGCCACCATAGGGAGCTTGCAGATATGGAGACGGAGATGCTTTGTTTATCCTTAAGGTGTTGAGTATTATAAATGGATGGACCTGTACAAGTATGTGAGCCATGAATTGTAGATCTGTCACCTAGTCAAATACCCTTCCCAGAGTATTTGGATCTTGTATTCTTTGTAATGTCTTTCAGATCCAAATAAAAGTATTATGTGTGTGGGAGGGGGGCGGGGAGTTTGTGACTCCTCCCACAGTGAGCAGTCAAAAACAAAGTGTTTCTCACTCTCTCTCGCTCAGACAAACACACACACACACACACCTGTAGTGATATTGTCATATCCCAGTGCTGTTAAGCGTCTCCGGTGGTTGTTGAGGAAATGTTCGGCTTCTGACATCACTCCATTACACCAGAGCAACAGATTCGTG
Organism: Hybognathus amarus; assembly: GCA_030378365.1. Lineage (NCBI taxonomy): Eukaryota > Metazoa > Chordata > Actinopteri > Cypriniformes > Leuciscidae > Hybognathus > Hybognathus amarus. The sequence goes on along the minus strand of JAQIUQ010007733.1, from coordinate 171,099 downwards.
AAGACAGCATGAATCACTCCGAACCTGCACAACACACACACACACTTGCTCAGAGATCTGACTATAAGACTCTTGCCAATACACACATAATGTCTTCTTGACTCGTTCCAGTGATGTTTATGTTTTATAAGTTGCCAGTTCTGGATATAAAGATAATAAACCAACTAAAGAGTGTGTGTGAAGTCAAATCCTACACAGTGTCTTGTAATCTAGACATTTCTCAAGGCATGTCCTGAGAAACTCATCATGCATGTGATGTTCTTCACAGTGAGGAATAAAGCAGGAGGAAGCACGTCTGTACCTCTCGAATGTCTCGTATTTCTTGATGACGTCTTTGATGTGGAACCAGAGGAAGTGCACCTGATTGGAGCAAACACACACCAACATCAGTTTCCACCGCTTTGTTTTCCATTTATTGACTGACAGCTGTGCTGTCCACATGTTGAGAGAAATCAAAGTGCAGAGGCGTGTGTGTGTGTGTGTGTGTGTGTGTGTGTGTGTGTGTGTGTGTGTGTGTGTGTGTGTGTGTGTGTGTGTGTGTGTGTGTGTGTGTGTGTGTGTGTGTGTGTAAACATGATGGTTATTGTAGTTCTAGACTAAATGTGAGCATTTACTCATCTCACTTGCACAAAAAAGATTATATTTTTCTCAAAATCTTAATGCATTTAATCTCACTTTATTGACCAATGAACTTGTTTCTGATCTTCAATGATTCAGTTAAATCATAAGCAAAAATGACTAAAGATTGTTATGGTTTTATTGGGAAAGTAAGAGTTAAACTTTCTTCTACTGTATCCTCTTCTTTTTTTTACCCAGAAGAGCTGAAAGATTTTAGTGTACTCTACTGTATCTCGACTGCACTCCACTGCACACTACTGTACTCTACTGCACACTACTGCACTCTACTGGACTCTACTGCACTCTACTGTACTCTACTGTACACTACTGCACACTACTGCACTCTACTGTACTCTACTGCACCCTACTGTACTCCACTGTACCCTACTGTACTCCACTGCACACTACTGTACTCTACTGTACTCTACTGCACCCTACTGTACTCCACTGCACACTACTGTACTCCACTGCACACTACTGTACTCTACTTTACACTACTGCACTCTACTGTACTCCACTGCACCCTACTGTACTCCACTGCACACTACTGTACTCTACTGTACTCTACTGTACTCCACTGCACACTACTGTACTCTACTGTACTCTACTGCACTCTACTGTACTCCACTGCACTCTACTGCACTCTACTGCACATCACTGTACTCTACTGTACTCTACTGTACTCTACTGCACTCTACTGTACTCCACTGCACTCTACTGCACTCTACTGCACTCTACTGCACATCACTGCACTCTACTGTACTCTACTGCACATCACTGTACTCTACTGTACTCTACTGCACTCCACTGTACTCTACTGCACTCTACTGCACTCTACTGCACATCACTGTACTCTACTGTACTCTACTGCACATCACTGCACACTACTGTACTCTACTGTACTCTACTGCACATCACTGTACTCTACTGTACTCTACTGTACTCCACTGCACATCGCTGTGCTCTACTGTACTCTACTGCACATCACTGTACTCTACTGTACTCTACTGCACTCCACTGCACTCTACTGTACTCTACTGCACATCACTGTACTCTACCGCACTCTACTGTACTCCACTGCACTCTACTGCACTTATGGCACTTTTCAATTACCAGTACCAGCTCGACTCGGTTCGCTTTTTGTTCCGTTTTCCATTGCAGACAGTACCAGCACAAATAGTACCCGGTCGTCATAGCGACGCCCTTCATTCCTCGTTGCCCTATGAATCTTTCGCAGGATCCTCTCTTCAGCCATCAAACAAAGGAAAGTGTGTGCCTCCTCGTTTGACCACAGCGTAAGTTGCCGTAATAATAGTAGCTAGTTTAGTAACTATCTCTGGCCAAACTATTTAAAAATAGCGGGGTTATTCTGGATACTCCATCTGGAGCGTGCAAAGATGATGCAGTGAATGAATGGTGACGATTCTTTCTGACCAATCAGCAGCTGGCATTGTTTTCACGTGACATTTTAGTATTGCCTCTGCTCGCTGAGAACCTCGCCAGAGGTGGTACAAAAAGTACCCGAAAGCAGGAACAGGTACAACTTTTACACAGTGGAAAACAAAACAAAGCCGAGACAGAGCCGAGTCGTGGTTCAACCTGATACTGTGTAGTGGAAAAGCGCCATTACTCTCCTATACTCTCCTGTACTCTAATGCATCGGTACTCTACTGTATGCTACTGTACTCCAATGTACTGAACTCTATGAAACTAAACTCTACTTCACACTTCTGTACTTTAGTTCTACTGTACACAACTGTATGCTACTGTACTTTACCTCTACTGTACTCTACTCTACTGTACAGGAGTGAATCTGCATTTCCTTCAGCCTGAGGATTATTATTTCACTTTGGTGTGAAATGGTCTTTACTTTTGCCGAAAAATAGTACAATGAGAGGTACAATGAGAACTGCGCATGTGCGTAGAGTGTCAGTAATAGAAGTGACAGGAAAGAGAGAACCGACTTTTGTACACTTTCTTTTATTTCCGTTGATATGTGTGACCAGTGTTGATTGATTAATTGCTTTTTCTCGCGCAATGTAGCGGATGACGAGTGTGACGTTTAAGTCATTTATTTTATAAAACACGGGGAAATATTTTTCAACATCTCAACTTTGCTTTACAAAATCAAACATGAGCGCGTGACACATGCGCGTTCTCACCTGGGATATGGTGTGCAGCGCGTGCACGATTGGATAGACGCCGAGCACGGCGGAGATGCAGGAATGATACCCGACGAAATATCCGATGCGGAACGCGTCCATGATGAGCGACAGTAACGCCAGCATCGTCAGCCCCCCTGACAAGCAAACAGCACATTAATCAATCATTCTCACGCTCACAGAGAAAGCGTTCAGTAAACGAGCCGGCTGGTTGGTTGGCTCACCTCGGATCCAGCTCGTGCCCGCGTGCGCGTCTCTCTCCGGCACCGGGCTGCGCTCGCGCTCCCTCCGGATCATATAGCAGATCATCCACACGAGCTGCACGAGCATGAGCACCGTGATGAAGGTCAGCAGGTGTTCCTCTCTCACCGCGGGCCCGTGCTGCGCGAGCGCGAGCATCACGGACACGCCGATCAGCAGCAGGTTCGTGCCGTACTGCGCGCTCAGGGTCTCCGCGTTCTTCTGCGGGTACTTCTTGGTCAAACTCACCTTGAGCTTGGAGAAAAGTTTCTTTTCTGCGTCGGAGGATGATGAGGAGGAGGAACTGGGGCCGTATTTGTTCAGACACATGATGTCCAGGCTGTGCTCCACCATGGTGCCGGTTAAACGCTGTGGGAACGCTTTCGGAAGCTCGCGGAACGGCAGACATGCTCAGTGCGCGTCCATCGCGCGGGTAATCGCGCTATATACCTCCCAGAACGAGCAGCAGATTAACGCGGATTGAGTTTCATTCATCTGTGAGCCAAGCGATGCCAAGAACGCGCAAACTTCACCGTGCGTTCCTCCTGACGCGCGCGCTGCTCATCGCATCTCCGCGCGCTCTGGCAGACGAGTCATTTCTCCGTGAGATGTGAAGCTCCAGTGAGCTTTTCCTCGGCCTCTGTGGCTGAAGCGAAGCTTTTAGGATCTCGGATTTCACTGGTCAAAGGCTCTTTATGGACGCCCTCCTTTGTTGACCGCGGACTCGTATAACGACCTGCATCGGAAGAATGTGTTCAACATTAAATCTGCGCGAACCTTCGTGCGGAAATAAAGCCGGATTGCGAAACGCGGGTGAAATCAGACACAATCTCCTCTTGTCGAAGCACTTGAGGAAAACTTTGCGAGAGCAAACCGAATTTGACGGTGTGCTCAATTACAGAGAGACCCACAATTAGATGAAAGCGATCCGGGCCAGAGAGACGCAACAAAAGAGCTTCTATCATCCCGGCTCTGACCTGGATTAACGTGCGCACAAACCCGCATCAGCCGCAAATCATCGCGTTCACTCGCGCGTCACCGCAGACCGAGATCAAACGCGCACGCTTCCGATGACCTTTGACACACTCCGACACAGATGCGATCACGCGCTTTTCATCATCATCATCATCATTATTCTCTCATAATGTCATCAGACTGGAGTTTGATCAAGAGGCGCGCGCGGAGAACTGAGTCTGATGAAAACTAAACCCCAAGGACGGACGCGCGCGCGTTAATGGGACTTCTGTTATAATTTGGAACGAGTTCTAATGTGGACAAATAATGACAGATAACGGGAGAAAGTCCATATAAACTCACACATGCCCATGCATCTAATTTACATATACAGGTCTAAAAGACGAGGCTGCCGACGCACTGTACTTTATTTAACTTAAATCTGTGTAGCTTGTCTATATGCATATGAAATGATAATAAAGAGAATCAATTCAATTTTAGCTGCATGCTACAATTAAAGTTAAAGTAACAGATAAACACATTATCTGAGAAATTTAGTTTCGAAAATGGCCCACAAATAAGTAAACCATACCCCCCCCCCCACACACACACACACACACACACACACACACACACACCCAGATACAACACAATACAATAATCCAAACGGGATGACACAAAGGCATGAACAATCTTCTCCATATCGTTAAAAGAAAGGATCGATTTTAATTTAGATATTGGTCTAAGATGGAAAAATCTATTATTAACGACAGCATTGGTCATTTTTGGAGTCAAAAATGACACGTCATCTCGGTCTGATCCTCATTTAATTAGAGAAAGTTATTCGCAAGCCAACACTTAAACATGCAAGAGACTGAATGGCACATGTTTCAGTGGTAAATACATTAGAGAATCATGCGCATGCAGATGACACTGAATGCCAAATTCGAAATTCCTCAAAAATCAAACCTAGAGGGAGCATATAAAGGGAAAATTAAGTTGGTCCCAGTATAGAGCCCTGTGGAACCCCACAAACAAGAGGACAACGGAAGAAAAACAACCTATAAACTGACTGAAAAAGTCCTATCCTTCAAATAGGAAGAGAATAATTTCACTACCAACCTGATCCCTAAGACCATCAATGAGAATGTGATGATCAACTGTATCGAATGCCGCCGTAAGATCTAACCAAAGCAAAACACGGTTTCCAGAATCAACACCTCGCAGGAGATCATTAGAGAACCTCAAAAGAGCAGATTCTGTACTAGGACCAGCTCTAACGCCTGACTGGAATCTATCGGAAATGTTATTCCTCACTAAAAAGTTATTAATCTGTGTAATTAAGCTGTGCATTCACAATTTTTTCCAGTATCTTAGAAATAAAAGGCAATTTTGAGATTGTAGGAAAACTTCTCATATCAAAGGGGTCTAAGACATTGTTTTAGAATGGGGTGAATAACCAATGAGGTTCATTCTCGTGTTACGCAGCACGTTCGAGCTTCAGCAAGAACCAATGAGGTTCATTCTCGTGCCAGCGATTTGTTTTTTTTTTAAACGTTCTCAGCCACGGTCAAAATTTTTGACTACTTTTATAAAACTTACATTTCTGAACATAAAATGTATCTAAAGAAAGTACAGAGCTTCTGCTTTTGAACAAAACGCTGAGAAAATAATGAGCGTCAGCAATGCTTCTATCGCTTTACACATCATCTAAGTTACAAGAGTTCTAGGAAGTCACTAAAGAGACGTCGAAATGGGAGGAAAAATACTTCAATGCTTTTGTGTTCGCTTGCAAAATTGTAAGTAAATGAGAGAGTTTCTTGGGAAAACACAAAAACATTGACAAATAATTGTTTTTTTCTCCCCTTGAGAGGCTAAAAGGATCAACCCTCCACAAACACGTCAGACTGACTCGCTATAAAGGGTTTGCGTGTTGTTCAATCATTGTGTGTGTGTGTGTGTGTGTGTGTGTGAGTAAAATAAGCTCTGTGGTTCACATTACATAAAGGTTTTGTTCTACAACCTAAATTACACCTGAATTTGACCCTATTAAGAGTATCTGCATGCAAACAGACGGAAAATTCCAAGTAATACAAAATGTCTTTTATTTAATCAGTTATATGTTTAATTACGGGCAAACATTAAAACATGATATATAAAACATGAGTATCTTGAGTTAACCCTTCAAAAAGGTGTGTTTTAAAGGTAATACAAATAATTTTTTAGTAGAAACTCAAATCAGGAATCATCAGGTCCTCAAAGAACACATCCCGTTAAACTTACAAGATCCTTAAACGAACTCTTTCAGGAAACCAAACACAAAAAGGGAGAAATGCATGCTGAATGTCATCTCTCACTGGAGCGGCTCCTCAGCACTGGACTGAAGCAGAGGTCAGAGGTCAGTGGGAGGTCACAGATCAGCTGACCTCTCTGGCTTCGGCTGTGGCACAGCTCAGAACAGATGAATTCACACAGCTGTATGAGGACGTGTTTCAGCCGAGCAGTGAGATCAGCATCACCACACCCATGAACTGAGTGAACAGAATCACAGGAGTGAAGAAGGACCAGACCGGCCACAGAGCGATGTTTAAGCTGAAACACACACACACACACATCATGATATCAGGACAAAACTACATCAATACATTTCAGCACACAGTTAACCACACACACATTATTAACACTTTGATTTCACTTTGTTTGGCACAGGAAAGTCTATTTTAAGACCATTTATTGAACCCTGATAGGATTTCATGACAATCAAACACACTCAATCCCTAATTCTAATTACTATAATAAGAGATATGCAACATATTAATACATTAAAGGTGCATTAAGTACTTTGGCTTTACACATTTCGAAATAAATTGAGTTTTTGTGAAGAAAACAAACATTTAATCAGATTGTGAGCGATCAATAGATCATTGTGCAATCTGTATTTAAAGTCCCCGTAGTCAATAATTTTATCCCTTAAGACTCATCTTATCACCAAAATGACATATTTAAACGTTTTTGTCTTGTGGAAAAAATTCTTCATGCTTTAAAATATCTTGAATGTAACCCTTGCTTCAATTAGTATATGTGGTTCTATGGATATGCAAATGAGTCCCACCTCCACTCACTCACAGCAACCCAGAATACCTGATCCACTCGTTCAACTTTACTGTAGTAAACGCTCCACGATGATATTGCATAACGGTAATTAATATAATTAGCCTTTTGCTAGAGGCCTTTTACCCGCCATATAGCTAAAAGTACCCGATTTATTATATCAACAGAAATATCCCAGGATAACCTGCTTCTCGAGACTGCGATGCTTCAGAGCATAGTTAATGATATGCGAAAGCCTCACCCCCCCAGCGACCTGATTGGTTACAAGGTGGTTTGTGACATCAGAAACACCAGCGACTTCAAAGCGTGTTTTAGAGACTGTCTTTGGTTCACTGCAGTATTAAGAAGGAATTACTCAGCAATGCTGTCCACTTATGAACTTACACACAGTGTGTTTTAAAGACTATAAAAAATACCACATTTGATGCAAACTGTCTAATAATGATGTTGAGCCCAAAAAGAGACTGCATTTCCATTAATGAGACACAAAGTAGAGCTAAACGATTTATTTATTTTAATCCGTTTATTAAAGTCACGTGACTTTGGCAGTTTGATACGTGCTCTGAATCACTGATTCGGAACAAATGATTCACAAAGGTATGAAAGCTTCATAAAGTGTGTTTCCCATCACTACATGACTAGGGTTCTGACCTGCAGGACGCGGCGATGAAGGCGGCAGTGGTCACGGCAGGGACGGCGGGATACTCCTGCTCATAGTGCCTGATGCCTCTGAACCACTCCAGATACACAATACAGAAGGCAGCCAGACTGAGGCACAATCCCAGCAACACCAGACCCACGGAGAACCACCAGCTGAAACACAGGCATTACACTGTTAAATCACAGGTGTTACATCACTCCAACACAGGCTATACACCACCCGAACACAGGCGTTACTCCAGCTGAACACAGGCGTTACACTGTTAAATCACAGGTGTTACATCACTCCAACACAGGCTATACACCACCCGAACACAGGCGTTACTCCAGCTGAACACAGGCGTTACTCCACCCGAACACAGGCGTTACTCCAGCTGAACACAGGCGTTACACCACCCGAACACAGGCGTTACTCCAGCTGAACACAGGCTTTACACCACCCGAACACAGGCGTTACACTGTTAAAACACAGGTGTTACTCCAGCTGAAACACAGGCATTACACTGTTAAATCACAGGTGTTACACCACCCAAACACAGGCTATACACCACCCGAACACAGGCGTTACACTGTTAAAACACAGGTGTTGCATCACTCCAACACAGGCTATACACCACCCGAACACAAGCGTTACTCCAGCTGAACACAGGCGTTACACTGTTAAATCACAGGTGTTACACTGTTAAATCACAGGTGTTACATCACTCCAACACAGGCTATACACCACCCGAACACAGGCGTTACTCCAGCTGAACACAGGCATTACTCCACCCGAACACAGGCGTTACTCCAGCTGAACACAGGCGTTACACTGTTAAAACACAGGTGTTACATCACTCCAACACAGGCTATACACCACCCGAACAGAGGCGTTACTCCAGCTGAACACAGGCGTTACTCCAGCTGAACACAGGCGTTACTCCAGCTGAACACAGGCGTTACTCCACCCGAACACAGGTGTTACTCCACCCGAACACAGGCGTTACTCCACCCGAACACAGGCTATACACCACCCGAACACAGGCGTTACTCCCGCTGAACACAGGCGTTACTCCAGCTGAACACAGGCTATACACCACCCGAACACAGGCGTTACTCCAGCTGAACACAGGCGTTACTCCAGCTGATCACAGGCATTACTCCAGCTGATCACAGGCGTTACTCCAGCTGAACACAGGCGTTACTCCAGCTGAACACAGGCGTTACTCCAGCTGAACACAGGCTATACACCACCCGAACACAGGCGTTACACCAGCTGAACACAGGCGTTACTCCAGCTGAACACAGGCTATACACCACCCGAACACAGGCGTTACTCCAGCTGAACACAGGCGTTACTCCAGCTGAACACAGGCTATACACCACCTGAACACAGGCGTTACTCAAGCTGAACACAAGCGTTACTCCAGCTGAACACAAGCGTTACTCCAGCTGAACACAAGCGTTACTCCAGCTGAACACAGGCGTTACTCCAGCTGAACACAGGCGTTACTCCAGCTGAACACAGGCGTTACTCCAGCTGAACACAGGCTATACACCACCCGAACACAGGCGTTACTCCAGCTGAACACAGGCTATACACCACCCGAACACAGGCGTGACTCCAGCTGATCACCAGGCGTCAGCTCTCCAGCTGATCACAGGCATTACTCCAGCTGATCACAGGCGTTACACTGTTAAATCACAGGTGTTACATCACTGCAACACAGGCTATACACCACCCGAACACAGGCGTTACTCCAGCTGATCACAGGCTATTACTCCAGCTGAACACAGGCGTTACACTAGTTAAATCACAGGTGTTACATCCAGCTGAACACAGGCTATACACCACCCGAACACAGGCGTTACTCCAGCTGAACACAAGCGTTACTCCAGCTGAACACAGGCGTTACATCCAGCTCGAACACAGGCGTATACACCAGCTGAACACAGGCGTTACTCCAGCTGAACACAGGCGTTACTCCAGCTGAACACAGGCGTTACTCCAGCTGAACACAAGCGTTACTCCAGCTGAACACAGGCGTTACACTGTTAAATCACAGGCGTTACTCAAGCTGAACACAGGCTGTACACCACCCGAACACAGGCGTTACTCCAGCTGAACACAGGCGTTACTCCAGCTGAACACAAGCGTTACTCCAGCTGAACACAAGCGTTACTCCAGCTGAACACAAGCGTTACTCCAGCTGAACACAAGCGTTACTCCAGCTGAACACAAGCGTTACTCCAGCTGAACACAAGCGTTACTCCAGCTGAACACAGGCGTTACTCCAGCTGAACACAGGCATTACACTGTTAAAACACAGGTGTTACATCACTCTGAACACAGGCTATACACCACCCGAACACAAGCGTTACTCCAGCTGAACACAAGCGTATCCAGCTGAACACAAGCGTAACAGAGCTGAACACAAATGTTCAAAGACAAAAAAAAACAAGATAGTTACAAAAAAAGTCAATAAAATTTAAACTGAAACTTAAAATAATATAAGTGTGTCTGTGTGTGTGTATGAGAGCAAGTGTCTGCATGTCAGTGTGAGATGTGTGTGTGTGTTGTTAGTGAGCGTTCTCTCATTGTAACCAGAGCACTATAATCTCTATTGTAATCCAGGATAAAACCATATGACAGAGAAAGAGTGTTGTAGTTGTTTGTGTAATAAGGTTCACAGTAGATGTGTCAGTAACTGATAACAGTGCTGGTTAGTTGGTTAGTTGGTTAGTTGGTTAGTTAGTTAGTTAGTTAGTGTTAAGGTTAGTGATCACCTGTGAATGTCAGTGTGGTTCAGCACTACAGAGAAGAAATCCACATAGTAGGTGAGAGCGACAGAAGCCAGAATCCAGAAGACAGAGTGCCGGTTGATCCGAGCGGATGGTTTCAGTTCCACAGCCTCATCAGGACCAGCAGCTGCACAACAATAACAAATCATCATCATCATCATCATCATCATCATCATCATCATCATCATCATCATCATCATCAGAGAAACACAACACCATCATTATAGAAACACAACATCAGCATCATCAGAGAAGTAAAACACCATCAGAGTAACACAACATCATCAGGACCAGCAGCAGCACAACAATAACACATCATCAGATCAGAGAAGAACATCAGCAAACACAGCTGATACGACACGTAAAGACTCGAGCAGAGTTTAACACGCGTTCAGCTAGAGACGCTGGAAGTCAGTGTGTGTGTTTCTCACTCTTTTCTTCTTCTTCTGGCTCTTCGTTAGTCTTAAATCGCCTCCGCAACTTCATAAAATCACTAAACTCCGCCATGATGCCCGGATGACGTCACATTCACGCGGCGAGAGATTCGGAGACACTCGCGAGATTCAGGATTCAAGTGAGTCGCCTGACGCTCGCGAAGCGATTCGGACTCGTTTCACTTCTCGCACTTGGTCATCACATATTTGAACTGAATTGAGAGCTGTTGCTTTTCAGTTTGCATTTCATTTCCTACATTTAAAACAAATATAATTTGATAATCAGATTAGAGCACAACATGTTTTAAGAGAACATGTTCATATTTTTGTTATTGTTTAGTCGAAACTTATCTATTCAATCTGTCAGGTTCTGAATGAAAAAGACGAGTTTAGCCCTTAGATTATATTATAAAACAGCGTGGAACGATGGATGAATTTAGCTTCTGTAACCCTAAACTACTGTATCCTGTTTAACATCTCTCATTGTTCTGGAAATGAAAAGGCCCCTGACCTGCACTTTAGGTGAGGCTGGTTAAAATACTGTAAAGTATTTTAGCAATAATTCACACTTTAAAAATAAACAACAATTATTACAGTTAACAGATATTTTAGAGTCAAGTCACCTTTTTGTCACAATATTGTTTCAGGATTACAGTCACAGAGAGTGTTCAGGCTTTACAGCAGATCTAGAATAAAGTTATTGTCCAGATAAAGTTAGTTTGATTGATTCACTTCCGTTGTAAAGATCATTAATTTAGGGGTCACTAACACAACACCGTTTAACAGAAGACCCTTAAAGCGATCCGGCTCATTCACACGACAGTGTTTGCAGCTCAGGAACACACTCCCTGAAACAGGTTCCAATGTGCCAGTAGGTTAAGTGTTTCGTCTATAGGTATGAATACATGTGTGCAGGCGTGTAGTCTTTCTTTACAATTGACCTTAAAAAATTACTTGTCTGACCTTAAAAATTTATAATAGAGAATTATTTATCGCTTTCAAGTAGCCATACGTGCTGGTGTCGTCGCATCCAGATGAAGGTCCTGTGCAGATCTGGAGTGTGTTTGAGTTTGTAAGTGTGTGTGTGTGTCCAGGCGCAGGTCCTCTGACTGACAGGGTGTGTCTGTCTTTGACCGTTTCTAAGTTAAATGACATAAAAATTCAAAATTATGACATAAAAAGGCTGAAATTATAACACAAAAAGTTGAAATTAACACAAAAGTCATAATTATGATATACTAAACCCAGTCCTGCCCTTCATTTATTTATGTTTTGATAATTCGTTACACTCAGATGTACGTCACAATATGGAAGAAAAGATCTGTCGCAACTTCCCTTTTTAATGTTTTCATTCAACAAAGACAGGCATAGAAACTATGTTTGAAAAGAAGCAAACGCATATTTCCACACACAACACGCTAGAAGCCAATCATTAATAAGAGAAACATGTAAAACTCACTCATGTGAGAGTGTGTGTGAGTTCAGCCGGTCCGTGAGCAGCACCTGTGTGTGAGTTCAGGAGGTCAGCTGTTGTTCAGGTGTGTAGACACCAGTACAGGTGAGCACAGGTGTGGAATACGGTCTCCTGCCAACAGCCCGGGTCTCTAAATACACCTGGACTAGAGTTTCCTGCCAGCTGGAGCCCAATCCATCTGGAGCAGAACTGATCCACACACACACACACACACAGAAACTGCATACTGTACAATTACAGCCGCGTCATTTAAAGAGACACTACATGCAAAAGCATTGCTGCCATTTAATTTAATATTCTACAGTATTATTGATCTCCTGCATTGACAGCATTATGAGAACTGAACTGGACAATGACATCACGGTTTTCTCCAGAACAGCTATATATAAAAAGTTAATTGTGTTAATTTTATATAAGAATTAACAAAATGATCTTTTTTACAACAGAAATGAACCATCGCTTATCTGTTTTAAGCTGGACTGTGATGCTTAAACTTTTTTAGGGTTAGTCAAACTTTTCTTATCTCTGTGAAGCTGCTTTGAAACTCTGTATTGTAAAAAGCGCTATAAATAAAAGTGAAGTGACTTGTTTATTTCATGCACTGGCCAATTTAGAGATTTTGGACTCTGGCTTTTCAGCGTTTCGAGACACATCTTTAAAAGAGTTTCTCCACTTCAGCAGAACTTACAGTTTCATTCATATCTATATTCTGAAGGTTTTTACTGAGGGGTTTGTTCATATATCATTCACACTGATTTAGATCATAAATCATAAACATGGTGAAATGTGTGTTTTCTGTCTGTTGACAGTATTTTCAGATTTATGGAGTGATAAAAAGAGAAATCAAAAATCCCTTCTATAAAAACCTTCAACTCTAATGTGTCGTCAAACTCAGACACAAACTATGAACCTGACTCTATCCAATGATCAGATTAATGTGCTGGAAATATATGTATGCAAATTAGTGCATATTTCATTAGATAATGCCTCGTTTGCACATTTAAACATAACATTCCAGAAAACTTGTAATACAATTTATTTTTCCATTTCCTAATAGAATTAATCAATTGTAAGAGTGGAAGAGTATAGTGATATCCATTAGTTAATGTGCGACCCTGTTCACCTGTGCTGGCGTTCTGTAAACGGTACCAATCAGGAGTTAAATGATCCAATCTCCAAAGGCAGAAATAACAAAGACTGAAGATGATTTCAGATCTCCGTGTCCTGCTTCTCCTCAGACTCGATGATAGACGTCCAGAACATCCAACCTCAATCACGTCTGAGAGACACAATAGTGAGATGATGATCGAGGCAGAGTCTGCAGACGCTCAATCAAACCTCCATCTGATCCCTGGAAAACATGAAACCTATCCAGATATCACAAACACTTAATACAAGCATATGGATCTTTGATAAACACACACTGATAGAGCAGCATGTGTGTCTGATTAACATATGAATGCAGTGAGGCCTTCCAATATTCCAAAATCACATCAAACTAATGGGCCAGACACTAAACAGTTATCAAGATGAGAGGCGATTGGCTTACCTGAGCCGGCTCTTATCTTCAGCACACACCAGAACTCACAACAGAACCTGGATTGTGCTTTATGAGAGTATCATGTTCTGAGCCGAGCGGACAAAAGACCTTTACGCTTCATAATGCCGGTCATTCAGCACATCTGAACATCAAACTTCCTTTAGTGTGTGTGTGTGTGTGTGTGTGCTGGCCAGATATTCTGAGAAAACGCTGAGCGCATTTGATTCTCACCCAAACAGACAATAAAACCATATACTTCCATTTCCCTCCGCTGCAGTGAACCAGCGTTTCTGCTCCTGTTTCCCAGAGGCCTTTGGGGCAGCGATGAGGAGAACAATAGCGTTCTGTGAGGAAGCTTTATCAGAGACGTATACCTTACATACTGCACACGGCTCTGGTTTTTGCTGACTCCTGCGACAGAGCCGAGTGGAGCATGTCTCAACATTTCCCACAATCCTGTTTCAGCATGTCAGCGATGACGCATGCTGCCAACACATCTCACGAAACACACCATTGTGTGTTAGAAACACTCAAACTGAATTAATCGGTCATTGTTTACATCGCTTCAAACCTGCCGTTGGACTCTTTCTCTTTGTGTGTAACATAAAACATGATGTTTTGAAGAATATTGGACCCCATTGACTTTCATTGTATGGATGAGACAAAACATCCATTTCTCAAAATATCTCCTTTAGTGTCCCACAGAAGTGTTATAAACACTAAAATAGAGTATCTATGTTGATGATTCTATACTTATCGTTTCCTGAAGGAACAGCGTTTTTACTGCGAGTTAAAAAAAGACTATAAAGTTGACTTTTCCAATAGCACACGTACATCTCAGAGACGTTGATGTGCGCGTTTACATCTGGAAGATGATTTTTTTTGTTTGCTAATCTGTAATACGTCTCTAGGACATTTCCTGTTAGATGTCATATGTAAGCAATAAGAAACTCGAGGCTGTGCTGTATGGTGAATAAGTAACGGCTCAAGGGCGTTGTTAGGCTCTACGCGAAGCGGAGTAACCCCTTCAGCCGTTACTTATTCACCATACAGCACTTGCCTCGAGTATCTTATTGCTTTTATAAAACGGTTGCCACACAATATTTAAGTAAAAAACAATGTATTAGTGCAACTTTCTTGAAGTACAATCACTAAAAGCCTTCCTTCCGCTAGAAAAAATAGTCCCCGAGTGTGAACAGCAACAACGTTCCAGTGTGTAAAATGCATGAAAGCTCAAATAAAAACAACACAGAACCGCAGTGTTGCGCAGCGATCAACAGAACCGTTGGGTGAAGCGGTCGTAGACGTGTTTATCGTGAATAAAGCACAGCTCGACCAATCAGAATCAAGGATTCAAACTAACTGTTTTATAAAGACATTTAGAAGATGTCTTTAAGATGTTTATGATCTGCATGTAAAACTGCCTTATCCTCAAATGCTTATACACCAATAAATAATAAATAACATATAAATAAATAATAATAATATCCCAGAATGACAGATCTTTAGCAGGCGTACCTGTGCTAGCTTGATCTAATCAGTTGAAGGGGACTGCAAAAAGGTCTCAATGTTTCAGTGTACACAGCTCATGATTAATCTTGAAATAAAGTATAAATTATTCATGTGTAAAATCATCTGCACCTAATTTTAACTGAAAAATACAGAATATTGGTTTACTTTAGCATCTGTCCTAGAGTCAGAACAATGAGAAGGTTTCTTTAAAAGTTTCTAAAACACCTAATCTAAAATCTAAAACACTCTCATCTAAAACACAAATGAGAAACTCTACTGCCTCTTGTTTTCAAGAGTCAATGAAAAACATTAAGAACAGGGTTTAACTTTCCACATTTGAAGAAGATTTAAATTAAACTTTCACTCCAGTACTAGTTTTGGGTAGGCAGACTTTTAAAGTGACACAGAATCTGTACTTTAGCTTAAATGTCTCAGTTCTTCTCCACCGCTGCCTACATGACAATATTACAGGTATAAACGAGCAGTTTAAGTCCAGCTAACACGAGCTAGGCTGCGCTGAAAGCCCCGTCCCGCCGATATCATTACAGCTCAGCGCGGGATCAGTGCCGCACACAGGGATTATCAGCCTCCGGAGCGCTCGCCGTGTGTGTGTGTGTGTGTAACAGGCAGCCCATTCTGGAGCCCTGACCCGCGGGGCCGCGCAGCGCTCGCTCCTGTATGGAGGCTCTGTGTGCGCGGGCCAACTGACCCTGCCCCGCGAGAGGAGGAATGTCCCACACAAGAGTCCGATTCAACCCTTACACCCGAGCCTCACACACATCTCTCCGCCACAGCACTCGCTAACGGGGTCACACACGTGTGTGTCGCTGAGAGCTGAACACCGGCAGACCCTACAGCCTATTCTACGCCTTCTCCAGTACAAAGAGTGTGAGAGAGGACGGAACATTCTAACATGACCCCTAACCCTACGCAACAACACACGACCTCTATCCCTACGCAACACACACGACCCCTAACCCTACCCAACACACACACGACCCCTAAACCTACGCAACACACAACCCCTAACCCTACCCTACCCAACACACACACACAAACCCAACCCCTTTACTAACATGAAGACGCATTATATACAGCCCCCCCCACACACACACACACACACACACACACATTATAAACTGGTGGCTTGATGAATTAAGAGTTTTATTAAAACACAAACTCAGTGTACACCTACTTCACTATACACAAGTAGAGGAGGCCAGTATAAGCACTAAATTACATTAAACGCTTCATACGGTTTCAACAACGTAAAACTACGCATTTCTTTTGCCTGCTTGTACATAGTATGTTTTATTAATAAGCCATAGAGAGATTGTTCTTGAGATCAGTGTTTTAAGGCATTAATCAGATTCAGGAGGCAGACGTCAGCAGGAGATGATGTCACTTCACCAGCCGCACCTTCTCTTTCAGTGTTTTAAACTTGGGGTTGTTGTTGATCTTCTTGTTGAACAGAGACAGAAGCTCCTCCTCCGATCTGTAGTTTCCATCTCCAGTAAACGAATAATACGCTGCTAACACCTGGAAAAGGTCGATGGGTGAGTCGATGTCAAACGTGTGTCTAAACATGAAACTAAAGTGGGCTTTCGCACCGGGATCCTCGGCCCCGCTCTGGGATCTCCTTCACTCCTCCCAGAGCCGCTCTAGACCAGAGGATCTACAGACGCTAGTGTTCTCTGATTGGCCGAACGCACGAGAAACACCAGCGGCCGCCATTATTAATCATGCAGATTACAGCCGAGATATTTCCTCCTGAAACTAGCTCTGTGAACATGTAAAACAGGGATAGATGAAGCTCTAAACCTTTACACTGAGGAGAAGCCCAACGCAGCCAGCGAGAGCGACAGGAACATGATGATGTGTTTCTGCGCTAACGACTTTATTACGGTCTACTTTCATATATAACAGTTCTAGCTAATGCCGTGTTCGACAGCACTGATGACAGAGCGCAGTAATGAACAGGAGAATGCGAGCGCTGTGAGCTCAGCGCCGGTAAAGAGTTCCTGAGCGCTGCGAACACAACCAGGAGTACGCTCCTGCAGAACCGTCAGCTCTCGGGAACACCCGTGTCGAAAGCCCCAAATGTGTCAAACAATTAGTGAAGGCCAGGAGCGTTTGACGCAAGCCTTGCGCGGTCACGTGTCTGCGCTGCTGCTGATTGGCCGACGCGCCGCTCACCTTCTTGCGGAGCTTCTTCACGGCGAGGCCGTCCTCAGGAGCGTCGGCAGAACCGCCTTGATCGTCCCTTTCCAGTTAAACTTCCCTGCGAACACAACTCAGGAGATCAGAGCCTCCCAGAGATCTTCACGCCGGTCGAGCGAAGCTTGTTTCCCACACAGAATTAAATAAAAAAATTAAGGTAATCGCGACTTTTTTATCTCGCAATTCTGGATTTTTATCTCACCATTGCGAGAAAAAACTAGCAATTCTGCCTCTTTGTGTTTACATCTGACTTTATTTCTCAGAATCGTCACATTTAAAGACAGAATTGAGTGTTAAAACCTCAAAATTGCTCAGAAACTCTGAATTGAGATGAAAGTCGTAATTATCTCTTAAAATGTTTTATTCTGTGGCGGACGCAAGCTTCCCTGCTGTTCAGACTCTTATTATGAAATACCTGTAGAGTTTGATTCGGACTGCTGGTTCTCTGGCTCCTCCCCCTCCAGATCCAGGCTCTCTGATTGGTCAAAGCAGACAGGAAGTAAGTACGGTTCACAGACACGGCTAGAGACGTCCAGACTCAGATGCTTACCATCAGACGGCTCTTCTCTCCTTTTCTTCTGTCTTTTCTTGGTCTTTTCCTCCGTGTTCTGTCCGTTCTGTTCTCTTTCCTCTCGTTTCCTCTTTTTCTGCTCTGTTTCCTTCCGTTCTGCTCCTCTGAGGACTCTCTCTCCGTCTTTTTATCTTTCCGCTCTTCCCCGTTTTCCTTCATTAGTCTCAGTGCCGTTGATCGGGTCCGCTTCGGTTCGGTTTGTGTTCTTCTGTCGTTTGGTTGCAGTCCTGAAACACAAAGCAAAACTTCACCATAAACACACACACACACCACTTACGCTGTCGGCCGCAGAGAAGATCTCCCACACCTGCTCCAGTAACACACACACACACACACACACACACACACTTACGCTGTCGGCCGCAGAGAAGATCTCCCACACCTGCTCCAGTAACACACACACACACACACACACTTACGCTGTCGGCCGCAGAGAAGATCTCCCACACCTGCTCCAGTAACACACACACACACACACACACACTTACGCTGTCGGCCGCAGAGAAGATCTCCCACACCTGCTCCAGTAACACACACACACACACACACACACACACTTACGCTGTCGGCCGCAGAGAAGATCTCCCACACCTGCTCCAGTAACACACACACACACACACACACACACACTTACGCTGTCGGCCGCAGAGAAGATCTCCCACACCTGCTCCAGTAACACACACACACACACACACACACACTTACGCTGTCGGCCGCAGAGAAGATCTCCCACACCTGCTCCAGTAACTCCGGACTGTGGATCTTCAGGCTGTTCTTCATCCAGTTCTGCAGAGGATCAGAGTAAGCGTTACGGGTCGAGTGTCAGTCACAGGCACACACACTCTTCCTCACGAACATCCTCACACACACACACACACACACACACTCTTCCTCACCTGGAACTTGGCTCTCTTCCGGGAACCGTTCCCGTAGGCGGCGACCTGACGCAGGACCTGCTGGAGTCTGGGCTGAACACCGGGACGATCCGACGCTTCCTGGATCCTCTGAGGACAAGCAGACCCGTGAGCCTTCCCAGAATCCCTCACACACACACTCTCTTCTCTCTCACACACACACACACACTCACCTGAATCCACTGCTGCTGCTTCACGTCGCCTTTGTCCGCCTTCGCCTGGAAGTCTTTGCCTCCATACTTCTGATCCTCACTGATGCATTTGTTGTGGTTCTTGTAATAGTCACCTCTACGAACACACACACACACACGGTCATGTTCAGCGCACACACACACACACTCACTCACTCTCTCTCTCTCTCTCTCTCTCTCTCTCTCTCTCTCTCCTCACCCACCGGAAGTCGTTCCCGCAGTCGATGCAGGACAGAACTCGACAACCGCGGCACTTCAGCAGATGCTTCTCCACCTGAGCTTTCTTTAGAGACTCTCCGCAGGCGTCACACGTGAAGAACACCATCCTGAGGAAGAGGAGGAACAGCAGCTGATCCTGAGGAAGAGGAGGAGAAGCTGATACTGAGAACAACAAGAGTCACTTACAGTTATTAAACCTGTACAAAAACAGGCAGTTTTTGACACTTCATGTTTTATTCTATGACATCAGTATTACCCACTCGTGATATTTTGAAGCCGTTATGCGTCTTGAAAAAGGCTAACAAGAGGCTAAATGGAACTACAGCGGCTGTCGCGGAGAGCGAGGGGTTCAAAATTCATAAAAGTTGTGTTCTTCGGTGATAATTATCTTGATGGACAAAATGTGCAATTATCACAAACTTTGTTGATCACAGAAGTGGATTTTAGCGATAATCTAAGTCTAGGCAACGGGAAAAGCCAGCGTGATGCGAATTGTTGGTTGGACTACAAAGTGACGTCATATAAGCGCCACTCTATCAAGTGGTATTTTTTCAACTACTATAATGTAAAAACACTCTGTTCATGAACCGGAAGTCTCGCATATGCAAAGAAAGTAACTTCTTGTAACTGATCCTGTAACTTACCTTAATAAAGCAGTTTAAACTGTGATTATCTGTTGATGATGATGATTAATGTAATGATCAGCGGGACTGGGTTCGGCACCCGGTCCGGTTCTCTCGATCCCCGTAAACGGTCTCCGCTCCGGTTCTCTTGATCCCGGTAAACGAGCCTCCGCTTTGGTTCTCTTGATCCGGTAAACGAGTCTGCGCTCCGGTTCTCTTGATCCGATAAACGAGTCTCCGCTCCGGTAACGACACTCCTCGTTGCTCACGGGAACACGCGAGTTTTTTTAATCACGCGTCGGGGTCGCAACAGACACGCACGCGCTTGGTGTCACTCTGTTTTCACTCCGGACTGAAACACCAATCAACAGTTCCGCAAACACAAAAGAAAAGGGACAAAAAAAGTAAACATTTAATTTTGGCACATTATAAAATATGGCATTAATAAATGCCTAATAATACAGTATAAATGGCATTATTTCAACTACTTTAGTTTTATTGATATTTTAAATGACTAATATTTCAACCTTTTCAGTGTAAATTGTGCTTTTGTCATTTTACAATTTGTTACTATTTGGGTTGATTTCAGTTTTAGTTTTAATTTATTTCCTGTTATTTCCAGTCATTTCGGTGCTTCAGCTTACACTTATTTCATTTAGTTGCCAATAACCCTGGATGCAATATATAAATAAAAACAATAACCCAACTCTTTATAGGATGTAGTATAAGGTGAACCATATCGTATCGTATTTAAAATTGTAATTGTATTGTATTTCATTGCATTTAAAACAAAAGCTTTGCAATATTTTACAATTGTACATGTATCGAGTTATATACATGTGGTTATAGCTGCATTCATTTTAGATTGAATCCCGTAAAAACAAAAGACTTTTATTGTGAAAACTGAAATGACGTCATCAGCTCAGCGCCGTTCCTCCGAGTGAGAGGTGAGATGAGCGACAATCTTTCTCTTATTCTTGCTTTGACTGTATTATTATAATATACGTACTATATTATTATTATTATATCATTCAAATAAAGGTTTTGTTTTATGGCAGTGATGAATGGGATTTATTAACACACACAACTGTGCATTCCGCAGTGGTGTGTGTGTGTCTCATGATGTGTCTGCGAAGATGGACAGTGTGTGTAGTCACAGTGAGTGTGTGTGTGTGTGCAGATGGACAGTGTGTGTAGTCACAGTGACTGAGTGTGTGTGTGTGTGTGTGTGTGTGTGTGTGTGTGTGTGTGTGTGTGTGTGGGTGTGTGTGTGTGTGTAGTGTGTGTGTGTGCAGATGTGTACAGTGTGTGTAGTCACAGTAGAGTGTGTGTGTGTGTGCAGATGGACAGTGTGTGTAGTCACAGTGACTGATGTGGTGTGTGTGTGTGTGTGTGTGTGTGTGTGTGTGTGTGTGTGTGTGTAGTGTGTGTGTGTGTGTGTGTGTGTGTGCAGATGGACAGTGTGTGTAGTCACAGTGACTGAGTGTGTGTGTGTGTGTGTGTGTGTGTGTGTGTGTGTGCAGATGTGACAGTGTGTGTAGTCACAGTGACTGATGTGTGTGTGTGTGTGTGCAGATGGACAGTGTGTGTAGTCACAGTGACTGGTGTGTGTGTGTGTGCAGATGGACAGTGTGTGTAGTCACAGTGATGTTCAGTGACTGATGTGTGTGTGTGTGTGTGTGCAGAT
This sequence comes from Hybognathus amarus, assembly GCA_030378365.1. Classification (NCBI taxonomy): domain Eukaryota; kingdom Metazoa; phylum Chordata; class Actinopteri; order Cypriniformes; family Leuciscidae; genus Hybognathus; species Hybognathus amarus. The sequence continues at coordinate 149,188 of JAQIUQ010007733.1, read as the reverse complement.
GGACAGTGTGTGTAGTCACAGTGATGTTCAGTGACTGATGTGTGTGTGTGTGTGTGTGTGTGTGTGTGTGTGTGTGTGTGTGTGTGTGTGTGTGTGTGTGTGTGTGTGTGTGTGTGTGTGTGTGTGTGTGGTGTGGTGTAGTGTGTGTGTGCAGATGGACAGTGTGTGTAGTCACAGTGACTGATGGTGGTGTGTGTGTGTGTGTGTGTGTGTGTGTGTGTGTGTGTGTGTGTGTGTGTGTGTGTGTGTGTGTGTGTGCAGATGGACAGTGTGTGTAGTCACAGTGATGTTCAGTGACTGATGTGTGTGTGTGTGTGTGTGTGTGTGTGCAGATGGACAGTGTGTGTAGTCACAGTGATGTTCAGTGACTGATGTGTGTGTGTGTGTGTGTGTGTGTGTGTGTGTGTGTGTGTGTGTGTGCAGATGGACAGTGTGTGTAGTCACAGTGATGTTCAGTGACTGATGTGTGTGTGTGTGTGTGTGTGTGTGTGTGTGTGTGTGTGTGTGTGTGTGTGGTGTGTGTGTGTGTGCAGATGGACAGTGTGTGTAGTCACAGTGATGTTCAGTGACTGATGTGTGTGTGTGTGTGTGTGTGTGCAGATGGACAGTGTGTGTAGTCACAGTGATGTTCAGTGACTGATGTGTGTGTGTGTGTGTGTGTGTGTGTGTGTGTGTGTGTGTGTGTGTGTGTGTGTGTGTGCAGATGGACAGTGTGTGTAGTCACAGTGATGTTCAGTGACTGATGTGTGTGTGTGTGTGTGTAGTCACAGTGACTGATGTGTGTGTGTGTGTGCAGATGGACAGTGTGTGTAGTCACAGTGATGTTCAGTGACTGATGTGTGTGTGTGTGTGTGTGTGTGTGTGTGTGTGTGTGTGCAGATGGACAGTGTGTGTAGTCACAGTGATGTTCAGTGACTGATGTGTGTGTGTGTGTGTGTGCAGATGGACAGTGTGTGTAGTCACAGTGATGTTCAGTGACTGATGTGTGTGTGTGTGTGTGTGGCAGATGGACAGTGTGTGTAGTCACAGTGTGTTCGTGCTGCAGCAGCTGCAGGATCAGCGTATCCAGGGTCTGCTGTGTGACTGTATGCTGGTGGTGAAGGGCGTCTGCTTTAAAGCCCATAAGAACGTGCTGGCGGCCTTCAGCGCATACTTCCGGTAACACACACACACACGCCGAATATATACTTCAAAGAAATGTGGAAATATTTATATTATTATTATTAGAAATGTGGTTTATTATTAGCTCCATTGAGCTGGAAAAAAAGATTTCCTTAGATGGAATCAATGCTCCGAATCCCAGTCGTGCTCACACACACACACACACACACACACCGTTCTCCTCCTCAGGTCTCTGTTCCAGAACTCGCCGGCGCAGAAGAACGATGTGTTCCAGCTGGCCATTCAGGACGTGGGCGGCATTGGACAGGTTCTGGACTACATGTACACGTCACATCTGGAGCTCAACCAGGACAACGTCCACACACTGATGGAGATCGGACAGAGCCTGCAGGTCACACACACACACACACTGATGGAGATCGGACAGAGCCTGCAGGTCACACACACACACACACTGATGGAGATTCGGACAGAGCCTGCAGGTCACACACACACACACACACACACTGATGGAGATCGGACAGAGCCTGCAGGTCACACACACACACACACCTGATGGAGATCGG
>JAQIUQ010007733.1:140000-142500 GCA_030378365.1 Hybognathus amarus | reverse complement strand
AGCTCTGCGGGAAGAGGTGTGTGTGTGTGTGTGTGTGTCCAGAAGCCCTACATCTGTGAGCTCTGCGGGAAGAGGTGTGTGTGTGTGTGTCAGGAAGGAAACACTGAAGGCTGATTCTGTGATCCCGGTGTTGTCTGTACACACACACTAACCCAGTGTTGAGATCTACAGACGCTGGACAGGAAAACAGAACTCTTCATCTCCTCACGTCTGTAGATTCGAGTCCACACACACATCTTTAAAAGAGTTTCTCCACTTCAGCAGAACTTACAGTTTCATTCATATCTATATTCTGAAGGTTTTTACTGAGGGGTTTGTTCATATATCATTCACACTGATTTAGATCATAAATCATAAACATGGTGAAATGTGTGTTTTCTGTCTGTTGACATTTATGGAGTGATAAAAAGAGAAATCAAAAATCCCTTCTATAAAAACCTTCAACTCTAATGTGTCGTCAAACTCAGACATGAACTATGACCCTGACTGTATCCAATGATCAGATTCATGTGTCTTATATGAATATTTAAACAAAAGTTCAAAAATGTTTAATATGAATCATCATGTGCTCCTGATCTGACTGATTGATCGGCTCTAGTCTGTGTGTGTGTGTTCAGTTTCGCAGCGTCAGGTGATGTTCAACGACACATCATCATCCACTCAGGAGCCCGACCACACCTGTGTGACATCTGCGGACGAGGTGTGTGTGTGTGACATCTGCTGGATCGAGGTGTGTGTGACATCTGCGGATCGAGGTGTGTGTGTGTGACATCTGTGGATGAGGTGTGTGTGACATCTGCAGATCGAGGTGTGTGTGTGTGACATCTGCGGATCGAGGTGTGTGTGTGTGACATCTGTCGGATCGAGGTGTGTGTGACATCTGCGTACTAGGTGTGTGTGTGCGTGACATCTGCTGGATCAAGGTGTGTGTGTGTGACATCTGTCGGTACGAGGTGCGTGTGTGTGACATCTGCGGATTGAGGGTGTGTGTGACATCTGCGGACGAGGTGTGTGTGACATCTGCGTATCGAGGTGTGTGTGTGTGTGACATCTGTGGATGAGGTGTGTGTGACATCTGCGGATCGAGGTGTGCGTGTGACATCTGCGGACGAGGTGTGTGTGTGTGACATCTGCGGATCGAGGTGTGTGTGTGTGTGACATCTGCGGTACGAGGTGTGTGTGTGTGACATCTGTGGATGAAGGTGTGTGTGACATCTGTGGTATCGAGGTGTGTGTGTGTGACATCTGCCGTATCGTAGGTGTGTGTGTGTGACATCTGCGTACGAGGTGTGTGTGTGTGACATCTGCGTACGAGGTGTGTGTGTGCTGACATCTGCGGCACGAAGGTGTGTGTGTGTGACATCTGTGGACGAGGTGTGTGTGTGTGACATCTGCGGATCAGGTGTGTGTGTGTGACATCTGGTCACTGCAGGTGCCGCTGTGTGACATTGTGGTATGAGGTGTGTGTACATCTGTGACGAGGTGTGTGTGTGTGACATCTGCGCATACTAGGTGTGTGTGTGACATCTGCGGATCAGGTGTGTGCGTGTGTGACATCTGCGCATCAGGTGTGTGTGTGTGTTGATCGATGCCATCCCATCCTTCCCGTGTGCGTGTGTGTGTGTGTGTGGACAGGCTTCAGTAACTTCAGTAATCTGAAGGAACACAGGAAGACCCACAGCTCCGAGCAGGAGTTCACCTGTGATCAGTGCGGCAAATCCTTCAACATGCAGAGAAAACTCCTCAAACACACACTCCGACACCGTCGGAGACCGACCTACTGCTGCCAAGATCTGCGGTAACACACACACACACACTCACACACACACACACTCCGAGATCGTCGGAGACCGAACCCTCACTGCTGCCAGACCTGCGGTACACACACACACACACACTCACACACACACACACTCACACACACACACTCCGACACCGCGGAGACTCGACCCTACTGCTGCCAGACCTGCGGTAACACACACACACACTCACACACACACACACTCACCACACACACACACACACTCACACACACACACACTCCGACACCGGAGACCGACCCCACTGCTGCGCCAGACCTGCGGTAACACACACACACACACACACTCACACACTCCGACACCGCGGAGACCGACCTCACTGCTGCCAGACCTGCGGTAACACACACACACACACTCACACACACACACACTCACACACACACACACACTCACACACTCACACACTCCGACACCGCGGAGACCGACCCTACTGCTGCCAGACCTGCGGTAACACACACACACACACTCACACACACACACACTCACACACACACACTCACACACACACACTCCGACACCGCGGAGACCGACCCTACTGCTGCCAGACCTGCGGTAACACACACACACACACACTCACACACACACACACTCACACACACACACTCCGACACCGCGGAGAACCGACCCTACTGCTGCCAGACCTGCGGTAACACACACACACACACACCACACACACACAC
>JAQIUQ010007733.1:70000-135000 GCA_030378365.1 Hybognathus amarus | reverse complement strand
ATCATCATCGTATCCACTGACATTTGGACACCAGAAATGTCCTGAGATCATTTATCTTTATTTTCCTAATACTGTCAGACGTTCATTATTAAGTATTATAAAGAGTTGATTCTTCTGCTCACCAGAAATATCTAGTCAAAAACACATTTAATAAACAGTGTAACATTCCTCCAGGTGTCCATCATCTGTGTGAATATACAGTCTATTTATCAAAGCTGAATTTAATCATCATTAATCTCAGTCTCCAGTGTCACATGACCCTTCACAAATGCTGCACTTGTAGATATCTGTTAATGATGCAACACACAGTTAGACTGTTATGCAATTATCAGGTGTGTAGAGTTTCTCTTCCAGGATTCTTTGATAAAAGAGCAGACCCGACACACAGACACATTCCCCAAAAGCACTATCACTGCTGCTATAATTTCACGTGGCATCTGATTCAACAAGGTGCTGGTGAAAGCATTTCTTTAAGAAAAACTGCTGGCCCCATATTGATAGAAGATAGCATCTTGCAGCCCGACTTGGGAGATTTGTGGGATGCACATCCAGGGGCATCAAGCTTCCGCTCCACCGCATCGCCAAAGATGCTCTTAATTGGGTTGAGATCTGGTGACTGTGGGGCCATTCTAGTAAAGTCAACTCATTGTCATGTTCAAGAAACCAATTTAAAATGATTCAAGCTTTGTGACATGGTGCATTATCCTGCTGGAAGTAGCCATCAGAGGATGGGGACATGGTGGCCATAAAGGGATGGACATGGTCAGAAACAATGCTCAGGTAGGCCGTGGCATTTAAACGATGCCCAGTTGGCATCAAGGGGCCTGAAAGTGTGCCAAGAACATCCCTCACACCATTACACCACCACCACCAGCCTGCACAGTGGTAACAAGGCATGATGGATCCATGTTCTCATTCTGTTTACACCAAATTCTGACTCTACCATCTGAAGTCCAGTTTTAGTGAGCTCTTACAAACTGTCTCCTCTTTATTTGTTTTGTTAATCATTGCTAAATCGCTCTTTCTTCCCCATTCAGTTCAGAGTTCAGGAGATCGTCTTCACCAGGACCGACCCCTAAACGCACTGAAGACACTGAGATGTGATTGGGTAATTAGATAATTGCAATAATGAGAAATTGAACAGGTGTTCCTAATAATCCTTTAGGTGAGTGTGTGTGTGTGTGTGTGTGTGTGTGTGTGTGTGTGTGTGTGTGTGTGTGTGTGTGTGTGTGTGTGTGTGTGTGTGTGTGTGTGTGTGTGTGTGTGTGTGTGTGTGTGTGTGTGTGTGTGTGTGTGTGTGTGTGTGTGTGTGTGAGGAGTAGCTTGTACTGTCGGAGCGCAGCGAGGCGATGGCGTCAGCACGACTCTCATGAAGACCTGAGCGTCCTGATCAATCTGGTCCCGCTCGCTGTCCGCCATCCGAACACCTCTGAACACAACACACTGCACACACACACACACACATTACACACATATATTCTTCATAGCCTGTGTGTAACCGTCTCTGGAAAGGTTCTGCTGTTTCTGACCTGCCGCGTCACGTAATCCTTCCTGTGTTGCAGGAGAAACTCCTTCAGCTTCGAGATGTTGGAAAGATCTGCAGATACACAGCAGAACATCAGACATCTCACACACACACACACACACACACACACACACACACACACACACACTGTGTTTGTAAAGCGCTGCACCAACATTAATCCAGGAGAGTCTACAGCACAAGCTCAGTGTCACACACACACACACACACACTCTGACCTGTTTGTGCTAATTGTTGCCTGAGACATGTTCTGCCCCTTTAATAACAGTCATTATGTAATTGCTGCAGTTGTGAGAATTTGACCTGAAGCAGAATCACTTAATAGCAACACACACACACACACACAGTTCTCAGGTCAAACACACTCATGACATCAGCTAATCCTGACGGCTGGAACAACAGCATCGAGAGGTCAGAGGTCCACTGCTGACACACATCTCGCTTTAATGGATGCTTGGAGAAATCAAACGTTTCCCAGCAGAAGGCTATGAGTGTGTGTGTGTGTGTGTGTGTGTGTGTGTGTGTGTATTTCTTTTGACAGCATGAACCAGACAGAGACAAACACATACACACACACACACACACTATGACAAGCCGTATAAGCTGATAGACAGATGGACATTTAGACATTGATCAGTGAATCAAATCTGTGAGTCAGTGAATCAAATCTGTGAGTCAGTGAATCAAATCTGTGAGTCAGTGAATCAAATATGCAAGTCAGTGAATGAGTCAGTCTGCAGTTCTCTCCTCACCAGCAGAGAGCCGCAGTGACCTGCCATTCTGTGTGTGTGTGTGTGTGTGTGTGTGTGTGTGTGTGTGTGTGTGTGTGCTGTGTGTGTGTGTGTGTGTGTGTGTGTGTGTGTGTGTGTGTGTGTGTGTGTGTGTGTGTGTGTGTGTGTGTGTGTGTGTGTGTAGTGGGCCTGGAGGCCTTGCAGGAGGGCAGAGGGATCAATTGCTCTGGTAATTTAAGAGCCTAAAGAGCAAGTAATACCTAAACAATGAGGCCAGCGCGAGTGTGTGTGTCAGCGCAAGTGTGTGTGTGTGTGTGTGCATGTGTGTCAGCGCCAGTGTGTGTGTGTGTGTTGGGGGCTAAAGGAGACAGTCTGCCTGGCTGCATTTAATCTCATCATCAGAGACCCTTCGTTTACCTCACAGGCTCACACACTCACACACACACACACACACACACACACAGGTGCAGTCACTCGGCCGCCGCCATGGAGACCTGATAGGATCACAGGACAGGCTTCGGGTCAGTTTGGGGTTCCATTCTAGCAACTCCCTCACAGACAGTGAGTGTGTGTGTGTGTGTCTGTGTGTGTGTGCGTGTGTCTGTGTGTTTGTTGATAAACATGTTTCTTCTGTGATTTTGACGGTGTTTTGAGTTCTAGACAGCAGAACTGAGACGATGTGAAGAAAGTCAAGTATATTTATAAATAGATCGTCTCAAAGCTGCTTCACAGTGTCAATCAAGACTTACCAGTGTTTGTTTACTCGCGACAATCAAGTTTGGTAGAGCTGATCAATGATATGATGTCATTTAATTTGAATATCCCCAACTGAGCAAACCAAAGGCAACAGCGGCAAAGAAACTGAAAAACTCACATCAGATGACCCGACGGTGTCCTAAAACTACATCAGGTGACCCACGTGTCTCCTAAAACTACATCAGGTGACCGACGGTGTCCTAAAACTACATCAGGTGACCGAGCACGGTGTCTGAAAACTTACATCAGGTGACCCGACGGTGTCCTAAAACTACATCAGGTGACCGCAACGGTGTCCTAAAACTACATCAGATGACCCGACGGTGTCCTGAAAACTACATCAGGTGACCCGACGGTGTCCTAAAACTACATCAGGTGACCCGACGGTGTCCTAAAACTACATCAGGTGACCCGACGGTGTCCTAAAACTACATCAGGTGACCCGACGGTGTCCTAAAACTACATCAGATGACCCGACGGTGTCCTAAAACTACATCAGGTGACCCGACGGTGTCTGAAAACTACATCAGGTGACCCGACGGTGTCCTGAAAACTACATCAGGTGACCCGACGGTGTCCTGAAAACTACATCAGGTGACCCGATGGAGAAAATAAACCCGATGGAGAACCCAGGGTCAGTCGGGGTCAGTTCTCCTCTGGCGTTTATAAACTAGAGGCCAGATTTACAGTAACTGTATAAAACATGTATATGAATGCCAGGCTAAATAAATGCGTCTTTATTCTAGTTTTAAACTGGGAGAGTGAGTCTGAGACACGAACACTATCAGGAAGGCTGTTCCAGAGCTTCGGAGTTAAATGTGAGAATGCTCTCCCTCCTTTAGAGGATCTGGATATCCTAAGGAATGACCAGAAGCCTCGAATTCAGAGATCTTAAAGAGTGTGATGGGTTGTAGAGCGATAGAAGATCTGTTAAATAGACTGGAGCTAAACCATTTACAGCTTTATCAGTCAAAAGCAATACCTTAATAATACTGAACTTAATAGGTAACCAGTGTAGAGATGATAAAATCGGTGTTATATGATCGTATTTTCTTGACCTAGAAGAACTCTAGCGGCTGCATTTTGGACTAACTGTAGCTTGTTTATTGAGGATGCAGGACAGCTGGCTAATAAAGCATTACAGTAATCTAGATCTCTGAGGTCATAAATGCATGAACTAACTTTTCTGCATCAGAAACAGATAGCATGTTACGTAGCTTAGCAATGTTTCTAAGGTGGAAAAAGGCTGTTCTTGTAACATATGAAATATGATTTTCGAAAGACAAGTTGCGGTCTAGTATAACACCCAGGTCTTTTACTGTAGAGGATAAAGTAACAGGACATCCTAATATGTTAAAGTCGTGCTGCGAAAGGTTTGTGGACGGTTTTTAGAATCGATAATTATTACCTCTGTCTTGTCTGGATTTAATAAAAGAAAATTACGCGTCATCCAATCTTTCATATCTTTAACACAATCTGTCAATTTGGATAATTTAGCGTATTCATCTGGCCGTGATGAAATATATATTTGAGTGTCATCAGCATAACAATGTTGTGTGTGTGTGTGTGTGTGTGTGTGTCACCACTTCTCTAGCTCTACTGCTGAAGCTGTCTCTCTCCTTCGGTGTGTGTCAATTCAATTCAAGTCACATTTATTTATATAGCGCTTTTTACAATACAGATTGTATCAAAGCAGCTTCACAGTGATAACATGAAAGTAGTACAACTCAGATCAATAATATTGTTAACTATTAAATAATAAATAAACCCGACTAAGCAAGCCAAAAGCAGGCAAAGCAAGGCGACAGTGGCAAGGAACCAAAACTCCATCAGATTGGATAGAGAAAAAACCTTGGGAGAACCCAGGCTCAGTTGGGGCCAGTTCTCCTCTGGCTTACATTCATATTGTTTATATATAAATATTAAATATAAATATTGTTCATATATAATATGGAGCCATAACATATCGCCAGTGGTGGGTGGGTGTGTGTGTGTGTGTGTCTCACCACTTCTCTAGCTCTACTGCTGAAGCTGTCTCTCCTTCGGTGTGTGTGTGTGTGTGTGTGTGTGTGTGTGTGTGTGTGTGTGTGTGTGTGTGTGTGTGTGTGTGTGTGTGTGTGTGTCTGCACCACTTCTCTAGCTCTACTGCTGAAGCTGTCTCTCTCTTCGTGTGTGTGTGTGTGTGTGTGTGTGTGTGTGTGTGTGTGTGTGTGTGTGTGTGTGTGTGTGTGTGTGTGTGTGTGTGTGTGTGTGTGTGTGTGTGTGTGTGTGTGTGTGTGTGTCTCACCACTTCTCTAGCTCTACTGCTGCTGAAGCTGTCTCTCTCCTTCGGTGTGTGTGTGTGTGTGTGTGTGTGTGTGTGTGTGTGTGTGTGTGTGTGTGTGTGTGTGTGTGTGTGTGTGTGTGTGTGTGTCTCACCATTCTCAGCTCTACTGCTGCTGAAGCTGTCTCTCTCCTTCGTGTGTGTGTGTGTGTGTGTGTGTGTGTGTGTGTGTGTGTGTGTGTGTGTGTGTGTGTGTGTCTCACCACTTCTCTAGCTCTACTGCTGCTGAAGCTGTCTCCTCCTTGGTGTGTGTGTGTGTGTGTGTGTGTGTGTGTGTGTGTGTGTGTGTGTGTGTGTGTGTGTGTGTGTGTGTGTGTGTGTGTGTGTGTGTGTGTGTGTGTGTGTGTGTGTGTGTGTGTGTGTGTGTGTGTCTCACCATTCTCAGCTCTACTGCTGAAGCTGTCTCTCTCCTTCGGTGTGTGTGTGTGTGTGTGTGTGTGTGTGTGTGTGTGTGTGTGTGTGTGTGTGTCTCACCACTTCTCTAGCTCTACTGCTGAAGCTGTCTCTCTCCTTCGGTCTCGGTCTTGGTCTCTTCGCGCTGGTTTCTTCTCTGTTGTTCGACTCGATCAATCCAAGCGCTTTATTCCGTGTTTTCACTGTTTTCACGCTCGCTTTGAACAATAATGTTATATCGGCAGCCATGACTGACACGTCGCCGCGATGACGCCATCCACCGGCGACACGCGCGCACAGACGGAATCCGTCAGACTGGGGAAACGTTTGGGGGTTTTTTTGTGTATTTTTATTTTACTTTTTTGTTAATAAATAATAAGACCAAATGAACTAAATACATTTGACCAAAATAAGGGACATTTTAATTCAAATTAAAATAAAAAATCCCTTTTAAACGAACAAATAATACATTAAATATAATACATAAAATGATTAAAATAAATAAAATGTATTTTAAATAATACATAATAAATAAATAATACATTTGATTAGGACGAATTAAATACTTAATAATAAAATATATCAAATCATTTGATTAAAATAAATAAATAATAGTACATTAAATTAAAATAAATAAAATTAAATCTAAATAAATAAATGCTTACAATGATATTAAAATAAATTGTGATTTAAATAAATAAAAATCTTAAAACAAAAATGTGGTTTAAGCAAATAACGCGGACATTGTGGAGTTGCCGAATGTGATTTTTGATCAGAGTCCACTGATAACTCATTAATTATTAATTAAAGTAATGCAAACTTTCAAACTTAAAACAAAATATCAGTTAGTTTAGTTAGTTGTCAGGTTAGTGTGTTTGTCATGTTCTTTCACTGGTCATAACAGTCAAACGTAATTGTCAAAAGTCAAATGCAAACCTGAAATATTAAAGCTGTTAAATTACACTAATATACTTAACGCATTAACCTCCCTTTATTAACCCGTGTCTGTAATCCAAAGTAATGTTACGCATTCCATCAAAATGTAACTAATACAAAATAAGTCATTTTTAGGGATTGTTGCGCACACTTGTTGCGTGTGTGTGTGTGTGTGTGTGTGTGTGTGTGTGTGTGTTTGTGCAATCGGTTCCGGGTGACATCATCATGCTCAGTTAGGAGTAATCCATTAGTTCTGCTAAACTCTCTAAAAAAGAGGCTCTATCTCTAAAGAGGCTCTATGGCTCATCTGACCCTTGGTGCCGCGAGGCCGCTAGCAGACGGTGGGTTTAGTCTGAGTCCTGACCTGAGCCCCAGATCGTCATGTTTGAGCTCTAAAGACTAGAGAGAAGAGCAGCACCAGCTCAGGAGGGATGAACACCATCTCTCTTCAACAGCTCAGGCTTGCCCCAAAAACTTTTAGCAACTAAAAATGAACAATAAATTCATAATTCTATCAGTTAAATCTTTGAGCATAAAAGCTTCATGGCTGTAATTCACATGACTTTATAGACATTTGACATATTCAATAAATATCATTCAGTGTCTATTTTAATGTGCCGCAGCGGTTTCCATGTTGTAAAATGGTCTTTTCACATAAAGGAGCCGTCTGCAAGATTGTGGCCAAAACTGGTACTGCAATCACTTTCAAATTACTCTGGAGCGGTGTACCCCGTGATTTCTTAATGTCTAGTGACATATCAGGCGAAATTTATGATTCATTGAAATACATTTCTCGCATACAGCTCCTTTAAATGTTCTCTAATCCCAACCTGTTACAGTTGTTAATGAGGCTTATGAACTGAACCTGTGAGTCCTCCTGGTCCCGCACACACACTGACAGATGAAGCGGAGACACACACACACACACACACACACACACACTGACAGATGAAGCGGAGACACACACACACACACACACACACTGACAGATGAAGCGGAGACACACACACACACACACACACTGACAGATGAAGCGGAGACACACACACACACACACACACACACACTGACAGATGAAGCGGAGACACACACACACACACACACACACACATGACAGATGAAGCGGAGACACACACACACACACACACACACACTGACAGATGAAGCGGAGACACACACACACACACACACACACACACTGACAGATGAAGCGGAGACACACACACACACACACACACACACACACACACTGACAGATGAAGCGGAGACACACACACACACACACACACACACACACTGACAGATGAAGCGGAGACACACACACACACACACACACACACACTGACAGATGAAGCGGAGACACACACACACACACACACACACACGACACACCAACAAACACACACACTGACAGATGAAGCGGAGACACACACACTACAGATGAAGCAGACACACACACTGACAGATGAAGCGGAGACACACACACTGACAGATGAAGCGGAGACACACACACTGACAGATGAAGCGGAGACACACACACTGACAGATGAAGCGGAGACACACACACTGACAGATGAAGCGGAGACACACACACTGACAGATGAAGCGGAGACACACACACTGACAGATGAAGCGGAGACACACACACTGACAGATGAAGCGGAGACACACACACTGACAGATGAAGCGGAGACACACACACTGACAGATGAAGCGGAGACACACACACTGACAGATGAAGCGGAGACACACACACTGACAGATGAAGCAGAGACACACACACTGACAGATGAAGCGGAGACACACACACTGACAGATGAAGCGGAGACACACACACTGACAGATGAAGCGGAGACACACACACTGACAGATGAAGCGGAGACACACACACTGACAGATGAAGCGGAGACACACACACTGACAGATGAAGCGAAGACACACACACTGACAGATGAAGCGGAGACACACACACTGACAGATGAAGCGGAGACACACACACTGACAGATGAAGCGGAGACACACACACTGACAGATGAAGCAAAGACACACACACTGACAGATGAAGCGGAGACACACACACTGACAGATGAAGCGGAGACACACACACTGACAGATGAAGCAAAGACACACACACTGACAGATGAAGCGGAGACACACACACTGACAGATGAAGCGGAGACACACACACTGACAGATGAAGCAAAGACACACACACTGACAGATGAAGCGGAGACACACACACTGACAGATGAAGCGGAGACACACACACTGACAGATGAAGCGGAGACACACACACTGACAGATGAAGCGGAGACACACACACTGACAGATGAAGCGGAGACACACACACTGACAGATGAAGCGGAGACACACACACTGACAGATGAAGCGGAGACACACACACTGACAGATGAAGCAAAGCACACACACTGACAGATGAAGCGGAGACACACACACTGACAGATGAAGCAGAGACACACACACTGACAGATGAAGCGAAGCACACACACTGACAGATGAAGCGGAGACACACACACTGACAGATGAAGCAGAGACACACACACTGACAGATGAAGCGGAGACACACACACTACTGGGAGAACAGGAACATACGACTCTGACTTACTCTGCTCTCTCTAACCATTCCTCCCATCCTGACATGTAAAACCCAGAGTTTCCCTCATAGGTTTAACACACTCAGGTCTCCTTAAATCAACAGAACACACACTGTGGTCGGCTGAGGAACTGCACGGTTCCCTGTGAGTAAAACACTGTAATAAACTTGAATTGAACTGAATAATGTCACGAGGGCATAAATCAGACTTTATCATAACGGCACAGTTACCGTTGCCCACAGCAACCCCCGCCCTTAGCAATCACAGACACGCCCCCTCTCAATCATCTCACCTCCATCATGTGGCCCTCAGACACACACTCACACAGACACACACTCGGATGGGGGTAATGTGCAGTTGTATGTCCAGTAACTGAAGCGTGTCGGCGGGAGCAGTGGCTGATCTTAGAAATGTCCAGAATAAATAAAGAAGTATCGGAAGAAGCTCAAGCCCGATGATGAGGGAAATTACAGGCGGATCTGCAGGAAGGAAAACACGATCACATCAGATCAGAGATACACACACATCGTTCTGCCCACGACGACACACACACACACACACACAAGCGCTGACGATCACAACAACAGCAGCTTCATCTCTTCTCAAACTCACACACACTCGTTCTGTGATGAGAACGGAAAGGGAACATTCAGTCTTCAAACATTATGAAACGTCACTTTTGAACGCACTGCGAATGCACTGACGTTTTGTTTGAAATAGATGTGTGTTTGTGTGTGTGTGTGTGTGTGTGTGTGTGTGTGTGTGTGTGTGTGTGTGTGTGTGTGTGTGTGTGTGTGTGTGTGTGTGTGTGTGTGTGTGTGTGTGTGTGTGTGTGTGTGTGTGTGTGTGTGTGTGTGTGTGTGTGTGTGTGTGTGTGTGTGTGTGTGTGTGTGTGTGTGTGTGTGTGTGTGTGTGTGTGTGTGTGTGTGTGTAATCATGCTGTCAAGATCAAGCGCGTAAGTGTGCAGCAGTGACTGGTCTTTTTACACATGTTGTACACCCATTATGAGGACTTTCCATAGGCGTAATAGTTTAATTCTGTGCTAATCATATTTTCTCTACCCCAACCTAAACATAACCCTAAAAGAAAATATTCTGCATTTTTAAATTTTTAATAAAAAAATGCATGTTTATTTGTGCAGCCATTTGAACTACATAGTTAGGGGGAAAATATGTTCTAAGATTGTTTTGCTAACGTTCCCTTTTTCATAAAGTTATTTCTGAATATTCTCTGAATGTTCAAAACATACAGTTATTTTTATTTTTTATTTTTTATTTAAAACATTATAATAATTGGTTTGGAGATAATGAACTGCTCACTTGGTAATGAAGCATGTGGGCATCTGATAACTCAAGCCTCGGGCAGCAGCGAGACCTCCACGCACACACACACACACACACACACAACATTACTGTGTGTGTTTACTGAAACATGCAGCTGTAATCTACAGTAACACCGCAGTTACTCAACCTCTTCTCTGTGCCTTGGACATCACAGTCTGAAGATTCATCCATACAGTCACCATAAAATCAGAATGGAGAATTATTATTTTATGTAATATTGCAGTGTTTATTCTAAATGATGTATGGGTGCACATCATTAGCTGCGTTTGCATGGATGCATAATGGCGTTGACATAGCTTAATGATGTAGTATCGTAATGATGTAGAAAATAGCGTAATGACGTAGAAATAGCGTAATGATGTAGAAATATCGCAATGATGTAGAAATAGCGTAATGATGTAGTGTACGGGTGGTCGTCCAGCGGGTGCAACCAGCCCTTGGGGCATATGGGGCATCCCGGGACCTCGACCTTAACAACGGCTCAGTCCTGCAGCCGGCGCGCTCTTACGACAGCTCACACCTACGAGAGAGTCGATTCGGGACCTGTGTGTCTCCCACTCCTGCTCTGTTCCTCTCTGGAGCGCTGGCACACTCCGCTGGCCCCGGGGCCTGAACAAACATGCATTCCCCTCAGCGAGCCCATCAGGCAGGTCGAGGAGCAGGTCTCTATGGTTGAGTCCTGCTGACCCACCCGGACTGGTTATCGGACCCAATACTCCTCTTTACAATCCTGGTGGATTCCTCAGAGGATGGGCCGGCTTTCTCGGGACGGAGCCCTATGGAGTCCAGTGTGATCTCTGGAACATCTTCCGGGGGTCTAGACACTATCCCTCAAGCTAGAGCTCCTCTACTAGACACCTGAAGTGGAGTTTGGTTATTGAGTGGTGTTCTTCCCACTGAGAAGACTGACCAGCTCTGTACTGTCTGTCCAGGGAGAGAGGTTGGGAAGAGAGTTCGGGGTGAAGGCTGTCCTGCTCCATCTTGTCGCCATCGTGGCACATTTCAGTGTGGTTAACTGGACTGTAAGTCAGTAGGGAAGCACGACCTGGTCATCAGGAAAATCCTCCTCGGCCATGCCTCATCTCCTCCTGGGGTCTCTCTGGGTCTCTCTGGACTGAACAGAGCTCCTGTTAAGCTGCTGGAATCAGTTTGAGTCTAAAGTCCCGTCTCTTCAGACAGCGCTCACTTCCATCAGGCCGACCTGCTGGCGTTTTTGGTCAACGTTTTGTGCCTGGAGTTTGGGAACGGTCGTGATCTGAGACCCTGGCCTCACACATGCCCAAAGTTCCCACAACTCCCTCTCAGGACCAGGCGGTGGAATTGCCAGAGCTGGCCCACGAGAGGCACACCCAGACATGTGCTGCTCTGTCGGGTTTATGTGGAGCTTCAGAACCTCACCGCTGATCTCTGTCTGATTGGAGGACAGCAGAAGGAAGAGGTTTACTGCATAGTAGATGCCATCGCTTTGGCGTACCAAGACCTAGACTGTGCTGTGGCCTCGGAGTGAGAGCTCTCTCTGAGCAGCACAAACACATTCATGAGATTCTGCAAATCTCGAGTGGAGCTGGTTATTCCCATGTGTTGGAGAACCCTGGATCCAGTTCTTCAGAGCATCCGCCGGCAGTCCCACACCAGTCCCACACCAGTCCCACACAGTACTGGTGTACATGCCCATGTGATTAGTCCCTGTCCTGGTCACTCATGCTGTGACTCCCCTTGGTAATCCTGTGTGTGTGTATTCTTCACGGTAAGGTTTTCGTGTCGGTAAACCAGTGTCTTTCCCTGGACAGGTTCTGCTCTGTCCCAGTTGTTCCCTCTCAGTGTAAGCGTAGGGTCTGTGGGGTAGCTCTTCTCACGGGTCCGTCCACAGGTGCATCTCCTCGTTCCTCCTGACGGGATGTGGACTCCCGAGACCATCAGACAGAACCAGTTTTCAGGTTTAGAAATGGCAGGCAACCACATAGTGCTGGGTGACATGACCAAAGTGACACACACACTCACTCACACACACAAGCTCACTCACACAAACAGGCTCACACACACAGACTCACACACTCACAAACACACACGCTCACTCACACACACACACACACACACACACACACAACCACACGCACAGAGTGATGTCAGGAAAATGAGTCCCTGCTGTTGTCAAGGTCAGCTGTGAGTGTAATTGTGCGCTGAGGGTGAGAATATAAACACACACACTAAATCACAGGCGTTTATCGGCTCAGGTTACAATAACACACACCAGGAGAAACAGATTTACTTTACCTCTGACCGTCGACGTTCACGACTGCTGACCCAAGCACATCGCCAGGAGAGCCATGAAGAGAAAACATCAGATGTGTGAGGTGTTCAGGACAGACACACACACACACTCTCTCACAAACACACACATACACATACACTCACTCTCTCACACACATGCACTCATACACTCACTCTCTCTCTCTCACACACACACACACAGGCACACATACACTCACTCACTCTCACACACAGGCACACACACACTCTCTCACACTCACACACACAGAGAGTCAGATTCAGATGGATGAATGTTATAGAAACTCGCATGAAAGAGAGAAATAAGACGAATCGAGACTGAAAAGAAAAGAGTCTTCATTAATACATTTTTACAAAAGGGAACATTCATTATTGTACAATAGCATCAAACCAGAAAATCATATTTCAGCAAGTGTTCAGTCCAGTGTGTGTGTGTGTGTGTGTGTGTACTGGATATAGCCTGTATACTGAAGTATAAAAATGTTACTAACTTTTAAAGCTTCTTGTCATCCTGAAGAGAGCGAAGTGTATAAATGGTAAAAATGGTAAATGGACTGGATTTATATATCGCTTTCACAGACCTATGGCCACCAAAGCGCTTTACATAGCCTCACATTCACCCATTCACTCACTCATTCATACACCGACGGAGAATAGAGTTGAGAAACTGTGTGTTCAGCACTGGATTATACAGTAAACCGTTTACATCAATGTTATTTTGAATATGAATAATTGTTTTTGTTTATGATGTCCGAATAGTTTAAGAGACATGCTGAGACGAACTGAGCATAATTTACCTGCCCATAATTAGTGTATTTTCCAGCGCTGTGCCGTTGCCCGTTGGGTCTTTTATTTATCTTTTTCTGTTTTACATTTGCAAATGTTTTAATGTCGGCCTATTTTATTAAATGTCTGAATATAATACAAAAATGAATGTAATACAAGCATGTGTTGCAAAGTCATAGTCTACAAGTTAGTCATCTATTTTTTTCTTTTTAAGATTTTTTTCTTTTTAAGTCAGTTTCATCATGTATTTATGGTCTAATTTAAATCTAATATAGCCTACTGAGCATCACTTGGACACTTGCTAGTTGGTCAGTTTAATGGCTGTGCAACTTATATCTGATTAAATTCCATTGAGTTTGATCTCACATTTACATCTGTCTCAATGTTCCCTCAGAAATAAAGGTTCTTCATCAAGACTAACCTTTAACATGGCATATCTCCGGAAGGGTGTTTAGATTATTAGTATTTTAAGAAATGTTCACTGAAAGGCTCTTTAGATAACCAAAAATGAAACACACACACACACACACACACACACAAATAAACCTGAATTTGTAGTGTTGACTTTTTACAATTAGCCTTGTAATAGAAATATATGGCTGTGAGGGAGTTTAATGCGTTCCGTTAAATGCCTCTGTCAAACCCCTCCGTGCAGAGAAGCGCATTCTGGGAATTTATCGAGGGAAAATACGCGGAGAAAATGAAACCCGTTTTTTTTCAGCATCCCTAAATCCTGTAGCGATTAATCTGCCCAATTTGATAACGAACTGCGCAAATTAAAACAATAAAGAGCTGTCTAATGAGGAATTAATTATGGGGCGCGTGGGGTTCGAGGGCGGCAATGGAAGCCCGCGAAACAGCGCCGCGCGAGACAAACTGCCGCGCGCTCAATGTGCGCGGGACTGATAGCGGTGCGCGCGCTGATCGTAAAGATGAGGCCAAATCAATCGCGCTTTAACGGCCTCATTAAACGGGCTGACCTCGCGCGCGCACGCGGGAAACGCCTCGCGCGGATTTATCGCTGTAATGGTGTCGCTGAACTCCCGAGGGAACCCGTGATTTAAAAACCTCACAGGTCAGGGCAGAAGGAAAGTCGGTGCGGAGTAAAACCCCACAGTAGAAGCCCTAAAAACAGTCCCGAGTTTGTAATAATTGATCTAACAGTAACCATAAGAATCATAATATGCCGAAGTGACGCGCTGTAAGAGTTTTATTCGGGTGTTCAGTTCCGACCCGAACTCGATCTCTCAGGTTTGATCACAACATTTGGATTTGATTCAGATCGCACGCGCTTGTTCAAATGTAAAGATTATAAAGCATTGAAAAACATCCATCTTGCTACAAATCTACAAGGAAAAATACTTTATTTAAAGCTACTTTATAAAAAAAAGTCAAAATGCAATTAGGTTATCAAAGAAATTAAAATATTAGGTCAAAACTGTTCAGAATTGTTTTTTCTTGAGTGAGATTAGTTCATACATTAAAATATTAAATAGTTAATAATAGTTATTAATAAATGCCGATCAAGTAAGGTAGATCTGATTTATGTATACTTGCTTATTTGTTTTTGGGCTCAACATATTCAAATTAATAATATCCTAATAAATGTCACCTCGTTGATCATATTTTCCTATTTATTCCCGTGAAGCCTTAAAAACAAAGCGCTGTGAGAAATAAAGCAGTGGCATATCAATAATCAGTCTTTCACCAGTGATTGTTATCCCCATGGAAAGAAATGTGAAAAAAATATCCAAACACAATGCCTATATGAAGACATAAACGAATAAAATAATACCAATATTTGAAGTAGGCCTAATATTTGTTAATATGGCTTTAAGTTTTTCGGAAAAATCGGACTAATCATTGTATCTCTCAAACGCACATGCAGAGGATTGAAGGATTTATGGAGTCCGAAATCGCAGCGTTTTTAGCAAATGATCTCAGTGTTTGATTTGTTAGCTTGTTTTCCGCGAATTGAGCATTTCATTAAGTTTTATGAAGCTCTCAATCACCGAATCCCGCATATCCGACATTATTCCGCTCAGTGGGTTGAGATTAATGCTATTAGCGAGTTCTGTGTGTAAAACTGCAGCTAATTCAATTTCATCTGCAGGTAATTGAGACACGAGCTGCTTTCATCGGATCCCGTGTGTGTGTGTGTGTGTGTGCCAATCTTTTCACTTACCCAAATTTCAGCTATTAACAGGCAATAATAATAATACTATTAATGCAGGATAAACTGTGCTTAGGGACCACGATTTTTTCCAGTGATTAACAAAACAATGTCTGACAAACAAAGCCTACAGTACAAAATATCTTTGCTCCAGTTTATTAAAAAGGAGGGGGAAAGAAACAAAAGTAGGCAGCATGCATCAGAAACACACTGATGAAAATAATGTGTTCGATTTATTCAAAATAAAGCCTTTTTTTCCAGTTTGCTTTTTCGGAAATTCAACTTCCTTCTAAAAGAAATCATTAATGGTTCACTCAACATTTTTTACTTGAATGCATATTTTTCTAGCCTACATGAAGAATTTTGCATAAAGTAAACTCATTTATATGTGAATGTATAAAAATAAGTAAATCAAAAATATAAAGCTAATATATGACTATATGCCTATGACTAAAAAATAGTGATAACTAGACATCACATGACTGAGGGGAAATTCACAAGATTTGCATAGACCTATTGTAGCCTATATGTAAAATTAAAATATATGTATGAAGGAATGTTCAATGATTCGCTCTAACGAATCGGTTGAATTATTCAAATGACTCACTCCATCAAATAATCCTGAGCATCAAAACGTCATGTTAGAGTGATTTCTGAAGGAGCATGTGACACTGAAGACTGCAGTTAATAAAGAATAAATTACACTTTGTATATTCTCATAGAAAACAGCTGTTTTACAATGTCATAGTTTAACAATATTATAGAGAGACAACAGGATCTCATGAAATGCGTCAGCACGAATTGTATTTATCGTGCAATTTATAAGCAAAGCAGGTTGTATGTTCATGATACGCAGTGTAAACCCCTTGTGTATGAGTACACGCCATAAGTGCGTACCATATCATATCATGTCATATATCATAAGCACGTAAATACTTTTAAATTGCACGAGTCACGACTATACTACGTACTTCCAGAGATCGGCTGGGGAGAGACTGACACTGGTCGACACAGAGAACGCTACACTGGCGTTCAGGAGCTTAAATAACCGCGAGGCATTGAGTTGAGGCCCTTTACGCCTGATTGCGCTAATTGCTCTGAAATAGGAGACATTATCAGTAATGATCCAGTCTTTCATCTTCAGCGAGATCATCATAATGTCGCGATCACCGCTTTCTTCTCTGTGATGATGATGATGATGGTGTGTGTGTGTGTGTGTGTGTGTGTGTGTGTGTGTGTCTGCTGTAGGCCACTCACTGACACACAGAGAGCTTCATCGGAACGACACGAATCAAAGCTCAACTTTCGCACCACACGAGTTTTAACCCGCTTAATGGGACACACATGTTCTCCGTGACAGACATCCAGGAATCACTCGCTTTTCGCTTTTCTCTGAGGCTAAACGTTTCCCTCGGACCGTCTTTTGATATCCAGGGAACCTTTCAAGTCTTTTAAGTCAGATTTGACAGACTCTGCATGAAAAGGGTTAAGACAACTCTCGCAGAGACACGACAAAGGCTCTTTGTCTCTCCAGACTCCGAATCAAAGCTGGGGTTTGTGGAGTTAAACAAAGCTCTGATAGGACTTACAGTCTCTTTGTGTCGCAGTTCAGCCCTCATTTGTTGCCCTGAGATTTCAATAAAAACTATGGTAATCGCCTTCTCCACGCACATCATTGCCCTAAAGCTAATGCTAATTGTGTTTCCCTACACAAACACAACAGAACAATCAATGCCAGTTATTTACTACTCAGCTGCACCTCGGAGACCCGTCTAGAAGCGGCCGCGGGAGGGTAATGTGTTTCGTGTGTGTGCAAGTGTGTGTTTATGTTGCTCATTTTTTACCGCGGAAGGATCAAACATTCCCGCAGCGCGTGAGAGCGCGAGACTTCAAAGCGCGCGACACTCATTTCATCTAATGGGCTCTAAGTGTCTCCAAGCATAATTACAGATTTATTCGGTTTAACAGCCGGATGTGAAATTAAGGAAATGCTAAATTACCGTTTGCATGTAATTTTATCACTTACAACCAATTACAGTTTGTGAAAGATGAGAACGGGTTTGTGCAAAGAATGTAGTCCCTGGAAAAATGAATCAGTAGCCTAAAGAATATTTCACACTATAGTTTCATATTATTTGATTTGTTTGGTGTGATCTCTGAGTCTCCACTACGCCCGCTAGTAAACAGTGAGAGCCAGTAGATCTTCAGAAACATGTCCGTGCGGAATGACCGGCTCTACGTGCGGTTAGAGATCTGGCTTTGATCCGCCGCTGCTGGCGCCAAAACACAGCATCCCAGTCCGAGGCTAATAATCAGCCCAGAAAACACTGATCACAACTGATAGATGATCACCACTGATCGAAGGAGTTTAGTAGCTACTGGAGCTGATGGAGTCATCGCACTGTTGCTGATCTGCAATGTGTGTTAAGGAGATTAGGCCTAAGCGTTCATTCTTTGCACATTCTCTTCAAATAACTCTCATTAAAAAATATAGGTGACAGACACGGATTTTTTTTTAAAGAAAATAATGGGTTTTAAAACCGGGAATCGCCTTTTTTGACCTAAGGAAAAGGGGAACAGGCTAATCAGCAAAAAGTTGAAAAAAAATGTGGGCCATAGACATAATTAAAAGAATAGTCACAAACAATAATTAGCTTATTGCTGCCGTTAGTTATCGTTATTTATCAAACACATTTTAAAGTTACCTACAGTATGTTAAAAAAACATCGTTTATTTCCCTCTGTCCAGAATGCAACATGTCACAACACTCCCAGATAAACACAGCAGCGAACTTCAAGAACTTAAGCCCCGCCCCTCTGCTCTGATTGGCTGCCCGTGTGTTATTAGCGTTCAGTCCCTCATAGCGGAGTCAAACACCAGCATGTTCTGAGCATCACATCTGATAGTAAACACTAACCGTGCACTTCACATCGGTGTGTGTGTGGATGTGTGCACGGACCCGGTTACCAGCATGAACTCTGGGTGTACGGAAGATCATTCCCGTGTGATTGCGGGAGTTACCGAGATGCAGGAGCCGAAGGTCCTCCCGTTCAGCGTGGAAGCCCTGATGGCAGACCGGAGGCCGAACGGCTGTAACACCGGGACTTCAGCGCGTTCCCTCGGAACGGAGGCCGATCCAGACCGGGCCGGTGCTCGTGTCACGTTCTCTGTAGACGTTCTGAAGGTGCCGGTGAAGGCGGAGAGCCCGGAGCTCGCGTGGACACAACCGGACAGCTTCTCTCCCGTGAGTTACAATCATGAGCCTGTGATATTAATAAACAAGCTGAGATTCATATCCGAGTCTTTAACGTACACTTGATTTGCATGATTTACCACTCTTAAAAACAATAGGGCAACATTTAGGCTTTACAATAAGGTTCATTAGTTAACATAATTAACAAACCATGCAATACATTTCTTACTATATTTGTTCATCCTTGTTAATGTTAGTTAATTTAAATACAGCTGTTTATTGTTTGTTGATGTTAGTTTACAGTGCATTAACTAATGTTAACAAGATTTTAATAAAGTATTATTAAATGATTGAATTAAAATTAACAAGTAGGCTACTATAACTAATTATAACTTATGTAAGCTAGTTATTAACTAATGAACCTTATTATAACGCCTAACGTGTTACTAACTAAAGTTCTTTATTGGCATTTATGGTTATGTGAAGAATCTTCGTCTTTAAATTATTAAAATGGTCTTCACAATAAGAAGTTTTCACTGTTCACAATATTTAACTGTTCATAGAAGGTTCTTTGGGGAACAAAAAACACGGTTCTTTTTAAACCCATTCTGGAAACTTTATTTTTAAGACTAGTATTTGAAATAAAAGAAAAAAATTATGTCTGAATAGAACATTGCCATGCGAATGCGAAAGACTCAAACATTGGGCTAAAAAAAAATAATTTTTAAAATGTAACAATAGTTTGTCTGTAATTGACCCGTTAGAAGTCGACGTTAGAACAGTGTGTGAAGACCTCAACATTAATACTGTGTGATGTGAGTTAATAAGTCTCTCTGTGTGTGTGTGTGTGTGTGTGTGTGTGTGTGTGTGTGTGTGTGTGTGTGTGTGTGTGTGTGTGTGTGTGTGTGTGTGTGTGTGTGTGTGTGTGTGTGTGTGTGTGTGTGTGTGTGTGTGTGTGTGTGTGTGTGTGTGTGTGTGTGTGTGTGTGTGTGTGTTGTTGTGTCCAGGGCGTCTCAGTCCTCCGCGTGTCCACTACGGAAACACAAGACGGAACCGGAAGCCGCGGACCCCGTTCAGCACGGCCCAACTCCTGGCGCTTCGAGCGCGGTTCCGGCAGAAACAGTACCTGTCCATCGCGGAACGGGCCGAGTTCTCCAGCTCACTCAGCCTCACGGAGACCCAGGTCAAGATCTGGTTCCAGAACCGGCGAGCCAAAGCCAAGCGGCTCCAGGAGGCCGAGCTCGAGAAGCTGAAGATGGCCAGCAAACCGATGCTCCCTCCGGCCTTCGGGATCTCCTTCCCACACCTTCCCGGTTCATATTCGGGATCACACGAGTTTCACAGACACTCGATGAGCTTGAGTCCGGTGGGACTGTGCACACACATGGGATACAGCATGTACCATTTAGCCTAAAGACGAGAAATATGACTCTTCCGCAGGTCTATTCCGAAAACAGTGGAAATGGATATTAATAATGACATTTCACACGGACTTGAGAGTTATGAACTCACAGTTATGAACACGGGTTTGAGAGTTATGACTGAGAGTTATGAACACGGGTTTGAGAGTTATGAACTGAGAGTTATGAACACGGGTTTGAGAGTTATGAACTGAGAGTTATGAACACCGGTTTGAT
Organism: Hybognathus amarus; assembly: GCA_030378365.1. Taxonomy (NCBI): domain Eukaryota; kingdom Metazoa; phylum Chordata; class Actinopteri; order Cypriniformes; family Leuciscidae; genus Hybognathus; species Hybognathus amarus. The sequence continues at coordinate 114,281 of JAQIUQ010007733.1, read as the reverse complement.
TGAGGGAGAACTCTGTTTTACTCTTGAGTTTATAATTGAACGGCCTTTTTCAAACTCGAGTGATTTTTTTTAAACGAACATTTTAACAACTGACTGTTGTCTTAATGATTCCCTTCGAAAGGGATTTCTGAACTGTAAAATATTGTACATTTGGACAGAAATATCATTTATATGATGAATATATTTGTTAAATAAATTAATGAAAAATGTCATTTTCTGTTTTAGTTTTCTTGTTTGTAGACCGTGAGAGAGCTGTTTAAAACTATTAAAAAAAATCAGTCCAGAAGTTTTTGGTATTAAATCTTAAACTCAAATATCTTCATGTGGTTTCAATAAAAACACTCGAATAAACAAATTACAACCCTTTTAACGAGTGATAATGGGAAAAAGTAAATAAAAAAGGAACATCGAGGCTAAATGACATTTAAAACCCCTCAAAAGTTCTACACTTATAGTACTGTGTTGACCCAGATTAACATCAGAACTGTCTTGCTCAACACACGGTAACGGTGATCTCTTACAGAAACACAGATGTAAAGTGTAAAGTGAAGATTACCTGAGATGATGTACGGGTTCCTCAGAAGCGAGTTGGAGGACTGATGCTCGAGGACAGTCAGGAGAACATGTCGAGGTTCTGGATCAAGAGACTGACTGCATTAAATAGTTTCAAGCTGTTAATTTCCAACAGATCTTATTGAAGTTTCAACACTAGCCTAATTATTATTTTGTTGACCTTTTTACAGCCATTTAGCTTCTTCTTTTTCTTTTTTTTTTTTTTTTTTTTTTTTTTTGAATGACTGTTATGTTCGTTCCAGCGATGAGAAACAGAAATGATGATGGATTTATGAAAGAAGTGGACTCTTTATGGTGTCTGTCACAGGTCCGGCTTCAGAACATCGCGCTGCTCGGTAATTAATAAAAGCGTTAATGACAATACGACGAGAATCACACGGGTGAGCGCGCGCTGACCTCATCACAATAGATCTGAGGGAGATCGACCTTCCCTTTCAGGAGAGCTCTCTCTCTTGCTCTCTCTCTCTCCCTCTTCTCGCGAACAAAAGTCTCTTGTTTTTATCATCCTAAATATCACACCGGGAGTCTTCGAAGAGAAACGTCTCTCTCTCTCTCTCTCTCTCTCTCTCTCTCTCTCTCTCTCTCTCTCTCTCTCTCTCTCTCTCTCTCTCTCTCTCTGGCGCCATGTCACTCAGTCTCGGTTTAAAGACGGGAAGATATTTCATTCATTTCGAGATTTATGGACATTACAGATGTTTTATTCTGACAACATTCAACGCATGTCTTCCAGAAGCCCTTGTTTAACTCTACGTTTAATGTAGGCTAATCTAAAAAGAAAAATAAACCAACCCAAGTTAAACTGTAAAATTACTTTTTACTAAAATTATTTTTTAATATTAAAATTATAAACAATACTTATACAATTATAAATATATATTTTTTAGGATTATGCAGTTAACAGAAAACGTTGCTTTCATTCAAGCGAAATTGAAAACAAACATTAAAGAACCACAATATTTTAGGTCGAAATCTAGGCTATATAGATTATACATGCAGTTCTATATATTTGTTGCTCTCTCCTCTTTAGATTTTGTAGGCTATTCAATACTCCGGATGTTGATGTTTTAAAGCTACCCATTATATTTAAAAACTTAATCTTATATTGGTTAAGTCACGTCACCTTTATTTCTAAAGCGCTCTTTACAACACAGTGTTTCACGGCAGCTTTGCAGAGATAACAGGAAAATAAAGCAACAAACTTTGTTTCCAGAAGAAAATACCGGCAGTCGAGCTTAAGTTCAGCGATGCTTAATTTCTTCTGTAAAAAAAGTTATTTATTCTAGTGAATATTGTTAAAAAAAACATCTTTATGTGTTTGCCCTGTTAACTCTAGTCTACAATATATTCGAAGACCTGCCCAATATTACACGGTTTGGTTGGAATATAGCCTATTACGTCATCTAATTGCACAGAAAAGTTCCATTCACTGGAATAACACAAAGTAGAATAAAACCAATAAATCCTGATGAAGTAGCCTGTTGCTAATGCAGTGTAAACAACATGGAGGGTTCGGCCATTTCTGGTTTGTGAATGATGCTCTCGTCTACATCGCCACCTGCAGGTCATGACACTCCACCTCAGCGTTCACTACCTCACTGGTATTATTTGGTAAGGCCTATCTATGGTTTCAGTTATTTATTCAGTTATTTTAGTTATTTACGATTAAATACATTCATGTGAATAGAGTACTACTGACACCGCGAATAAAAGAACAGGCCTATAATATGCACAACACACACGGATTAATCCAACACTTGCGAATGTCACTCTCTCTCTCTCCCTATAGAATGAAAACGCCATCAGCTTTCTCAGGTTTGTGTTTTTTATTATTAAACATTTAATTACATATAACAAAAGGAATGATATTACATTACATTGGAATTCAGCGAGAAAGACAAATAAATAAATAAATGAATACATAAATAGCCTAATAAAATAATAGCAATAACTAAAACAGGAAAAAAAATCTTTTTTAAACAAACACATCAAAAAATGAGCATGCATTCAAAGTTTTAGTAGCCTTTTTGTTACAAGAGCTAGATAAGGTTCTGATATAAATCTTAATATCTTCTTGAAAGTGAGAAAAATTGGGGGTAACTCTCATTATTTTACACTTGTGAATAAAATATTTTGCAAGCAAAATAATTAAGTTGCAAAGAAAAAAATATTCTCATGTTGCTTTTTAAAAATGAAAATTCCACACAGCACATCTTTGAAGTAAAGCACAAAGTCTTGTGGTTTACAATAAATTGGCAAATATCTTGCCAAAGTTTTCTGGTATGATCACAGTGCCAAAAAAGAAAGATGTAAGATAGTCTCTGGTTGTGAATCACAAAAAGTACAGTTTACCATACTTAATTTAAATCTTGACACTATGAACGTTTTGACAGGATAATATTGATGAATAAGCTTAAAAGAAATCTCTTTGACCTTATTTACCAATAGGTACTTGTTAGGGAGAGTCCAAACCTTCTTCCATGAAATATCATCCACTAACGCATTCCATTTTGAAACAACATGAGGAGTGGAAACACAATCATTGAGAAAAAGAAGACGAATACCTCTATTATTTTTTACTGTCGATTTAAAACATCTCAGGTTCGCGTTTTTAAAGTTTGCGTAGAGAGAACTTGACGTGGCTTCTGTTAAAGCGGTGTCGTGTTAGCGGAGCAATGATCGTTGCGACGGAAGTTAATCAATCAAAACTAACTTAGTTTGGACAATAACTTTATTCTAGATCTGCTGTGAAGCCTAAGACAATCTCTGCTACTGTAATCTCCTGTTATCACTGTAAACTGCTTCTAACAATTTAGGTTATAGCGGCTATAACCTAAATTGTTCCAAAGCAGTTTTACAGTGATAACTAAATCTATAATATAGCTATAATATAGCCTATTAATGAAGGTGATCCCAGCGATATGTAACCCTCTGAGCCAAGTTGGGGCAAATGAGGCTAGGGATGGTCTCTTTCAAAGGTCTCTGGTCCTTTCTCCACTCGATAAAAATTTGGTGTCGATACATTCATTTTTCGCGGAGATATTTGCGATTTTCTCTCCAAGCTGGCTGGCGCCTTTACATAGCACGGCCGACGGTTTTTGGCTGATATCTCGGGCTCCCGGGGGCCAATGAGGCTAGGGATGTTCTCTTTCCGAAAGGTCTCTGTCTGTTCTCCACTCTCGATAAAAATTGGACGTCGATACGTAAATTTTTCGCGGAGATATTTGCGATTTTCTCCCGAGCTCGTGGCGCCATTTCAGAGCACGGCCGAAGGTTTTCGGCTAAAAGCTTGGGTTCCCTCGGGGCCAATGAGGCTAGGGATGGTCTCTTTCGAAGGTCTCTGGTCCATTCTCCATTCCATAAAAAATGGACGTCGATACGTACATTTTTCGTGGCAGATATTTGCGATTTTCTTCCGAGCTCGTGGCGCCTTTTCAGAGCACGGCCGTACGGTTTTCGGCTAGTATCGGGCTCCAGGGGCCAATGAGGCTAGGGATGGTCTCTTTCGAAAGGTCTCGGTCCTTTCTCCACTCCAGAAAAATCGTGCGTCGATACCTTAATTTTTCGCGGAGATATTTGCCATTTTCTCCCAAGCTCGTGGCGCCATTTCATAATATGATACATACATTTAATTAACTTTTTTTTAAAAAAAAATGTATTCTGCAATTTGTGCTCCGTTCCAGCAGATGGCGCCCCAGGCGGCCGCCTGTGTCGCCTGTCGGCAAAGCCGGCCCTGGAGCCAACAATTAACAGCGAGGGGGAAAGGAAAATGAATGAAGGTGTAATGAATCAGAATGTGTGTTCGCTGTGATCACAGAAGCACTATCGCAGTGACGTGACTCGCCCAGTTCACATCTCTGACGTCATTCAGTGTTCGCCTTCAGTTTCCAGAAATACAAACTGCAAACACAGTTGTTGTGAAACAGTGTTTTGATCAAACTGGTGTAAACACAGAAGCCCAGAGGCGAAGGAGAGCGAGAGACACAGCAGTGCCACTGTCCTCCGCCAGAGAGGCGCCGTTACCTGAGGCTCTCTCCACAGTCTTCATTATTTCCACCAGAGCCTTTAGAGATCACCCATTCTATAACCCATCTCTAATCTGCTCTATAACCCGTTCTATAATCTGCTCTATAATTCGCTCTATAACCCGTTCTATATTCTGCTCTATATTCTCCGTTCCGCAGCTGACTGACCCGATTAAACACACTAAGATCAACATTATTTTCTTGCTTTATACGGTTTGTCTCCAGAGGTGAGGTCATGTGTCTCGTCTGGGTCACGTGTTCTGAAGCGCCTGATGAAGAACTGCTGTCACACTCTTCGCTCACTCGTTTCTCACACAGCCCAGCACATGTGCAAACCTTTTCCATGCTATCCTAATCCTATACTGTTATTTATGATTAAGCAAAATAAGAGATGGAAGAGAAATGCCAATGTATTGGTATTAAAATAATCTCACATTTAGTATTTCTTCTTACCCTACTCCATCACAGCGGGGTTTATTTAGTTCTGAGCTGGAGTCTGAGCTGATGCCAGGGACTTCAGGAGAACAGTCCATTTGTTCTGTGTTCCCAGGAATCATCAGGAGAACGTTCCCGAATGTTTCCAGGTCTGCACTTTCCCGGAGATCTGGAGCGCTTGCCATAACAACACAGCCAGATGTCTGATCCATAACCGTATTAATCACACACTCAATCCACGGCCAGAACATCTGCAAATACATCTGACAGTTGAGTTTCATATATTAAATAAACACATCATCTTAGACGGTTCAGTGTAGAACCATTTCAAAGAGCGCTTTACGCCAAAAAGGTTCAATCGAAGGAGAAATGACTCGCACAATACTTTCATTTTCAAGCATTTATCTCTAGTGATAAAGTATGTTTATGAGGTGTTTATATCATGAACCTTAAAATAGAAATGAATCAAAACAATATGAGTGAATTTAAATCCATCAAATGATCACATGATCTGAACCGCTAAAAGCTTCTATATCGTTCTTGTTTTCCATATATAAATCAGACAAATTAGTTCATACCTTGTTGATAAAATACTTTATTTTACTTCATTAATGAAAGTTAGAAATGTTGTGATAACAGAAGTGTTTATATTCATCAGGTAGTGATTGACAGCTGTCCGTCACACAGGAGTCATCACATGTACATGATCATCTCCAGTAAAGCATCTGATAGATGTAAAGGCAGCGAACAGGGAACGTTCTGTCAGGTTCTCTCAAAGTTATGAATGAACGTTCTCCAGTGACATCACGTCACATTAACGGTCACATGATAAAGAAAAAAACTTCTTTTAAAACATAAAAAAAACTGGATGTTCAGAGAACATTCAAAAATAATGTTTCATAACTCGGAGGAACATTAACACAATGTTCTTGGAATGTGTTTTTGTAGCTGGTGAACGCAGAAGTGAAATGACACACACAGTCTCACTGATCTCATGTTCGATAAACACACACACATGAACAGAACACCGTTTATAACTCAGCGCTGAGATGAGCGACTGGCTTTTAGAAAGTTTCCTGTGGAATCATTTTCGCAAGCTGGTGGAATGCATGGACACACACACACACACACACACACACACACACACAAATAAACACATGAACATAGACTTGACACACACACACACAAACATCTACACATACACGCTCTCTGACTCAATGTGCTTGTTGAACATTTGTGTGTGTGTGTGTCATATGTAAGTGTTTATCTCAGTCGTGCTCTATGAGTTGTTGCAGTCGGTCCTCTGTGTATCGAGGGCTGATGTTTCCTGTTTCCAGAGACTCACAGTCGTCAGTGAAAAACACCAGATCCTGCGAAGAACACACACACACACGATAAGATCAATAACAAGAACACACACAAACACACACAATAAGATCCTCCACAAGAACACCCACACACTCCCACCCACACACACACCCACACAAAAAACACACACACCCCCAATCGCATACACACACTCCCCACACACACACACACACACACAAAAAACACACACAGACCCACTCGCACACATGAGCACACACACACAAAAAAAACACACACACCCCCAATTGGATACGCACACACACCCACCCACTTGTGCACGCACAGCACACACACAGACACACACACACAGACACACCCACCCGATGACACGCGCGGCTGATGATGGAGTACAGGGTCTGGACCCGCCGCTTTACGAAGCGAATGCGCGGCTTCTCTCGGCAGGATTCCGGCAGATTCTCCGTCACGTACAGGAAGTCCCTCAGTTTAGTCCTGATGCAGGAGTTCTGGAGCAGAGGTTAGAGAAGAGGAGATGTGTATCGTTGGCTCCCTGAGGACAGATTTGGTTCATTTGCTGCTATAGGAGAGGAAGAATTTGCAGATCTGCACACTGACTCACAGCCCAACACACGTCACAGTTTTACAGTTTTAAGTAATCAGAGCTTCAGCAGAAACACTGAAACAGAAGAGAGGATGCAGCATACATATATTATCTGTTTATTTCTTTACATTTTCTGTTGTTTTGTGAGTAGACCACTGTACATGCAGCTTGTGCTGGTTGGGATGTACACTGTGTACATTGTTTTTGTGGGAAAAATAAAATATATTTGTAACTATGTATTTGTGTGTTCTGGGTAAAAAAAACAACATCCTCAAATATTTTACAACACGTATGTAAGTACTGTCTGTAGAAAGTGTAACACTGAACATATCAAAAGTCATTATGAATGGAGAAGTGTTTTCCATCGAGCACATCAGTGTTCAACTGCTCTTAAATGTCTTCATATGATGGTTTGTGTTCGAAAACAACATACCATTCTGAGAATAAATAACATTGTTTTGAATGTAAAGTTTGATTTTGCAGGATAATTGAGGGGTTTTTCCATTGTGTGTGTGTTTTTGATTTGTGTGTGTAGAGTTCTGAGAGTATGAGGCATACTTTCAAGAAATGTGTGTAAACAATCAAGAAACTGTATTTTTACAGCAGAAATGAAGCATCACTGAACGGACTTCAGCTGGACTGACACTTCTCTTCTGGACACACACTTTACTGCTTTATTCTGCTGTTATCTCTGTGAATCTGCGTTGATACAATCTCTGTTGTAAAAAGCGCTAAAAATAAAGCTGACTTGACACTTACGTATCTCTCTCTCACACACACACACACACACACACACACACACACACACACACACACACAAACGCACGCGCACACACACACACACTATTACAAACTCTCTGACACACTCTCTCTGAAACACACACTCACTTTCATTTGATTTCAAGTAAATTAAATCAACGCATTTCAGCTATGTATTATTAAATAGATTAAATTATTAAACTCACGTGCACGTCTAGAAACATCTTTGGCAAAATCTCAGCGCATGTTTTCTGCAATAATCAAAGAATAAAGTTTATACATGACCATAACATAATCATACAGCACCTCGTATCGACAGGAACAGATTCACTTACCGTGCGAATAGTATTTATGTATTTTGTCCAAAGTATTCATGATTTCTTTGCTGAGTTCCAGCATGCGCGAGTAACAGGTCGGCGGCGCGCCGCGCGTGAAGCAGATCAAACCGAGAATAAATATGAAAGAAACGAGTCTCGTCTGCGCGTTCATGTTCGTCTCTCTCAAAGACAGTTCTGTTCTGTGATGATGAGGAGATTCTCTCTATAAACGCGTGCGCCCGAGAGAGAGAGAGCGCTCTGTCCCGATGACGTCACCTGCCCCCACTCAGTGCACGCGCATGATGTTTGTTGTGTTATATATATATATAATTCTCCCATCCCAATCTTTTTCTAACACCATATCCCTTTAGGGGTACAGTAGTAGATATAAAAGTGCTATATCAATGCCTCGTTCATTCATTCATGTGCATATAGCCAAAGGTTTTTGTATGTCTGCCTTTTCATGCGCACCCCACGCTTTACTCGATAGATGAATCAGAGTCTCAGAAATAAAATACAGATTTAATTTCACAGCATTTCAATTGATCAATCTTTTTAAAAATGTGTGTAAATATAAACCTACAGGTCACCACAAGTCCAACTTTTGTCGCACCAGACAATCATCTGACCCCTCAGATTTTCACCATCCACTGCGTGTTTATAAAGGAAATAGAAGGAAAACAATTGACAATGAAACAAACACGAGTCACTGAATGCAAACAGGAAACAACCAATCAGCTTTCAGCAAACACAAACATCAGATCACGGTCGATAAAAGATCATGATAAAAAACAATATATACAGAGAAAGACACTGGCGTAATTATGTTCCCATAACGCCTTCCAGTGTGGTCGTCACGTGTTGTTCAGGAGCCACACTGGCTTTCTTAAAGTTCAGGAAGTTGCGTTTCTTCTTGCGTGATCGAGTGTTTCGTGTTTCCTGCTGCGCTGAAGGAGGAACACAGCGGAAAACAAACAGGCGTTCTGAGGAAACGAGACTGTGGTTAGCCACGCCTACAGGCCACGCCCCCTCATTACCATCCCTCTCATTACTGTCCTGAGCCGCACCCACAGGCCACGCCCCCTCATTACCATCCCTCACATTACTGTCCTGAGCCACGCCCACAGGCCACACCCCCTCATTAACATCCCTCACGGTACTGTCCTGAGCCACACCCACAGGCCACGCCCCCTCATTACCAACCCTCACGGTACTGTCCTGAGTGATGCCCATAGGCCACACCCCCTCACCACCCCTTGTCATGTGGCCAGCCCCCGGCTCCGCCTCCAGCTCCGGCTCCCGCACAGGAATGTTTGGGGTGCGCCGGCGTCTCCTGCGAGTCTCATGAACGTCTCCAGAACCGCCACACAAAAGTTTATCAAGGAGCTTCTGGCGCTTCTCTTATCAGCCTGAACAACACAATACACAACAGTGTTTACAGTGAACACAACAACACACTTACACAACACGAACAGTCTAATGTGTTCAACTCTGACCTGTCTCTCTCGGTCTCTGTGTTGAGGAGAGTGAGAGTTTCTGCTCAGCAGGTCCAGTTTCAGTCTGTCCACCAGAGACTCGCCACATCCCGATCCTCCCCTACACACACACACACGCACACACACACACACACACGCACACACACACACACACAAGGTTTCAGAGCAGCTTCACAGGGACAAACAGGAGAATAATGATGCTGCTTACATGCTGTGTGTGTGTGTGTGTGTGTGTGTACCCTGCCCCAGCTCCTAGTGTCTCTGTGAGTGACAGCAGTTCTCCTTCAGGTACTGTAGGTAGCAGGAGTCTCAGGAGTGTGTGTAGATCAGGATCAGTTATCAGAGCCTGTTTGACCACAGCGCTGCTGTAACGCCACATCCTTACACAATACACACACATATTAATGTATAGAAAAACAGCACACACACACACACACACACACACACACACACACACCTGGTCACAGTAGGTCTGAAGCCTCTTCAGCTGCAGTTTCTCTCTGTGATGCTTGAGTGTCTGATTCCTCCTCAACTCCCTGGAATCAGACATCCAGTGTTTACTGTAACTGTGTTTACTGTGACTGTGTCTGCTGTGACTGTGCCCGCTGTGACTGTGCCCACTGTGACGGTGCCCACTGTGACGGTGCCCACTGTGACGGTGCCCACTGTGACGGTGCCCACTGTGACGGTGCCCACTGTGACTGTGCCCACTGTGACTGTGCCCACTGTGACTGTGCCCACTGTGACTGTGCCCACTGTGACTGTGCCCACTGTGACTGTGCCCACTGTGACTGTGCCCACTGTGACTGTGCCCACTGTGACGGTGCCCACTGTGACGGTGCCCACTGTGACGGTGCCCACTGTGACGGTGCCCACTGTGACGGTGCCCACTGTGACGGTGCCCACTGTGACGGTGCCCACTGCTGTGCCCACTGTGACTGTGCCCACTGTGACTGTGCCCACTGTGACTGTGCCCACTGTGACTGTGCCCACTGTGACTGTGCCCACTGTGACTGTGCCCACTGTGACGGTGCCCACTGTGGCGGTGCCCACTGTGACTGTGCCCACTGTGACTGGTGCCCACTGTGACGGTGCCCACTGTGACTGTGCCCACTGTGACTGTGCCCACTGTGACGGTGCCCACTGTGACGGTGCCCACTGTGACTGTGCCCACTGTGACTGTGCCCACTGTGACTGTGCCCACTGGTGACTGTGCCCACTGTGACTGTGCCCACTGTGACTGTGCCCACTGTGACTGTGCCCACTGTGACTGTGCCCACTGTGACTGTGCCCACTGTGACTGTGCCCACTGTGACTGTGCCCACTGTGACTGTGCCCACTGTGACTGTGCCCACTGTGACTGTGCCCACTGTGACTGTGCCTACTGTGACTGTGCCTACTGTGACTGTGCCTACTGTGACTGTGCCTACTGTGACTGTGCCTACTGTGACTGTGCCTACTGTGACTGTGCCTACTGTGACTGTGCCTACTGTGACTGTGCCTACTGTGACTGTGCCTACTGTGACTGTGCCTACTGTGACTGTGCCTACTGTGACTGTGTCTACTGCGACTGTGCCTACTGCGACTGTGTCTACTGCGACTGTGTCTACTGCGACTGTGTCTACTGCGACTGTGTCTACTGCGACTGTGTCTACTGCGACTGTGTCTACTGCGACTGTGTTCTACTGCGACTGTGTCTACTGCGACTGTGTCTACTGCGACTGTGTCTACTGCGACTGTGTCTACTGCGACTGTGTCTACTGCGACTGTGTCTACTGCGACTGTGTCTACTGCGACTGTGTCTACTGCGACTGTGTCTACTGCGACTGTGTCTACTGTGACTGTCTACTGACTGTGTCTACTGTGACTGTGTCTACTGCGACTGTGTCTACTGCGACTGTGTCTACTGCGACTGTGTCTACTGCGACTGTGTCTACTGCGACTGTGCTCTACTGCGACTGTGCTTACTGCGACTGTGTCTACTGCGACTGTGTCTACTGCGACTGTGTCTACTGCGACTGTGTCTACTGCGACTGTGTCTACTGCAACTGTGTCTACTGCGACTGTGTCTTACTGCGACTGTGTCTACTGCGACTGTGTTTACTGCGACTGTGTTTACTGCGACTGTGTTTACTGTGACTGTGTTTACTGCGACTGTGTTTACTGCGACTGTGTTTACTGTGACTGTGTTTACTGGCGACTGTGTCTACTGCGACTGTGCTCTACTGCGACTGTGTCTGACTGCAGCTGTGCTAACTGCCACTGTGCTTACTGTGACTGTGTTTACTGTGACTGTGTTTACTGTAACTGTGTTTACTGCAGACTGTGTCTACTGTAACTGTGTTTACTGCGACTGTGTCTACTGCGACTGTGTTTACTGTGACTGTGTTTACTGTGACTGTGTTTACTGTAACTGTGTTTACTGCGACTGTGTTTACTGCGACTGTGTTTACTGTGACTGTGTCTACTGCGACTGTGTCTACTGCGACTGTGTCTACTGCGACTGTGCTTACTGCGACTGTGCTTACTGCAACTGTGCTTACTGTGACTGTGTTTACTGTGACTGTGTTTACTGTGACTGTGTTTACTGTGACTGTGTTTACTGTGACTGTGTTTACTGTAACTGTGTTTACTGTAACTGTGTTTACTGTAACTGTGTTTGACTCACATGATATTAGCCAATAGCAAACCACAACCATCCAATCAACTCTTCACAGACACAATCAAGGCCCGCCCACAAGTGCTTTTATTCCTGAAGCGTTTTCTCTCGATGTACGACACAACAGAGGAGAAACAACTGAATGCATTTCCCTCTGAATACACGAGATCTCAGAGTCTCAGATACTCTTACTTTTTCATTCTCAAATAGACAAAATCTGCATTTTCATTCAACTGACTTCAAATTCAAAAAGTGTGTGTGTGTGTCTGTGCTGTGAGTGAGTGTGTGAGTGGCACCTGTCAGTCAAGCGCTGCAGCTGCTGTCTCTTGAACAGCGCCTCCTGCAGGAGAACCGAGACTCCAGCGTCAGCATTCACTGTAAACATGCCATCTTCATCTTCATCATCATCATCTGAGCCCCGCCCCTCTGCGGACTCCTCCCACAGCCCCACCTCCTGCTGAAGCTGGAGCTCCGCCTCCTCCAAAGCCTGGACAGAGAAAGACATTCATCAAAACCTCGTAATTCACCATCACATGACCTTTCACCTGCCCGTCAACATGCTCTCACTGTGATATGATGAGTGTCTCTCACCAGGCGGTGTGTGTGTATGGCGTGTGTGATGTCACTGTGCAGTTCTGCAGTGATGAGTGTCTGTAGTTTCAGCAGGGCTGTGTGTGTGTGTGTGTCTCTCACCAGGCGGTGTGTGTGTATGGCGTGTGTGATGTCACTGTGCAGTTCTGCAGTGATGAGTGTCTGTAGTTTCAGCAGGGCTGTGTGTGTGTGTGTGTCTCTCACCAGGCGGTGTGTGTGTATGGCGTGTGTGATGTCACTGTGCAGTTCTGCAGTGATGAGTGTCTGTAGTTTCAGCAGGGCTGTGTGTGTGTGTGTGTCTCTCACCAGGCGGTGTGTGTGTATGGCGTGTGTGATGTCACTGTGCAGTTCTGCAGTGATGAGTGTCTGTAGTTTCAGCAGGGCTGTGTGTGTGTGTGTGTCTCTCACCAGGCGGTGTGTGTGTATGGCGTGTGTGATGTCACTGTGCAGTTCTGCAGTGATGAGTGTCTGTAGTTTCAGCAGGGCTGTGTGTGTGTGTGTGTCTCTCACCAGGCGGTGTGTGTGTATGGCGTGTGTGATGTCACTGTGCAGTTCTGCAGTGATGAGTGTCTGTAGTTTCAGCAGGGCTGTGTGTGTGTGTGTGTCTCTCACCAGGCGGTGTGTGTGTATGGCGTGTGTGATGTCACTGTGCAGTTCTGCAGTGATGAGTGTCTGTAGTTTCAGCAGGGCTGTGTGTGTGTGTGTGTCTCTCACCAGGCGGTGTGTGTGTATGGCGTGTGTGATGTCACTGTGCAGTTCTGCAGTGATGAGTGTCTGTAGTTTCAGCAGGGCTGTGTGTGTCTCCGTCACTCTGGTTTTCTTCTCCGCTTGTTCCCACTGCAGCGACGCCACAAACACGGCCACACACTCCTGACACGCACTCAGCTGCTGTTCCTGGAACACACACGCCTCCTGCCACACACACACACACACACACACACATAGGTGTAACACAAGAGTAGTTCACTTTAAAACGAGAATTAGCCCATGATTTACTCTCCCTCCAGACTGATCTCAAGAAGTAGCGTGTGTATGACACGCCAGTTCATGTTTCTATTTTTGGCGTGATATCAACACGCATAAGCGCTTTTCAGCGTGTTTTATGAACGCCGTTGACTTAACGTTATTACTGTATATATAAATATATTACTTACCTCAATCCCGTCCCTAAACCTCCCCGTCACTGGGGTTAATGTCATTTATGACTGTTCCCTTACCATCCTAGGAGAGAAAAAGATCCCCAGATGTAGCGTTGCTTTGTTTCGCTCGGACATTTGACGGCGTGTACAGACACGCAGAATGACGCGGACGTTAATGGCGTAGACATAGACGCATACACGCGGATACAAGCGGATAGCTGAAAATGCGTAGAGATAACACGCCACTTGACTCGAAAGCGGCGTGTATGTTTACGCAAAAGTCATGATGTCATGTTGCTCCCTCAAGTCACCAGGTGTGTATGACTTTCTTCTTTCAGACAAATACAATCTGAGTTATATAAAAACATCTCCTGGCTCCTCCAATGGTTATAATGGCAGTGGATTGAAACCATCAGGTTGAAAGCTAAAAAAAGTGCATCTGTCCATCGTAAAGGTGAATTTTTATGAGCTTCAACCTGATAAAGCTTGGAAGAGCCAGGAGATGTTTTTATAAAACTCAGACACACCTGGGATGACTTGAGGGAGAGTAAATCATGAGTAAGTCATTGTCATTTGAATGACTGCTGTCCAATCATATCAGGGCATCTCTCCTCAGGGATCATGTGATCTCAGCGGTGGTCCTCTCTCACCCTCGGCAGTGTGTCGCTGTGTGTGTCGCTGCGCAGCCGTCGCAGTCTCTCCTGCAGACGCCGCTGGAAACACTGCAGCTCTGTGACCTCTGATGACCTCTGCAGCTGCAGGTCAGAGAAAACGCAACACACACACAGAAAAAAATCATCTTCTTCCTCAGTGTTTCTGTCTCATCTTCCAGCACAAATATCTAAACATTCTTCAATCAAGATTCATTTACAGGAGAAGCTGAATAAAGAACACTGTGTCGTACGACACTCACCTCTGTCTCTGAGCCTGCAGGGGTCACACAGGGGTCACTGAGGGTCACGCAGGGGTCACTGAGCCGCTCAAGCTCACAGATGGTGTGATGCAACACGAGACATCGATCCAGACGACACGCGGCCTTCACACACTCCAGCTGCAGACGCACACGCTGCTCATGCGAGAGAGAGCGCTGACACTCAACAAGAGCACTGGCACACACACACACACACACACACACACACACGCCAATCACGATACACCGATTTTGCCTTCATCACATTCTACTAAACACAACGACATCTGACGCTCGACTAGAACAACAGCAGTATTGTCTGAAGAGTGAGATTATCGAGTATTAATGAGGTGTAGTGTGTTAGTAACCTGCAGTATTGTCTGAAGAGTGAGATTAACGAGTATTAATGAGGTGTAGTGTGTTAGTGACCTGCAGTATTGTCTGAAGAGTGAGATTATCGAGTATTAATGAGGTGTAGTGTGTTAGTGACCTGCAGTATTGTCTGAAGAGTGAGATTATCGAGTATTAATGAGGTGTAGTGTGTTAGTGACCTGCAGTATTGTCTGAAGAGTGAGATTATCGAGTATTAATGAGGTGTAGTGTGTTAGTAACCTGCAGTATTGTCTGAAGAGTGAGATTAACGAGTATTAATGAGGTGTAGTGTGTTAGTAACCTGCAGTATTGTCTGAAGAGTGAGATTAACGAGTATTAATGAGGTGTAGTGTGTTAGTGACCTGCAGTATTGTCTGAAGAGTGAGATTATCGAGTATTAATGAGGTGTAGTGTGTTAGTGACCTGCAGTATTGTCTGAAGAGTGAGATTATCGAGTATTAATGAGGTGTAGTGTGTTAGTAACCTGCAGTATTGTCTGAAGAGTGAGATTAACGAGTATTAATGAGGTGTAGTGTGTTAGTGACCTGCAGTATTGTCTGAAGAGTGAGATTATCGAGTATTAATGAGGTGTAGTGTGTTAGTAACCTGCAGTATTGTCTGAAGAGTGAGATTAACGAGTATTAATGAGGTGTAGTGTGTTAGTAACCTGCAGTATTGTCTGAAGAGTGAGATTAACGAGTATTAATGAGGTGTAGTGTGTTAGTAACCTGCAGTATTGTCTGAAGAGTGAGATTATCGAGTATTAATGAGGTGTAGTGTGTTAGTAACCTGCAGTATTGTCTGAAGAGTGAGATTAACGAGTATTAATGAGGTGTAGTGTGTTAGTGACCTGCAGTATTGTCTGAAGAGTGAGATTATCGAGTATTAATGAGGTGTAGTGTGTTAGTAACCTGCAGTATTGTCTGAAGAGTGAGATTAACGAGTATTAATGAGGTGTAGTGTGTTAGTGACCTGCAGTATTGTCTGAAGAGTGAGATTAACGAGTATTAATGAGGTGTAGTGTGTTAGTAACCTGCAGTATTGTCTGAAGAGTGAGATTAACGAGTATTAATGAGGTGTAGTGTGTTAGTGACCTGCAGTATTGTCTGAAGAGTGAGATTATCGAGTATTAATGAGGTGTAGTGTGTTAGTAACCTGCAGTATTGTCTGAAGAGTGAGATTAACGAGTATTAATGAGGTGTAGTGTGTTAGTGACCTGCAGTATTGTCTGAAGAGTGAGATTAACGAGTATTAATGAGGTGTAGTGTGTTAGTGACCTGCAGTATTGTCTGAAGAGTGAGATTAACGAGTATTAATGAGGTGTAGTGTGTTAGTGACCTGCAGTATTGTCTGAAGAGTGAGATTATACGAGTATTAATGAGGTGTAGTGTGTTAGTAACCTGCAGTATTGTCTGAAGAGTGAGATTAACGAGTATTAATGAGGTGTAGTGTGTTAGTGACCTGCAGTATTGTCTGAAGAGTGAGATTATCGAGTATTAATGAGGTGTAGTGTGTTAGTAACCTGCAGTATTGTCTGAAGAGTGACACTAGATAGAGTATTAATGAGGTGTAGTGTGTTAGTAATGCCTGCAGTATTGTCTGAAGAGTGGAATTACTTTAGTATTAACTGAGGTGTAGTGTGTTAGTAACCTGCAGTATTGTCTGAAGAGTGAGATTATAGAGTATTAATGAGGTGTAGTGTGTTAGTGACCTGCAGTATTGTCTGAAGAGTGAGATTATACGAGTATTAATGAGGTGTAGTGTGTTAGTAACCTGCAGTATTGTCTGAAGAGTGAGATTAACGAGTATTAATGAGGTGTAGTGTGTTAGTGACCTGCAGTATTGTCTGAAGAGTGAGATTAACGAGTATTAATGAGGTGTAGTGTGTTAGTGACCTGCAGTATTGTCTGAAGAGTGAGATTACGAGTATTAATGAGGTGTAGTGTGTTAGTGACCTGCAGTATTGTCTGAAGAGTGAGATTAACGAGTATTAATGAGGTGTAGTGTGTTAGTGACCTGCAGTATTGTCTGAAGAGTGAGATTATCGAGTATTAATGAGGTGTAGTGTGTTAGTAACCTGCAGTATTGTCTGAAGAGTGAGATTAACGAGTATTAATGAGGTGTAGTGTGTTAGTGACCTGCAGTATTGTCTGAAGAGTGAGATTAATCGAGTATTAATGAGGTGTAGTGTGTTAGTAACCTGCAGTATTGTCTGAAGAGTGAGATTAACGAGTATTAATGAGGTGTAGTGTGTTAGTGACCTGCAGTATTGTCTGAAGAGTGAGATTATACGAGTATTAATGAGGTGTAGTGTGTTAGTGACCTGCAGTATTGTCTGAAGAGTGAGATTAACGAGTATTAATGAGGTGTAGTGTGTTAGTGACCTGCAGTATTGTCTGAAGAGTGAGATTATCGAGTATTAATGAGGTGTAGTGTGTTAGTGACCTGCAGTATTGTCTGAAGAGTGAGATTATACGAGTATTAATGAGGTGTAGTGTGTTAGTGACCTGCAGTATTGTCTGAAGAGTGAGATTAACGAGTATTAATGAGGTGTAGTGTGTTAGTGACCTGCAGTATTGTCTGAAGAGTGAGATTATAGAGTATTAATGAGGTGTAGTGTGTTAGTAACCTGCAGTATTGTCTGAAGAGTGAGATTAACGAGTATTAATGAGGTGTAGTGTGTTAGTGACCTGCAGTATTGTCTGAAGAGTGAGATTATACGAGTATTAATGAGGTGTAGTGTGTTAGTGACCTGCAGTATTGTCTGAAGAGTGAGATTAACGAGTATTAATGAGGTGTAGTGTGTTAGTGACCTGCAGTATTGTCTGAAGAGTGAGATTATACGAGTATTAATGAGGTGTAGTGTGTTAGTGACCTGCAGTATTGTCTGAAGAGTGAGATTAACGAGTATTAATGAGGTGTAGTGTGTTAGTGACCTGCAGTATTGTCTGAAGAGTGAGATTAACGAGTATTAATGAGGTGTAGTGTGTTAGTGACCTGCAGTATTGTCTGAAGAGTGAGATTATCGAGTATTAATGAGGTGTAGTGTGTTAGTGACCTGCAGTATTGTCTGAAGAGTGAGATTAACGAGTATTAATGAGGTGTAGTGTGTTAGTGACCTGCAGTATTGTCTGAAGAGTGAGATTAACGAGTATTAATGAGGTGTAGTGTGTTAGTGACCTGCAGTATTGTCTGAAGAGTGAGATTATCGAGTATTAATGAGGTGTAGTGTGTTAGTGACCTGCAGTATTGTCTGAAGGCGTCTCTGGGAGCGCGCCTTGGTCCTCGAGCTCCTGCTGATGCTGCTGTCTGATGAGGCTCTGAGTGGATCTCAACTCTCGGGCTGCCGCCTGACCCCGCCTCTGCAGACTCTCCTGAACTGCCTGCGTCTGCCGAGCTGAACCTTCAGCTGTGCCAGCGCCGTCTGCAGCACACACACACTCACCTGCACACAACACAGTGGCAGCGTTTACATTCACAACTTTGTTTTAATCTGACTGAAATTAATTCCAATTGATGAATCTGAATGTATTAATGAAGTTTACTATTAGTGTTTACATAAACGCTAAACGTGATCTGTTAATGTGCGACTTTATATGTCACAAGCTTAAAATCGTTTCGTTTTTATTTTTTGATATGCGCACACTGCACGAATTTACAGAGTTTCGGCTGTTTGCGTATAATCAACTATTCTCCTACATTAGTTCTGTGTTTGTTTTAAACAGCAGATTTAATATTTATCCGTCTCTGTTCATAATTAGGAGACATGAGCGTATGGGCCGCTGTGCCGCTGCTTATATTGATCACACCAGTAAAAAAGCCCAAACCCAGTGGTGTGTGTGTGTGAGAGTCTGAAGCAGCCATCGTCCTGCTCCACTTCACACACAGAGAACCAGGATTATAGAATTATGGGAAACTTGTTTATACGACACTTTATTCGGAACAACAACTCGTTCAGTGCATCATACGTCATTAAGCTATTTCTGCATCATTACACTATTTCTACGTCACTGCGCCATTTCTAAGTCATTATGGCATTTCTACGTCATTACGCACTACATGATCTTTAATGTGTCTCATGTGTGAGGTGTGTGTTCTTCAGTACCTTGCGTGTTCGTGCCGCCGTCTCCTCGTCCAGGTGATTGATGAGATCTGATAGTTCATTGTTCTGCATTGTCAGCAGTTCAGTCCATTTCTGCAGGTACTGATTCACTGTGACGTCAGAGGAGCCAGAGACGGCCTGCAGCTGACGCCAGTGCTCACACACCTAAACACACACAGGTGAAATACACACTCACATGCACCTAAAACACACACACACACACATTCACAGACATACTACTCAGACCTCTAAACCTACTCATCACACACACACACTACCCCAACCCCAAAACCTTCCCATCACACACACTCTCTCTCAAACACTCTCTCTCACACACACATCTCTCTCACACACATACACACTCTCTCACACACTCTCTCACACACACACACACACACACACACTCTCTCACACAAACACACACACACTCACCTTCTCTGACAGGAGCTGTCGTCTCCTCTTGATGATGTCACAGCGGATGGCTCTTCGCTCACGACACTCAGTTTCTTCTAAACTCTGTTTGACGAGCAGAATCTCCCGCTGGACGTCAGCACACTCTCTGCTCACACAAACACACACTTCTGCTAAAGGGAGGATTACACAGGCATAGACACAGAGGCGCTGTATTGTGGTGTGTGTGAGTGAGTGAATCTCACGTGTGTGTGTGTGTGTGTGGTGTGTGTTCAACCTGTGTGTCTCTCTGCTGAAGGCTTCGCTCGTCACGGTCTGAAGACTCTGTAAACTCTTCGCCAGGAAGCGGCGCTGCGCGTGTCGCTTGGCCAGCAGTGCTCTCTGATTGGCCAGAATGACATCAAGCCCCTCCTCCAGAACATCCTGGGGCACATTTATATATTGTTTTAATGATTTGTTGTACAATTTGTACAGAGATTAAACGCTATGAGTTTATTGCATAAATATAAAAAAAATAAGATGAACAATGACGGACAGATTTTAAACTGATTTAAAAAAAAATATTTACAAATATGCACTACATGTTCAAATACATCATGGAAAGGAAGCTAAAGGCATACAATTTGTGACTGAAAATACCACAAGTTTAACAAGATGGACCCCCCCACACACACACACACACACACACACAGCAAACACACTCACACACTCTCATACTCACTTACAATCATAGTCACTCACTCTCATACTCATACACACACACACTTACACTCACACACACACTCACTCTTACACATACACTCATACACTCACTCTCACACACTCTCACACAGATCCTGACCTGACAGCTGTAGTAGTGCAGCAGGAGTGTGTCGGCTGAGGTGTTCTTCATCTCTCCTGTCCTGACGGCCTCGTCCAGCTCCTCGCCCAGGATCTTGTGCAGCTCAAACCGCCGGCTCAGCGTCTGCTGTCTCAGTGTCTGCGCAGACGCGTGTTGGTGTCGGACCCGGAGCCGCTCCTGCAGACGCGTCTGCTCCCGCTGATGAAGCTCCTCCAGCAGATCCCGCACATCCTGATGATCCTTGACGCTCGTCAAAATGATTCCAGGTCACATGAAAACGCAAAAACGAAAAAAAAATCTGTATTATGAATTTAAGGCCAGACAAATAATTTGGTGGGGTAAATTTGTAAAGAAGACTACACGCCTGCGCACATATATATTAAAACACGCATACCTATAGACTAAACACATAATACACATGTGCAGCATCAGCGTTTTCACAGGTTCGTGTTTTTTGGGGCTTGAGCGCAGATGATAATGTTTTTCTAAATGTTTCAAGGTTTGCGTTCTCAAGCTCTAAACACTGCTGTTGTGCGAATGAGCCGGAGCACATTTAGGGTTTTATTTTAAAATGGTGTCGTTAGCGGCCCTAAGTGAATAACTAATAATCTTTACAACGGAAGTGGATCAATAAATATTTCAGCTGGACAATAACTTTATTCTAGATCTGCTGTAAAGTCAAAACACTCTCGGTTCCGTTAATTATCACTGTAAGGCTGCTTTAAAACAATCTATATTGTTAAAAGCGCTACATAAACGAAGGTGAGTTGACATGAGACACGACACCAAAGGTCACGTGCTGGATCACCTGTTGCTGCGGCGCGTGTTCGGAGCAGTTGTTCTGCGTGCGCCGCTTCGCTGGTGTGTTTGTGCTGAAGGGACTCCATCTGCTCCTGCGTCTCCAGGGTACACTGAGCAGCGAGCGCCTTCATCCGAGCCACGTGATCCTCCTGGACCTTCCCCTCCATGCCCACGATCTGCCCGTGCACAACCCCGAGAACCCGTGTCTCGCCCCGAACGCCAGCCAGCAGCACCGACACCAGCCCTTTAAACATCTGCACTCGCACACGCTCCAGCGCCACCGCAGCACGCGACAGCGTCGACACGCTCAAGCTGAGAGAGACACATCATTACTGCAGCACATCGCTTCACAGCGGCTTGATTAAAATATCTTCATTTGTATTCTGAAGATGAACGAAAGTCTTACAGGTTTGGAACAACACGAGAGAGAGCAAATGATGACAGGATTTTCATTTTTGGGTCTATCCCTTTCAGCTCAATGCAGTCCAATGTTGATTCAATTCATCAATTATGAAACAAACCCAATTTTAATCATGTCTTCATTTAGCTCAATACAGTTCCAGTTTTGTTCTCATCTGAGTGTCAGTCAGATTGATAATAGGGGTGGGCGGTATGACCAAAATTGTGTTTCACGATATGACTGATTTTATTTCACACTAATGATATATATCACGATATAGTTATCTATATATGAAGTAGTTATTTCTCGAAAAATCAACAAAAAAGGATTTGTATAATAAATATCCCCAAATACAGTTAAGAAATGAAAAGTACTTCACCTTGTTTGACTTCTTGTTCTTTTGTTTGGTCAATTATTTCTTTGGTAAACTATTTTGATAGCTGAATATAGTACATGTTTAGATGAACTGCCCACAACTGACTGATATTAAACACAACTCATAGGTACAAATAAACTTTAAATATAGTGTTGCTTTATTTTTCAATTTTATCTTATTGAGATCTCATCTTATCTAACCCTAACCCTTCCCCAAGAATATCACGTATAACCCTTTAGAAAACACAATCCCTCTGTGGATCCTCTTGATCTGCTTTCTCCATGTTTCTTTGACTAATCTCAGTGTTCGAGTTAACCACGCCCACTTATTTACATGTCACGTCATACCGGCCAGCCCTATTATTCATGAAGCGTGACTTAGTTTCTCTCAATGTTCTTCTTGAGTTTTACACACCTGTCGAGTGCCTCCATCATGTTCTGTGGATCCTCCAACATCAGGATATCCACAAATTTATCCTCAAACGCTGCCTCCTCATTGGCCAACGCAGTGATGTCACATGTTCCCTCTGTACGGCCCCGCCTCTTCATTCACACTGCTCCTCTAGAAATGAGGAAACACAGTCATTTCTTCCTTCTGTCAAGTGAAACAAAAGCCACACAAACACACACACACTGACGGATCTACACTTCATGGCTCACACACTTGTACAGGTCTTCTCATTTATAATACTCCGCGCGTCACAGGATGTTCATAAAGCGCTCCCGTTCACAGTAACCGGGTCGTCTCATTCTAACCAGCGGCCGTTGCCGTCAGCGAGCCGCCGCACATCGAGTACTCACACGAGTCAGGCTGCCAATGTAAGTCACGTGTCCACCCCAGCGCGCTCACGCTAACAAACGCCTCACCTCCGGCGCCGCGCACTCGCTACATTCCCTTTAGCACATCTAGTGGATGCATAACACAAACCCAGCCAGACGTGTGACTGCAGTATCTGGTGCGCCTTATAATCTGGTGCGCCTTATGCTCTCAGCGCTCGTGGCGGTGAACAGCGAAGGGTTTAGCTGTGCAGGAAACACTGATCCAGTCCGTGCAGCGTTTAACGGCTTCAAGCCTCTCAGGCGCACGTATAGTAGTTCTGCACAGATACTATATTGTTTGCACCGACTGGTACATTTGAAGTCAAGAGGTCGGGGTAGTTTCCACCCGGGGGTGATTGAACACAGGGTCGTGAATAGTCCAGGTTTGTTTGTAGATCCTGCCGGTCTGGAGCGCGTCTTTAAACACACTCTTTATTGTCGTTATAAGGCACATCGTCAAAAGTAATAGCCAAAAATCAGCCATGCAAAAATACACTTCCCTGCATTAACGCTGGCAGTTACAACAGGTGTTGTGCACACACACACACACACACTCAGTGCTGAGACTGTAAAGGACTGACGGTGTGTGCAGAGAGTTCGTCTGCGCTGGAGGAGCTTCACACCGACGACACTGAGAGACAACAGCAGGAGCGACAGCAGGAACGACCCCAGGAAGCCCAGGAAGAGAAGAGAGCGATCCACATCAACCTGTCAACACACACACACCAGCCAGATAAATGTGTGAGTAAGTGTGTGTGTGTGTGTGTGTGTGTGTGTGTGTGTGTGTGTGTTCACCTGTTCAGGGGTGTTTATCCTTAGAGTAAAATTTGCCACCACTGGACCAAACAGATGAATGTCATTCTGAAAACAATCAACATTAATTACAGAATCATCAGCACAAACAATCAACCAGTGAATTTACCAAATAGATTAAAATCACTGCCAAACTTAAACACTTACTAAAAAGATTATTTTATCATGTCGGCACTAATGATGTTTGACTTCGCCAGTCGAAGATCAACAAAATCAATGTTAAAGAGGTGTGTGAACTTGTAAGTGGTTCCTCGCAATAACCCACTTTTTCAAGGCTTGTACCCGGAACATATTTCATGGTTTGCGTTCTCAAGCTCCAGGGACGGTTTTGTGCAAATGAAAGGCCAGAACACATTACGGGTATTCTGTCAGAGCGGGGTCGTGTTAGTGAGACAGGAGACGGTGAGACAGGAGAGAGAGAGACAGACGGGTGTCGATACCTGAGTGGCGTTGGAGAAGGTCAGAAACGCTGGTAATGTCAAAAACTGCTTTCTGTTTCCTTTCACTCTCATCCTGTACAAAACCACAAACTGAGACCCAGCTACACACACACACACACACACACACACAAGAGAGTGAGAACAGTGAGTATGAGTTATATAGTCTGTGTGTGTGTGTGTGTGTGTGTGTGTGTGTGTGTGTGTGTGTGTGTGTGTGTGTGTGTGTGTGTGTGTGTGTGTGTGTGTGTGTGTGTGTGTGTGTGTGTGTGTGTGTTAGTACCGGGCAGTGTGTCCGTGCTGAAGGTCTGGTATCCTCTCTCCTGAACGCTCCCGTTGGTCTGTAGGAGCGTCACATCAGACACGGAGTCACGGATGCAGAGCTGCGAGAGGTCGTGACCTTCCTCTGGGTTCCTGACCAGCAGCGTCACTCGCAGCTCAACACCACTGTCCACCTGTGACACATAACTGGCAATATTACACACACACA
Source organism: Hybognathus amarus (assembly GCA_030378365.1). Classification (NCBI taxonomy): domain Eukaryota; kingdom Metazoa; phylum Chordata; class Actinopteri; order Cypriniformes; family Leuciscidae; genus Hybognathus; species Hybognathus amarus. The sequence goes on along the minus strand of JAQIUQ010007733.1, from coordinate 89,592 downwards.
CACACACACACACTCTCTCTCTCTCTCTCTCTCTCACACACACACACACACAAACGCACCTGAGCGCACTTCAGGAATGAGACTCCAAACTCTGAAGGCTTCATCGTGCTCTAAATGTTAACAAACATCAAACTTGTGAGAATAAATGGGAACACAAACACACAACACTCTTCAAAATATTATTAAAAGAACTGACTCATAAAAGGACTAGATGAGGACTGCGGCTCTGATTCAAGACACTTTAACAAAAAAATCATGTTTCCAGACAGTTTCCATTTTTTAAAATAGAACAGTGATTGACAGGTGTCATTTTACCCGATTTGACGTATTTCTCGTGATTCTCTGATCCGCCCACTGACCAAATAAGGCGTGGCTCGAGATGACGTCATCCGTGTACTGCTCTGAGGCGCTGATACTCCGCCTCATCTCTGGAAAACAATACAAACAACTTATGTTTCTGCTTTTTTCCTCTCAGAAACAACGAACAATTTTCTTTTTAAGATTTTTTTGTTTGTTTTTTAAAACAACACTAATGGAAAAAGATACCTTTTTTGCGCTGGAATTTTTCCAAATCTTTCATCTTCTCTTGATCTGATCGAACAGATGTTGATTTTTGGCGCGCGCGCGCGCGAGCACGCGCAGCATCTTCAGCTCTCGAGATAAACAGTATCGCGCTCATAATTACAAACCACCGCTCCATATCCAAACTGCGTGGTTTTAATCCATAGGGTTTATTCACAAACCCGAATTAAATGCGAGCCGGTTGAATAATCTCAGCACGACGATTACTAAACTCACTCACTACGTTTAAAATGACTAATATGGTTTCATATCACCAATGTCCCTGCTATTTTAACACAGTAAATAACTGTATAAGTATGTAATATCTCATGACTGGACGAGAGAAAAGCGCAGTTTTGTTTTTCCGGTTCTGTTTAGCGCACAACTTTTCCCAAACTTTAGAATCAGCGTGTATCCCCGCCCCCTCTCGTCTCTGATTGGCTTGGTGAATAGCATTCCTTAGGGAATGCAGCGCTCCCATTGGCCGCAAGTTCTGCCACTCAAAAGTAAACAGTACAGCAGCAGAGAGACAGTTGTTGCGCCCGCCCGGTAACGGTGTTTGAGATGCGCGTTAATAACGGATCGTCGGACTCGTGCTCGGGGAACGCGCTGGTTGATCTGTCGGAGCCCCGGGACTGGGAAGTAACGTGGGCTCCGGTAACGGGCGTCACGGTGTCCGGTGCGGGTCTCGCGCTGCTCGCGGCCGCGCTCCTCTACGCTTGTCACCGGAAGCTGCTCATCTCTGCTCCGGTGAGCCGTTTATGTGCTTATGTTTTTATGCTTATGTTTTTGTGCTTATGTTTATGCTCATATATAGTGTGGAAGAGTTAGGAGAAAACATGCTTTTGCAAATAATGATGACATAAAAAGGTCGAAATTATGAATTAAGAAAGTTAAAATTATGACATTATGACATAAAGTCTTTTTTGTCAATTATAACTTAAACTTTTTTAAGGCAAGACACCCCAGGTGAATAGGAAAAAAACTAATGGATATTTTCCTGATTTCACAGCTGATTGAATACATTATAAATAGCAAACATCTTTTGATTAAAAGTTGTATGAAATGTTTTGTTTATATATGCAAATTAGGCATTGTCTAATTAGATATGCACTCGTTTGCATACACTTCCAGCTCATAAGTTTAAAATTATTGAATGATTTTGTTGATGACATGTTGAAGATTTTTACAGAAGGGATTTTGATCACTAAAATACTGAAAATGGTGCCTTATTTTGATTGATTTAAACATGATTTATTTACTGTATGTTTCATTAATTAATGATCTTTTCATCAACTGTACTAGATCAGTGTATCAGTCTGTGGGCTAGGCGTTTCCTCTGAGGAGCTCATACACACCTCTGTTGCTTTTATAGACGCGTAATCTTCTTTATATCTTGATGTGTAACTTTGAGGATATGACCAGTGTAGATGTGTTGTGTGTCAGTGTGTAGGCCTGCGCAGGCGTAGGAGGAGGAGGAGGAGGAGGAGGAAGAAGAGGAAGAGGAGAGCGACTGCGAGCGCCGACCGGATGAACCGGTGTGTGTTGCACTCACAAACACAGGCCTCTGGCAAACACACCACTTTCACACACACAGTTTCATTTTTCCATTGTAATTTCTGTGGATCATGTTTTATTCTGTGTAAGTCTCGCGTAGCCACACTTCAGACCGGCGTGCGTTCTAATCAATTATTCACTCAAGAACGTTGTGCAAGTTCAACAATGGAGCTTCACATACTTTTGTAAATCCAGTGTTTAGTTGATCCTGGTTAGCGCTCATTCCCTCGGCTTTCTTCTTCCACGAGGGGTTTCGGCGTCACAGCATTTGTTTCCAGTTGGACCGTTAAAGAACGCAACACATACGTCTCCGGACATCCTGCAGAATCCGACCAATCAGATCATGACTGGAAACTCCTGAAGTGTTTCCAGAAAGTGTGCTGTATGCATCAGACGCCCAGCGAGCGGCCCATGGGCGTCCATCAGCTCATCCCTTAAAACTCATCTTTAATCACCAAAATTAAAAACTTTATAACGGCAGTGGATTGCAATCAACAGATTGAAGCTCATAAAAGTGCATCTATACATGATAAAAGTGCATCTATACATGATAAAAGTGCATCTATACATGATAAAAGTGCATCTATACATGATAAAAGTGCATTATGATGGACTTTTTGAAGCTTTCAATCTGATGTTTTCAATCCACTGCTGTTATAGAGTTAGGAAGAGCCAGGATCCTTTGATAATTTAACTCAGATTGTTTTCGTCTGAAAGTGAGTGAATCATGGGCTAATTTCCATGTTAAAGTGAACTACTCCTTTAATGTTTCTAATACCCTGATGTTTGTAGTTTAGGTCAGAGCTGGACAGGAGTGTGTGTGTGTGTGTGTGTGTGTGTGTGTGTGTGTGCAGCTTCACTGAGGAGAATCTCTTCTTCTTCTCTCAGGAGTCGCAGTGGATGGTCAACAGAGATGTGGCTGCGTTTGCCCTGAAGGCCAGAGTGATCTACCCCATCAACCAGAGATACAGGGTGAGTGTGTGTGTGAGTGTGTGTGTGTGTGTGTGTGTGTGAGTGTGTGTGTGTGTGTGAGAGTGTCTGCTGACCTGCTCCTGATCTGTGTGTGTGTGTGTGTGTGTGTGTCAGCCGCTGGCGGATGGAGCCTCTAACCCTTCTCTGCACGAGCCGCCCAGGCGTCAGGACTCCGCCTCCTCGCTGGGTGATGATTGGCCGAGCCACGAGAGGGATGATGACAGCGGTCAGTTCGTCTCCTGCGGCCCTCGTCTAAAACACACGCCAGTCATGTGTTCAGGAGAGTCCAGCATTACCCACAAACCCCCTGCCACTCACGGTCAGTGACACACACACACACACACACACACACACACACACACACACACACACACACACAATCCTAGATTTACCTGCAGAAACTGAGCAAGAGCCAGAGTCAGTGAAGGGGTAATCAGGGTCACATGATGTGTGCAGGGTCAGCCTGGTGTGTGTGACGCTGAGAGGAACTGCAGCGACACGCGTCAGCGCCTGCAGCGGGAGAAGCACACGGTACGACACACACATCATCATATCACACATCATATGTATTTCTTTAATATAAGTTTATAATAAAATAATAAATGAAGTGTCTGTGGATTCTGGTGCAGATGTTTCTGCAGATTCTGCGTGTGTTGCTGGACGAGAAAGAACATGCTGACATCATCCAGGTGAGACAAGTGAGGAGAATCATGTGATCAATCACCTGCTGCCGTTTCACACTGACCCTCTGTGCAGGAGGCGGAGCTTCTGGCGAGAGGCGTGTCTGTGGAGGAGGGGGCGGAGTCAGGCGCAGTGCAAGAGGCAGAGCTTCTGGCAAGAGGTGTGTCTGTTGAGGAGGGGGCGGAGTCAGGTGCTGTGCAGGAGGCGGAGCTTCTGGCAAGAGGTGTGTCTGTGCAGGAGTGGGCGGAGTCGGGCTCAGTCTCATGTTCTGTGGAGGAGGTGGAGAAGGCGGGACGAGAGCAGCTGGAGCGATCACTGCAGATGGTAATCTCAAACACCGCACAGGTTGAGGATTATCTCTAGTTGTTGTTATTATTAAAGAGATTATTACAATTATTATTAAAGGTGACAAATTATGCCCCTTTTCACAAAAAAATGGTAAATGGACTGCATTTATATCGCGCTTTCATAGACCCAATGACCTCCAAAGCGCTTTACATATTGCCTCACATTCACTCACTCACCCACCCACCCACTCACTCACCCACCCACCCACCCACCCACCCACCCACCCACCCACTCACTCACTCACTCACTCACCCACTCATTCACTCACCCACTCACTCACCCACTCATTCACTCACTCACTCACTCACCCACTCACTCACTAACTCACTCACTCACCCACTCACTCACTCACTCACTCACTCACTCACCCACTCACTCACTCACCCACTCACTCACCCACTCACTCACCCACTCACTCACTCACCCACTCACTCACCCACTCACTCACCCACTCACTCACTCACTCACTCACTCACCCACTCACTCACTCACTCACTCACTCACTCACTCACTCACTCACTCACCCACTCACCCACTCACTCACTCACTAACTCACTCACTCACTCACTCACCCACTCATTCACTCACTCACTCACTCACTCACTCACTCACTCACTCACTCACTCACCCACTCACTCACTCACTCACTCACTCACCCACTCACTCACTCACTCACTCACTCACTCACTCACTCACTCACTCACTCACCCACTCACTCACTTCACTCACTCACTCACTCACCCACTCACTCACTCACTCACTCACTCACTCACTCACTCACTCACTCACTCACTCACTCACTCACTCACTCACTCACTCACCCACTCACTCACTCACTCACTCACTCACTCACTCACTCACTCACTCACTCACTCACTCACTCACTCACTCACTCACTCACTCACTCACTCACTCACCCACTCACTCACTCACTCACTCACTCACTCACTCACTCACTCACTCACTCACTCACTCACTCACTCACTCACTCACTCACTCACTCACTCACTCACTCACTCACTCACTCACTCACTCACTCACTCACTCACTCACTCACTCACTCACTCACTCACTCACTCACTCACTCACCCACTCACTCACTCACTCACTCACTCACTCACTCACTCACTCACTCACTCACTCACTCACTCACCCACTCACTCACTCACTCACTCACTCACTCACTCACTCACTCACTCACTCACTCACTCACTCACTCACTCACTCACTCACTCACTCACTCACTCACTCACTCACTCACTCACTCACTCACTCACTCACTCACTCACTCACTCACTCACTCACTCACTCACTCACTCACTCACTCACTCACTCACTCACTCACTCACTCACTCACCCACTCACTCACTCACTCACTCACTCACTCACTCACTCACTCACCCACTCACTCACTCACTCACTCACCCACTCACTCACTCACTCACTCACTCACTCACTCACTCACTCACTCACTCACTCACTCACTCACCCACTCACTCACTCACTCACTCACTCACTCACTCACTCACTCACTCACTCACTCACTCACTCACTCACTCACTCACTCACTCACTCACTCACTCACTCACTCACTCACTCACTCACTCACCCACTCACTCACTCACTCACTCACTCACTCACTCACTCACTCACTCACTCACTCACTCACTCACTCACTCACTCACTCACTCACTCACTCACTCACTCACTCACTCACTCACTCACTCACTCACTCACCCACTCACTCACTCACTCACTCACTCACTCACTCACTCACTCACTCACTCACTCACTCACTCACTCACTCACTCACTCACTCACTCACTCACTCACTCACTCACTCACTCACTCACTCACTCACTCACTCACTCACTCACTCACTCACTCACTCACCCACTCACTCACTCACTCACTCACTCACTCACTCACTCACTCACTCACTCACTCACTCACTCACTCACTCACTCACTCACTCACTCACTCACTCACTCACTCACTCACCCACTCACTCACTCACTCACTCACTCACTCACTCACTCACTCACTCACTCACTCACTCACTCACTCACTCACTCACTCACTCACTCACCCACTCACTCACTCACTCACTCACTCACTCACTCACTCACTCACTCACTCACCCACTCACTCACTCACTCACCCACTCACTCACTCACTCGCTCACTCACTCACTCACTCACTCACTCACTCACTCACTCACTCACTCACTCACTCGCTAGCTCGCTCACTCACTCACTCACTCACTCACTCACTCACTCACTCACTCACTCACTCACTCGACTCGCTCACTCACTCACTCACCCACTCACTCACTCACTCACGCACTCACTCACTCAGCTCACTCTCACCACTCACTCACTCGCTCACTTCACTCGGCTCGCTCCGCTCGCTCGCTCACTCACTCACTCTCTCACTCACTCACTCACTCACTCACTCACTCACTCACTCACTCACTCGCTCCACTCACTCACTCGCTCACTCACTCACTCACTCACTCGACTCGCTCACTCACTCACTCACTCGCTCACTCACTCACTCACCCACTCACTCACTCACTCAGCTCACTCACTCACTCACTCACTCACTCACTCACTCACTCACTCACTCACTCACTCACTCACTCACTCACTCACTCACTCACTCACTCACTCACTCACTCTCACTCACTCACTCGCTCACTCACTCACTCACTCACTCACTCACTCACTCACTCACTCACTCACTCACTCACTCACTCACTCACTCACTCACTCACTCACTCACTCACTCACTCACTCACTCACTCACTCACTCACTCACTCACTCACTCACTCACTCACCCACTCACTCACTCACTCACTCACTCACTCACTCACTCACTCACTCACTCACTCACTCCACTCACTCACTCACTCACTCACTCACTCACTCACTCACTCACTCACTCACTCACTCACTCACTCACTCACTCACTCACTCACTCACTCACTCACTCACTCACTCACTCACTTCACTCACTCACTCACTCACTCACTCACTCACTCACTCACTCACTCACTCACTCACTCACTCACTCACTCACTCACTCACTCACCCACTCACTCACTCACTCACTCACTCACTCACTCACTCACTCACTCACTCACTCACCCACTCACTCACTCACTCACTCACTCACTCACTCACTCACTCACTCACTCACCCACTCACTCATCACTCACTCACTCACTCACTCACTCACTCACTCACTCACTCACTCACTCACTCACTCACTCACTCACTCACTCACTCACTCACTCACTCACTTACTCACTCTCTCACTCACTCACTCACTCACTCGCTTCGCTCGCTCACTCACTCACTCGCTCGCTCGCTCGCTCACTTCACTCGTCTCACTCACTCACTCGCTCGCTCACTCGCTCGCTCACTCACTCACTGACTCGCTCGCTCGCTCACTCTCGCTCACTCGCTGGCTCGCTCACTCACTCCACTCGCTCACTCACTCGCCCACTCACTCACTCGACTCGCTCGCTCGCTCACTCGCTCACTCGCTCGCTCGCCCGCTACGCTCGCTCACTCCGCTACACTCACTCACTTCGCTCACTCACTCACTCAGCTCGGCTCACTCGCTCGCTCACTCACTCGCTCACTCGCTCACTCACTCACTCACTCACTCACTCGCCCGACTCACTCGCCCACTCACTCACTCACTCACTCGCTCACTCACTCACTCGCTCGGCTCGCTCACTCACTCACTCACTCACTCACTCACTCACTCACTCACTCACTACACTCGCTCGCTCACTCACTCACCCACTCACTCACTCACTCACTCACTCACTCACTCACTCACTCACTCACTCACTCACTCACTCACTCACTCACTCACTCACTCACTCACTCACTCACTCACTCACTCACTCACTCACTCACTCACTCACTCACTCACTCACCCACTCACTCACCTCACTCACTCACTCACTCACTCACTCACTCACTCACTCACTCACTCACTCACTCACTCACTCACTCACTCACCCACTCACTCACTCACTCACTCACTCACTCACTCACTCACTCACTCACTCACTCACTCACTCACTCACTCACTCACTCACCCACTCACTCACTCACTCACTCACCCACTCACTCACTCACTCACTCACTCACTCACCCACTCACTCACTCACTCACTCACTCACTCACTCACTCACTCACTCACTCACTCACTCACTCACTCACCCACTCACCCACTCACTCACTCACTCACTCACTCACTCACTCACTCACTCACTCACTCACCCACTCACTCACTCACTCACTCACTCACTCACTCACTCACTCACTCACTCACTCACTCACTCACTCACTCACTCACTCACTCACCCACTCACTCACTCACTCACTCACTCACTCACTCACTCACTCACTCACCCACTCACTCACCCACTCACTCACTCACTCACTCACTCACCCACTCACTCACTCACTCACTCACTCACTCACTCACTCACTCACTCACTCACTCACTCACTCACTCACTCACTCACTCACTCACTCACTCACTCACTCACTCACTCACTCACTCACTCACTCACTCACTCACTCACTCACTCACTCACTCACTCACCCACTCACTCACTCACTCACTCACCCACTCACTCACTCACTCACTCACTCACTCACCCACTCACTCACTCACTCACTCACTCACTCACTCACTCACTCACTCACTCACTCACTCACTCACTCACTCACTCACTCACTCACTCACTCACTCACTCACTCACTCACTCACTCACTCACTCACTCACCCACTCACTCACTCACTCACTCACTCACTCACTCACTCACCCACTCACTCACTCACTCACTCACTCACTCACTCACTCACTCACTCACTCACTCACTCACTCACCCACTCACTCACTCACTCACTCACTCACTCACTCACTCACTCACTCACTCACTCACTCACTCACTCACTCACTCACTCACTCACTCACTCACTCACTCACTCACTCACTCACTCACTCACTCACTCACTCACTCACCCACTCACTCACTCACTCACTCACCCACTCACTCACTCACTCACTCACTCACTCACTCACTCACCCACTCACTCACTCACTCACTCACTCACTCACTCACTCACTCACTCACTCACTCACTCACTCACTCACTCACTCACTCACTCACCCACTCACTCACTCACTCACTCACTCACCCACTCACCCACTCACTCACTCACTCACTCACCCACTCACTCACTCACTAACTCACTCACTCACTCACTAACTCACTTCAGAGACTCCGGCAATAACAGCACAGGCGGATCTGACTGATCCAGGATCAGGAGTAACAGCAGCTTTAGCTCCGCCTCCTGGAGAGACTCAGGAGAGCTTCACGTTTCCACGTTTCTGAATGTTAGCGGAGACGTTTGTGTAGTTGTTGTGGAGATCCTCTGATCATCTCATCATCATGTTGAACTCTTCCACAAGTGTCCACAGTTCCTGAGTCAGTGTTTAGAAGACAGCGGTCACATGATCTGCTCAATAGTGTTCAGTGTTAGAACTGGGCTCTGTTGGCGTCACCCAACCCAATGTGTGTGTGTGTGTGTGTGTGTGAATGTTCAGATTAAGGGCGGGAATATTATAATAAGATCCTATGATAAGATAATACAAATATATGTTTTGTCATGCTGTCCGAGAAAGACTCTGTGTGTGTGTGTGTGTGTGTGTGTGTGTTCAGGCTGTGAGGTTTGCTCAGCAGTTGCAGCGGCTCTGGCAGAATCTTCAGCACAGGTTTTCCCGGGACGTCTCAGAGGAAGTGATGCGTATAATCATGGGATGTCTGCGATCAATGGAGGAGGTTCTGTCCGAGGTTCAGGCGTCAGTCCTGCAGGTGATGGTCACACACACCACGGCCACACACACTACACACACACACACCACGGCCACACACACTACACACACACCATGGCCACACACACACACACCACTGCCACACTACACTCACACTCACACACACCACGGCCACACACACTACACACACAAGTCAAGTCAAGTCAAGTCACATTTATTTATATAGCGCTTTTCACAATACAGATTGTATCAAAGCAGCTTCACAGTGATAACATGAAAGTAGTACAACACAGATCAATAATATTGTTAAATGGTAAAAACCCGACTAAGCAAGCCAAAAGCAAGGCAAAGCAAGGCGACAGTGGCAAGGAACCAAAACTCCATCAGATTGGATGGAGAAAAAACCTTGGGAGAACCCAGGCTCAGTCGGGGCCAGTTCTCCTCTGGCTTACATTCATATTGTTTATATATAAATATTAAATATAAATATTGTTCATATATAATATGGAGCCATAACATATCACCAGCGTTGAGTCGTCTCTTCACAGGCGTTGGGGCATCTGAGATCCCCGTGAGAGGCTGGATACAAACTGGACCTGACAAACGCCATTTTTTAGATAACAGCAGAAAGGCAGATGGGAGATAATTAGCATAGCTGATGTTCAGAATGATTTCCATTATACAGGAGTCAGTGTTAGAAAATCACTATCTCACAAACTCTCCGCAACCCAACCATACGCGCCGAACGTGTCGAACCGTTTGTCTAAAAGGCTGTCGAGCCCCGCTGGTGCGGTACTGCAGGGTCAGTGGCAAACGGTTCAGAGGACTAAAAGGTAAGCATTATGTGAATGCTTGACTGAAGAGATGCGTCTTTAGTCTAGTTTTAAACTGTGTCAGCGAGTCAGAGCCTCGAACCGTCTCGGGAAGGCTATTCCAGAGTTTTGGAGCTAAATGCGAGAACGCCCTCCCTCCTTTAGTGGACTTAGATATCCTAGGAATGACCAGAAGCCTTGAATTTAGTGATCTTAAAGAACGCGGTGGATTGTAGGGTGAAAGAAGGTCCGTTAAGTACATTGGAGCTAAACCGTTTAGGGCTTTATAGGTTAGTAGTAGTATTTTGTAGTTGATGCGGAACTTAATAGGTAACCAGTGTAGAGATGATAAAATCGGTGTTATATGATCGTATTTTCTTGACCTAGTAAGAACTCTAGCGGCTGCATTTTGGACTAACTGTAGCTTGTTTATTGAGGATGCAGGACAACCAGCTAATAAAGCATTACAGTAATCTAGTCTCGAGGTCATAAATGCATGAACTAACTTTTCTGCATCAGAAACAGATAGCATGTTACGTAGCTTAGCAATGTTTCTAAGGTGGAAAAAGGCTGTTCTTGTAACATATGAAATATGATTTTCGAAAGACAAGTTGCGGTCTAGTATAACACCCAGGTCTTTTACTGTAGAGGATAAAGTAACAGGACATCCATCTATATTAAAGTTGTATTGTAAGAGGTTTTGTGAGTAGTTTTTTGGACCAATAAGTAAAACCTCCGTTTTATCTGAATTTAATAGCAGGAAATTACGCAGTCAGCCAGCATTTTATGTCTTTGAGACACTCGGTCAATTTAGATGAGTTGGTGTTTTCGTCTGGTCGTGATGAAATATATAATTGAGTATCATCAGCATAACAGTGGAAGTTAATTCCATGTTTTCTTATAATGTTACCAAGTGGCAGCATATATATTGAGAATAGCAGAGGGCCTAAAACAGATCCTTGCGGTACTCCATAGCCTACTGGCGTTATCTTTGATTTTTCCCCATTTAAACAAACAAAATGAGACACACACACACCACGGCCACACACACTACACACACACACACACCATGGCCACACACACTACACACACACACACCACTGCCACACTACACTCACACTCACACACACCACGGCCACACACACTACACTCACACACACCACGGCCACACACACTACACTCACACACACACACACACCACAGTGTTCCTGCTCACGCTGAGCTCAGCCTTATGCTGATGTTCAACAGATGCTGATTGACAGGATGGAGTGCTGGGAGGAAGTGAGCGACTGCCTGAGAGGGAGGACCGCCCTCCTGAACCTGGAGGCGGAGCTTATGGTGAAAGCCACCGTCCAATCAGTGGAGCAGCTGAGGTGTGATGGACAGCTGGACACACAGATTCTTAGTGATTTCCAGACTGTGGTTAATGAAGCAGTGGAGCAGAGCGCTGAGGGTACCACACACACACACACACACTGACCCCACATCTGAAATCAAGTTAAAAGAATTGTTATTTAAAAAATGAAATTTCTGTCATCATTTACTCCCCTGTTTACTTTATTTACTTTACTGCTGTTTCAAACCTGTGTGTGTTTCTGAAATGGCCAATCCCACATTAAGGTGATGTTCTGTGACCTGCAGCGATCCGACGACAGACGGAGACACTAGCGCTCCAGCTCGTTCAGAAGATCTGTGTGAGGAGGAGGAGGATGATGAAGACCCAGAGCTGCGAGTGGAGTCGTGTGTCACACACACACTCACACACAGACACGCACTCAGACGCCCGCCTCATGATGAAGGTGAGAAACATCATCTGTCTGTCTGCTCTTCTGTCTGTCTGCTCATCTGTCTGTCTGCACAGGCGTGTGTCTGTCTGCTCATCTGTCTGTCTGCTCTTCTGTCTGTCTGCTCATCTGTCTGTCTGCGCAGGCGTGTGTCTGTCTGCTCATCTGTCTGTCTGCTCTTCTGTCTGTCTGCTCATCTGTCTGTCTGCGCAGGCGTGTGTCTGTCTGCTCTTCTGTCTGCTCATCTGTCTGTCTGCTCATCTGTCTGTCTGCTCATCTGTCTGTCTGCTCATCTGTCTGTCTGCTCATCTGTCTGTCTGCTCATCTGTCTGTCTGCTCATCTGTCTGTCTGCGCAGGTGTGTGTCTGTCTGCTCTTCTGTCTGTCTGCTCTTCTGTCTGTCTGCTCATCTGTCTGTCTGCTCATCTGTCTGTCTGTTCATCTGTCTGTCTGCTCATCTGTCTGTCTGCGCAGGTGTGTGTCTGTCTGCTCTTCTGTCTGTCTGCTCTTCTGTCTGTCTGCTCTTCTGTCTGTCTGCTCATCTGTCTGTCTGCTCATCTGTCTGTCTGCTCATCTGTCTGTCTGCTCATCTGTCTGTCTGCTCATCTGTCTGTCTGCTCATCTGTCTGTCTGTCTGCGCAGGCGTGTGCGGAGCTGCAGGCGAGACACTGGCGTCAGAGGAGAGAGTTTGAGCTGCAGCAAGACAGCAGAATCACTGCGGCTCTGTGTGAACGCTGGACGGTCAGTATCATAATCAATAATCAATAATCTTCGATCATTCAGAACCTTTCAGAGCTCCAGGGTCGCGGCACAGAAATCACTAGCCTCTTCTATGGAGGATCCCTGTCCCACTCCACATATAAAGCGTTGTGAGTTTATTTCGCGTCCCCACCCCGAAGTGATAATAAATAGACACATTTATAGACAAGACAAATAGTTTGTTCAGGCATGAGGGATTTATAAACCTGCGCACATATATTCAAACACACATAACTATAGAATCAATTCTTAATGCGCATTTTAACGCCATCAGAGTTTATCACAGGTTCAGTCTGTTTAGAGACATTCATATACATTTATACCTTACAGTTACTGTAAATCCGGCCTCTAGTTCATAAACGCTAGAGGAGAACTTGCCCCCGACTGAGCCTGGGTTTAAGAACACCTATAGGTCACCTGATGGAGTTTTATGACACCTATAGGTCACCTGATGGAGTTTTAGGACACCTATAGGTCACCTTATGGAGTTTTAGGACACCTATAGGTCACCTGATGGAGTTTTAGGACACCTATAGGTCACCTGATGGAGTTTTAGGACACCTATAGGCCACCTGATGGAGTTTTATGACACCTATAGGTCACCTGATGGAGTTTTATGACACCTATAGGTCACCTTATGGAGTTTTAGGACACCTATAGGTCTCCTGATGGAGTTTTAGGACACCTATAGGTCACCTGATGGAGTTTTAGGACACCTATAGGCCACCTGATGGAGTTTTAGGACACCTATAGGTCACCTTATGGAGTTTTAGGACACCTATAGGTCACCTGGTGGAGTTTTAGGAAACCTTTAGGTCACCTGATGGAGTTTTAGGACACCTATAGGTCACCTTATGGAGTTTTAGGACACCTATAGGTCACCTTATGGAGTTTTAGGACACCTATAGGTCACCTTATGGAGTTTTAGGACACCTATAGGTCACCTGATGGAGTTTTAGGACACCTATAGGCCACCTGATGGAGTTTTAGGACACCTATAGGTCACCTGATGGAGTTTTAGGACACCTATAGGTCACCTGATGGAGTTTTAGGACACCTATAGGTCACCTGATGGAGTTTTAGGACACCTATAGGCCACCTGATGGAGTTTTAGGACACCTATAGGTCACCTGATGGAGTTTTAGGACACCTTTAGGTCACCTTATGGAGTTTTAGGACACCTATAGGTCACCTTATGGAGTTTTAGGACACCTATAGGTCACCTGGTGGAGTTTTAGGACACCTTTAGGTCACCTGATGGAGTTTTAGGACAGCTATAGGTCACCTGATGGAGTTTTAGGACACCTATAGGTCACCTGATGGAGTTTTAGGACACCTATAGGTCACCTGATGGAGTTTTATGACACCTATAGGTCACCTGATGGAGTTTTATGACACCTATAGGTCACCTGATGGAGTTTTAGGACACCTATAGGTCACCTTATGGAGTTTTAGGACACCTATAGGTCACCTGATGGAGTTTTAGGACACCTATAGGTCACCTGATGGAGTTTTAGGACACCTATAGGCCACCTGATGGAGTTTTATGACACCTATAGGTCACCTGATGGAGTTTTATGACACCTATAGGTCACCTTATGGAGTTTTAGGACACCTATAGGTCTCCTGATGGAGTTTTAGGACACCTATAGGTCACCTGATGGAGTTTTAGGACACCTATAGGCCACCTGATGGAGTTTTAGGACACCTATAGGTCACCTTATGGAGTTTTAGGACACCTATAGGTCACCTGGTGGAGTTTTAGGACACCTTTAGGTCACCTGATGGAGTTTTAGGACACCTATAGGTCACCTTATGGAGTTTTAGGACACCTATAGGTCACCTGATGGAGTTTTAGGACACCTATAGGCCACCTGATGGAGTTTTAGGACACCTATAGGTCACCTGATGGAGTTTTAGGACACCTATAGGTCACCTGATGGAGTTTTAGGACACCTATAGGTCACCTGATGGAGTTTTAGGACACCTATAGGCCACCTGATGGAGTTTTAGGACACCTATAGGTCACCTGATGGAGTTTTAGGACACCTTTAGGTCACCTTATGGAGTTTTAGGACACCTATAGGTCACCTTATGGAGTTTTAGGACACCTATAGGTCACCTGGTGGAGTTTTAGGACACCTTTAGGTCACCTGATGGAGTTTTAGGACAGCTATAGGTCACCTGATGGAGTTTTAGGACACCTATAGGTCACCTGATGGAGTTTTAGGACACCTATAGGTCACCTGATGGAGTTTTAGGACACCTATAGGTCACCTGATGGAGTTTTAGGACACCTATAGGTCACCTGATGGAGTTTTAGGACACCTATAGGTCACCTGATGGAGTTTTAGGACACATATAGGTCACCTGATGGAGTTTTAGGACACCTATATGTCACCTTATGGAGTTTTAGGACACCTATAGGTCACCTTATGGAGTTTTAGGACACCTATAGGTCACCTGATGGAGTTTTAGGACACCTATAGGCCACCTGATGGAGTTTTAGGACACCTATAGGTCACCTGATGGAGTTTTAGGACACCTATAGGTCACCTGATGGAGTTTTAGGACACCTATAGGTCACCTGATGGAGTTTTAGGACACCTATAGGCCACCTGATGGAGTTTAAGGACACCTATAGGTCACCTGATGGAGTTTTAGGACACCTATAGGTCACCTTATGGAGTTTTAGGACACCTATAGGTCACCTTATGGAGTTTTAGGACACCTATAGGTCACCTGGTGGAGTTTTAGGACACCTTTAGGTCACCTGATGGAGTTTTAGGACAGCTATAGGTCACCTGATGGAGTTTTAGGACACCTATAGGTCACCTGATGGAGTTTTAGGACACCTATAGGTCACCTGATGGAGTTTTAGGACACCTATAGGTCACCTGATGGAGTTTTCAGGACACCTATAGGTCACCTGATGGAGTTTTAGGACACCTATAGGTCACCTGATGGAGTTTTAGGACACCTATAGGTCACCTGATGGAGTTTTAGGACACCTATATGTCACCTTATGGAGTTTTAGGACACCTATAGGTCACCTGATGGAGTTTTAGGACACCTTTAGGTCACCTGATGGAGTTTTAGGACACCTATAGGTCACCTGATGGAGTTTTAGGACGCCTATAGGTCACCTTATGGAGTTTTAGGACACCTATAGGTCACCTGATGGAGTTTTAGGACACCTATAGGTCACCTGATGGAGTTTTAGGACACCTATAGGTCACCTGATGGAGTTTTAGGACACCTATAGGTCACCTGATGGAGTTTTAGGACACCTATAGGTCACCTGATGGAGTTTTAGGACACTTATAGGTCACCTGATGGAGTTTTAGGACACCTATAGGTCACCTGATGGAGTTTTAGGACACCTATAGGTCACCTGATGGAGTTTTAGGACACCTATAGGTCACCTGATGGAGTTTTAGGACACCTATAGGTCACCTGATGGAGTTTTAGGACACCTATATGTCACCTTATGGAGTTTTAGGACACCTATAGGTCACCTGATGGAGTTTTAGGACACCTTTAGGTCACCTGATGGAGTTTTAGGACACCTATAGGTCACCTGATGGAGTTTTAGGACGCCTATAGGTCACCTTATGGAGTTTTAGGACACCTATAGGTCACCTGATGGAGTTTTCAGGACACCTATAGGTCACCTGATGGAGTTTTAGGACACCTATAGGTCACCTGATGGAGTTTTAGGACACCTATAGGTCACCTGATGGAGTTTTAGGACACCTATAGGTCACCTGATGGAGTTTTAGGACACTTATAGGTCACCTGATGGAGTTTTAGGACACCTATAGGTCACCTGATGGAGTTTTAGGACACCTATAGGTCACCTGATGGAGTTTTAGGACACCTATAGGTCACATGATGGAGTTTTCGGTTCCTTGCCGCTGTTGCCTTCAGCTTGCTCAGTTGAGGATATTCAAATGAATGAACCAATCAGTAATCCCCTTGATCAGCTCTACCAAACGTGGATGTTTTTCCACTAAGAAACGAACATTGTTATTATGTTTTGATTGATACTGTGAAGCTGCTTTGATGATCTATATTGTGAAAAGCACTTTATAAATATACTTGACTTGACAAAAAAATTAATATGCTGCAGATAAACCTTATTATTTGATGTGATGATGCCCAATATTATTACACAACCCATGGACGTGTGTGTGTGTGTGTGTGTGCGTGTGTTTGCATCCACACAGAGCTTGTTCAGTCAGGAGCCGTGGACGCTTGGCTGATTTGTGCGCTGAGTTTGTCCTGAGTGGCATCACTACAGGCTCCACCCCCTGTGCAGGCTCCGCCCCCTGTGCAGGCTCCGCCCCCTCTAAAGACCTCTGCCAATCAGTGCTGAAGAGCATGAAGCTCACCGTGGCCAATCGGATGCAGCGAGAGGAAGGCCACGCCCACACACACCTGCGCAGGCTCCGGGAGCAGCTCCAGCGACGCAGACAGGTCTCACTGCAGTCATGTGGAATATTATGGGATGTCAGGGCTCCAGACTGCCTCCTAATGTCACATTTCCAACCTTTCACCTGCTGGCGCGACTAAATTTAGCAAATGGGAAGCATTCACAAACACCAGGAGAAACAGCGTCTGTCCACGAATCAGCAGCATTGACCATGAGTGTAATGTAGTCACACTGACGCTAACCATGATCCTATCTGGTAAAGGTTAGATACTGATAATGAGTCACTCAAACCCCTTAATAACCCTCTCTGTATAACCGCCGCTCTCGCGGTCCTCCACGTCTGTCGTTTCTGAACACTTTTCACTCGTGTTTGTAGTTCAAACCAAATCCTCGTCCAGCGATGGGTTGTGGGTAATATCAGCCGTTCAGCGTGTGCATCGATCTACTCTTCGGATTCTGACCAGGATATAGTAGACCATCAACACATCGACCATCATTTCAACACACTACGATCTGGGACGCACTAATTCTATTGTCGAACACTATTCAGGACGGATAGTATACGCATTGGGACGCAGTCTCAATCTCAATCCCTGTTGTCAATAAAAGTCAGTTTTATCTACATCTCTGTGCTACATCATCAGTGCTTTACTGTGCGTGTGTGTGTGTGTGTGTGCTGCAGGTGTGGACGGAGGACGAGGCTTTGACTCGCGCGCGTCTTCATCACTTCGGAGAACAGCAGCACGCGTCGTCATGGCGATGGTGTCCAGGCACACAGATGTGCAGATGAGGTGAGCATGTGATGTGACTGATTGGGCACTTGTTGGCTGGCCTGTTCGGTGTGTGTGTGTGTGTGTGTGTGTGTGTGCGCTGATGAGCTGCTGGATTGCAGGAGTGCTGATGTAGACGAGCAGCAGCTCCTGCTGATCCTGGAGGTCCAGAGGCTTCTAGCCGGCGCGAGCGTTACACCTGCGGCTGATGGACCAGATGAAGCTGGCCGTCCAGTCACACACACAGGTGCACACACACACACTCAAACACACACATGCTCACACTATCACCTGCACACACACTCACAAACACACGCACACACACACACACTCTCTGACACAAACACTTATGCACAGACACACTCACACTGTCTCTCTCTCACACACACGGACACACACTCACACGGTCTCTCTCTCAGCACGGACACACACTCACACTGTCTCTCTCTCACACGGACACACACTCACACTGTCTCTCTCACACACACACGGACACACACTCACACTGTCTCTCTCTCACACACACGGACACACACTCACACTGTCTCTCTCTCTCACACTGACACACACTCACACTGTCTCTCTCTGGACACACACTCACACTGTCTCTCTCTACACACGGACACACACTCACACTGTCTCTCTCTGGACACACACTCACACTGTCTCTCTCTCACACACACGGACACACACTCACACTGTCTCTCTCTCACACACACGGACACACACTCACACTGTCTCTCTCTAGCACGGACACACACTCACACTGTCTCTCTCTCACACACACGGACACACACTCACACTGTCTCTCTCTCACACGGACACACACTCACACTGTCTCTCTCTCGGACACACACTCACACTGTCTCTCTCTCACACACACGGACACACACTCACACTGTCTCTCTCTACACACACGGACACACACTCACACTGTCTCTCTCTCACACGGACACACACTCACACTGTCTCTCTCTCACACACACGGACACACACTCACACTGTCTCTCTCTCACACACACGGACACACACTCACACTGTCTCTCT
>JAQIUQ010007733.1:52500-62500 GCA_030378365.1 Hybognathus amarus | reverse complement strand
TTAGAATTATAAGGTTCTATCTCCGTTAAGGGTAGTTCTGAGATATTGAGCATCAAAGTTTTTACATCCCAACTGGCAAAACTGTTATGTAGTATGATCATCTATTATAGCTTTATCTATTAATTTTTTTTTTTCAAAAATAACACCACACAGGCATTAATAAACACCTAATGGATCAGATTATGTAAAAAAATCAATTTCGACCAAAAGTGGAGATAGAACCTTATAAATCTAAGCTCACGAATCGCAATATCAGTGTTTCATGCTATAGCTAATACATTTGTGAATATTTTGAATAAAAAAGGAAAAATGACATAAAAGCAGATCATCGTTTATTCAGCTGTGTTGTGATTGCGCTCTGTCAGGTGACAAGCAATGACGCGTCACCATGGAAACATTAAAGTGAAAGGTTCTAAATAACAGATCGCCTTGAAAAACTCACGCTTGGTCCAGATGGATTTTTTTTAACTTACGTGTTGGAAGGGTTGACTACAATATTATTAATTTAGCTTAATATTCACAAAAATAAGCAAATGTGAAAATGTAATTGGCAAAATGGGATTTTTAAATAACATATTTTATCAGTAAAATCCCGTTTACATTCATTGTGATCGTTGCCCCTCACGCCCTCCCCATGGCGCCGGCCCTGCTCCGCGCTCCTAGCATTGAATAATCACTCCATTTACACTCCGCTCCAGGTTTTCCATTTACACTCCTCACTATTCCTCACTCCTCTCCCACTCCACTCCACTCTATTCTTCACTCCACTCCTCACTCCTCTCCTCTCCACTCTGCAATTAATTAAACAAATCATCATCATTTGACTTGTATGTTTTCTTCAATGGTTTCAAGGCTGAAATGTGAGGTTAAAACAGTTTTTTGTATTATTTAAAATGACGTTGAAATGGTTTGGTGTGTTTCCATAAATCAGCCAATAGAGCGAGAGTGTGTTCTGTGCAGGTCATCGGTGTGAGAGAGTTCCTGAAGGACTTCTGCTGGACCTGAGATGAGTGTCAGAAGACCAGCAGGATGATGCAGAACACACTCTCTCTCTCACACACACACACACACACACACACACAATCTTAAAGGAATGGCTTTAATAGCCATGGCCCTGATCTTGACATTTCTTCAGGCAGATATAATATAAAATACAGTAATATAATATAAAAATAATTTCCATCATTGTTTTACTCACTTGTCCTCTCATATAAACAAATCATTTACACACTGAGACTGTTTTTAATCAATTATGAATTGCAGTTTTTGATTTCTGATGTTTTCTGATCAGACTGATGCGTGAGTTTCACCGAGAGTCTGCAGGCCTACTGTACGTGCTGTAGACATTAAATAAACACATTTACTGTCATATTTGATAAAATATATATATTTTATTTAAATAATTTTTTTTTCTATCTATGTGTTACGATCAGACACACTGGCCACAACAGTTGTACTCGTTTGTCTGCAGAGGTTATTAAACAATTGAGTTTTCACTGCGGAGATGGAGATCGTCAACTTCACATCTGCAGACGACACTGACTCAGAAAACACTAGATTATTAATAAAAATCAATACACACGTCACCAGATTTACAAATGCACATCGTGCTTGTTGCTTGCAGACATTCTGTCCAAATTAATTTAATTTAAATAAAACTTTAATTGTGATAATTAAAACTATTGAATATTGAGTGGCCAAGTTTTGCTAATTTGTATATATATATATATATACAAATTAGCAAAACCTGGCCACTCAATATTCAATAGTTTAAACTTGAAGTTCAGTTTTTTAGTCAAATGTAAAAGGTGTAATGTGTTCTAGACGTCTCACAATGATATCTGTGTGTGTGTGTGTAATTAAGATTCAATACAATTCAGGTTTATTTATCACACTTTTCACAATACACATCATTTCAAAGCAGCTTTACAGAAAGAGCCCGAGTCACATTAGTTTACAGTGATCTGTCATCAGAGGACACTGTATGTTTTACAGATCATAAACCAAAAAACAGTTAATTTAAAATATGTAGTAAATGAATGCAGATAATGAGTTCATTGAATCAAAGCCAAAAATCTCAACAAGCTGTGTTTTACATTTTATGTTGATGTCTGAAAGATGTATGTTTATGTTTATTTGATAATGCACGTTAAAGCCGTTCTGCGCTCCAGCTGTTGGTGGCAGTAATGCGCCAAACACGGTTCGGACAAACAGGAGTAGACACCTGCATCTACAGTCCCCCTGCACCCAGAGTCCCGCATTCTCAGACCCCTCGTTTTTCGAGACAGCGCCTCCTATCAAATTGTATCGGATAAGTGAAGAACATGTGAAGAACTTAAGCCAGAACGTGAGTAGGCTATCTTCAATTTTATTTAGCGAATCGTAGCAGCCTACTCGTTTGATTTATGTTTTAATAAAACTAATTTAGCTCATCGATACAACATATGAATAGTCCATTAAATATTTGTAAAGTTAGTTTGTAACAAGATTTGAGCCGTTAACGTACGTCTTTTTCGCCCTCTTCCCCCGAAAATATTTAGATAGCTAACGTTTATAATTTAGCTTTGAAACATAAGACATGTTTTATCGGTCCTATGTTGTAGGCTATTCCAGGGTACACCATACATTGATAGAGTTGCCCCTGCCGAACCCAGCAACATCATTTTATGATTATGCAAAGTGACTTATGAGGGGTTTTTTTATGCAATTGAAGACAAAAAGTAAAGTCATGAACACAATTTTTTCTTCCCTTTTTCTTAACAGCAAGATGATGTTTAGGTGATCATTAAATAAAGTACAGAATTGTTTATTATTGGTGTTTTGTCTATTTAAAAAAATTATTTTGTAATGTTAGCATGGTAATGTTAATTAGACCATTATAGGTTGAACTGAAAGAAAAATTGGAATTTGAATAAAAAAAATATATAAAAAAACATTGTAGCAATATAATATCACATACTATTTTTCTGAAGATAGTTTAATCTGCAATTGTATCCCTTTCTATCAGTAACAATTTTGTTTTTATTTTTATTTTTTTGCACATGCATTAAGCAGGGAACGCAAATATTTATTGGATAATTTATTTGGAGACCGCAATATTGCATATTGTTTTTAATTGCATTTGGATAATCGTGCGCTGTACTCTGTGTGCGGGTGTTATTCGATCTTTTGAACAGCAGGAGGCGCTGTGTTCGAAAAACGAGGGGTCTGAGAATGCGGGACTCTCGGTGGGGGACTGTAGATGCAGGCTCCGAGTCTGCAGCTTCATAATATTGACAAACAGCAGGCAAACAAGAAAAGGCCTGAAAGCGCATGCGCGGAAGTCAGACAGCCAAAATGGCGGCGAGTAACGGCGGTGGGATGGAGGTGGACGCGACAGGTGAGAAATTCACTCGCGAGCGTCACTCAACGCGCTTCATTAATGACAGACTCACTTTACGAACATTAAGCAACACACACGCTGGCTTTACTGACATCTCAGATCTCCAGGAACGGCCTGTGAGGCTCGCGTTGATTCTGACTGATGACGCAGGCTCGGTCTTGGTTCTGATTGGACAGCGACCGTCATAACTCCCGCCTCCTGGCCGGAGTCTCTCCTGTGATTGGCCGCGTCTGTTGCTCAGATCTGATGTTTTGGTTTTTGACGCCGTCATTTAAAGTTCACAACAAACAGCCGAACTCTCTCGTTCTCATTACTGACTAAACTGATCTGAAGATTTACATATAATTCTTCACTATTCGAGTCATTAAAACGTGTCAAATGAAAGATCTGAATCAGTCGGTATAAATGAATCTGTCATACTTAAATAGAATGAATAAAATGGACACAAAGGGAAAGTTGTAGATATTTCCTGAATGTGTGTTTTAGCCACACTTTATTATACATACATCAAAAATGATTTAATTGTTAGTACAATCACAATATACTTATTGTGTTGATGTTGTATTGTAAAACTCTACATGGTCAACCGTGTAATTATAGATGTAGTTTCAGGAATTCACTACAGCTGCATGTATTTTTTAATATATATATATAATATATTATATACGTTATAAAACATGCATGTATACAATAAGTGCATCTTATCAAAGTATTCATGTAAATTAAAAAAAGTAATTTATAGCACATCAGTTAAAGACACCTAATATAAACTAGGACCCGTTTTCTAATCATTAGAAATTTTCTCAGAACCATCATACAGTAACAGACAGTGTGTGTGTGTGGTGTGTGTGTGTGTGTGTGTGTGTGTGTGTGTGTGTGTGTGTGTGTGTGTGTGTGTGTGTGTGTGTGTGTGTGTGTGTGTGTGCGTGCAGCGAGCCCCAGTGTGATGGCGTCGGGTGTAACAGGCAGTGTGTCTGTGGCGTTGCATCCACTCGTCATCCTGAACATCTCCGATCACTGGATCCGGATCCGCTCGCAGGAGGGACAAGCCATCAGGGTGAGTGTGTGTGTGTGTGTGTGTGTGTTTCAGAGCTTCATAGTCTAACCCTCATCCTCAAAGGTAAAAGCTGTTCACTGATGTCAAACAAAGGCATATCTGCGTTCTGATTTGTGGGATGAGACCGGAGTCTGTTTTTTGTCATCATGCATCGCTGAGTTATGTCTGTGTGTGTGTGTGTGTGTGTGTGTGTGTGTGTGTGTGTAGTTGTCGGCGCTCTGATCGGGAAGCAGGGAGGGAAGAAACATCGAGGTGATGAATTCATTCGAGCTTCTGTTTCACACCGCAGACGATCAAATTCACATCGATAAAGAGTATTACTACACTAAAGAAGAGCAGTGTGAGTATCACACACACACACACACACACACACTAATGCACACTCTAGAGTTGTCAAAAGTACCAACTTCGGTACTGAAATTTTAATAATGTGAGGCTTTGAGTGGAGTCATAAACGCCTCTGATTGGCCGTTGTGTTCATGAGCTTGTCAGTCTGAATTTTGTACATTTTCTGACAACTCTATCACACACACACATTTACACACACACACAAACAATCATGAGTATTAGTGTCAGAGTGTGTGTGTGTGTGTGTTAGTGACGCTGTTTTTCGTCTTTTAGTCAAGCAGGTTTTTAAGGAAATGGAGTTCCTGGGCTGGTACTACGACCGGTGGCGCTCCTGACCAATCAGATATCCACATCCATAAACAGGTGGGCGGAGCTACAGATGAAGCACCTCCCATCAGTGTGTGTTGTGTCATACTGAAGATGTGTGTGTGTTTTTATAGGTGTGTGAGATCATCGAGAGTCCGCTGTTTCTGAAGCTGAACCCCATGACCAAACACACTGACGTGAGTCACACACACACACACACACACACACACAGTCATACTTACACACTCATAATCACACTCACACACAGAATGTGTTTCTGAATCCTGACCTTTGACCCATTCTTTGCAGTTGCCAGTCAGCGTGTTTGAGTCTGTGATTGACATCATCAGTGGAGAGGTGAGTGTGTGTGTGTGTGTGTGTGTGTGTGTGTGAATGTGCAGATGTTTCTATATGTTTGTGTTAAACTCGTCATGAACAGGAAGTAGCGCTGGTCTCCTCTAGTGTGTTGTGGGCGGGGCTTGATTGGGTCTGTTTGGAGCTGATTGGATGGTTGTGGTTTGCGATTGGCTGATCTCATATGAGTGACAGGTTATAGCCCCGCCCACATTATCAGAGAAGAGCAGCTGCGAGAGGAACTGATTCTGATTGAACATTATTAACACTATCATGAGCGTCGATAACATTAACACAAATCAGGGCTCCAGACTAACTTTTTTCACCTCCGTCCTGGAACCGTCCTAAAAACAATTTGAACCGTCCTAAAGTGAATGTCAACCGTCCCAAATTAAAAATGTTGTTTCTGTACTTTGTTATTATCATCCATAACTGTTAGTTTACTAAAACAATTCAGATGACTAAAATATAATGGGTTTAGTAAAATTGTAATGCATTAATTTAGAATTTCTCTAAAATTTCCAAACCTACATACTTCCAGAGAAAAAATCTATTATCCAGATAATATGAATGATTTTAAAGTTTGAACATGCAATACAGATACAGATTTAACTACTGTGACTTAAAAAAAATACCTTAATTTTTGCCAAACAAAATTATTATTTATCTTGCCTGAATGTTTGCGCTCATTGCATTTTTACAATGGGGTAATGTTGTTAAGAACTTACACAACACGAAGCTTGATTTAAATTGTTCAATAAAATTGAAAAAAGTTGCACAAATAAAAACAATAGAATAAAGATACAAATAAAGGGAAAAGTTTTTGAATAGGTCTAACACTATTATTCATAGACAGAAACTGAATAAAGAAATCAAATGGAAAATAACACTGGATAGTATTTTAGTCCTGAATAAATTAAATACATAGGCTATTAATCCTGATTACTTTAACTTAAAGCTCTCTTTTATTGTTTTGACGACAAAATGAATGACCGACACATACTGTTTGCTGTCACTTTAAGAGATAGAGCACGGATCCTGTGTTCATTACACTGGCATGCGTTTTATGCTTATTACAGACAAAACGTACTATGTTTAGACTATTATACTCACAAAGACCGAAATAGACACAGTTTTGCGTGTTAAAGCAATATAATCCGTGAAAAATAACTTTTGTTACTGGCCAGCTGTTCTTGAGGCGGATTTTCTATGAATGCGCAGAAAATCATCCCAGAGAGCGCGCGAGCACTGATTAGTTTAAAATCGCTTTAATGTTTAAACTGGTAAGACTAAATAGACGTGCAAATGGTAAACTTCATTCACGATGCACTGCTGGCCCGATTGTGCTGTGAATATTCCGTCATGTCCCGACTCCTGAACGCGAGTGTGTATTATCGCGGCAGCGCTTGATGCTTGCCTTGGCCAACACATTTTGAGAGAAGAGAAGACGCGGCACCGCTGAACACTCACGCTGTTTGTGAAATTGCGTCTGGCAGATAGTTATTAAAAGAATTATTTGATTTTATATTCTGTGTGGATTGCGGGAATATCCCACATTATAAATAGACCTGCGGGAATGATTATAAATATGCGCAACACCCGCTCCGAAATTCGAGCCCTGTGAACATACATACAAAATGTCTTTCGTCCTGTAGGCGTCCTGGAGAATATTTCTGTTCGTCCTAAACACATTTTCCATCGTCCCCAGGACAATAGGACGCCGTTAGTCTCGAGCCCTGACACAAATATTGCAATATTTCATGAAATAAATAAAAAGAATTGTCCATTGATTTCAAGGTGGCTTTAAGGAGCCTGTGACTGTCCTGAGTTACTGAGGTTCAGTGAAACGTGTGTGTGTGTGTGTGTGTGTGTGTGTGTGTCGCCACGAGACAGACGTGTGTTTGATCCAAACACAATCAAAATAATCTTTTAGTTTTTCAATCTTAGTACAGTCACTCATCTGAGTAACACACCGTGAGCTCGAGATGTGTCACATGTTCTGAAGGTCAGAGGTCGTGAACGTCTGTCCTGTGTCGATCTCGGCTCAGGCAACAATGCTGTTCGCTGAGCTGCCGTACACACTCGCCACCGGAGAGGCCGAGACGCATCGGAGTTCGAATCATGTCGCGAGGATGACGACCACAGGATCGGAGAAAACTCTACAGGTGCTCACACACACTCACTCACACACACTCACACACACACTCACTCCCTTTCTCTCTCTCACACACACACACACACACACACTCTCTCACACACACACTCACTCCCTTTCTCTCACACACACACTCTCTCACACACACACTCTCTCACACACACACTCACTCACACACACCACACACACTCACACACACACTCACTCCCTTTCTCTCTCACACACACACACACACACACACACACACACACACACACACACACACACACACACACACACACACACACTCTCTCACACACACACTCACTCACACACACACACACACTCACTCCCTTTCTCTCTCACACACACACTCACTCCCTTTCTCTCTCTCTCACACACACACACACACACACACACACTCTCTCTCTCACACACACACTCACTCCCTTCTCTCTCACACACACACACACACACACACACACACACACACACACACACACACACACACATCTCTCACACACACACTCACTCCCTTTCTCTCTCACACACACACATTTGATTATTTTATTTGGAATGACCAATACTGATTAAAACAACACAGCATCCAAATATTCACAAAGAGCCTGTCATGTCTCACCAGACAATACACACATCGATAGTCACAACCAACCACATGAATATATAAATAAATAAACTGTGGATAAAGATGACATCGGCTCCTCCACACATGCAGACTGCCTATGATTGCCGACACAGAACAGTATCTGGCTGTTTGCTTAGAGATCTTCTTACTCAGTCCAGCAATCTGCAAACCCCTTACACATAATCTATACACACGTCTTAGACTACCAAAGATCAGGATAATCAATTTTGTTCTTTAGCCACACACTGATAAGGCATTTGTTAATAACTGATATTTTAACATTTTCTCAGAGAAACACAAGTCCATGTAAGCGTCGAAACAACAGCCCACTTCCAGAATCAGAATATTTTTAGAGAGTTTGTCGACAACTACGATGTAGTTTTCTTAACACAGAGTGTGAGACCGTATGATCTGCGCACTGCAGGCATGCGAGCTTACCTTGGAGGCGCAGGTTCACCCAGTAATCACGCTGCTGCGCTTGAAAAAACCTGCAGGTCCGGTTGTTCAGCTTCTTACAGGTTCCAGTATGATGTATAATCGCCTCAGCATGCACGTTTGCATCCATGATCTGCTCCTCGCTGATCCGCACCTGCTCCCCGCCGGTGTGTGCCCAGTTCAGCTGTATATTGGTGTCACGGCACAGGTCGTTCAAATCGGGCCAATCCGCACGTACTCCAAATCCTGTAGCCCTGGTGTCCAGCTTCCCGCTGGGTTTCGTTCGGAAACCGAGAAACCTGGTTCTCTCTCTGCAGCATAAGGGACCTTGCGTTTACTCATATCCAGCAGCAGTGAACGCCGGGCCATCTCTCGTACTGTAAGGTCGTCATTATTCAACATGTGTATTAAATGATTTATTCTGGTAGCTGTATAAATCCATTCAATGTTAGGAATCCCCAATCCTCCCTCTGATTTATTCATAAAGAGAATACTTCTTGATGTATGTGTATTGAGACTTCACCATTTTCTTATTATTCAGCTCCCTCAGATGTTTTTTAGCAATGTGGACATTAGCAAACAGATGATGAATCTTAGATAGAGCTATATCTCGAACTGCCTGGAGCTTCAGTTTGCAGTTTTATTTCTTCAAGGGAATGAAGCATTACACTATGGGGTAAAGAACCAAAGGTGTCTCGAAAGTCAAGGAACACCGCATAATAACGGGAGGATTCATGTTTAAAATCATCGATTGCAGTCTTCAGACCGAATACATGCTCATTCATTCCTTGCCTCTCTATATACACTTTTTATTTTGTTGTTAATGTTCCTGATTCCACCAGCCAGGGTAAAATTCGTACCGAGAATACACTTCATAAATACCTTGTATATGGTGGGGAGCAGCGAAATATCTCTCCAAGTGTAGGGGTCTTCTGGGATGTTGTTCTTTTTGGGTATCCTGTATATAACAGCACTCTTCCAGGAATTGGGGGATTTTCGATTGATTAAACAGACATTAAAAATCTGAGTAAGGGTCACTATTGAAAATTGTTTTGTTGCTTTAAGCACTTCATAGGTTACGCCATCTGTGCCACATGCTTTGTTGTTAGGGAGACTGCAGAGAACTCTTGAGATCTCCTCTGTGGTGAAGTCCGAGGTTACAGGCAGATCTTTCGGGTTGTCCAGATCAAGAGCGCCACGCCATGGAGGGCTGCTTATCTGCTGATGTAACTGTGCAGGTTGGCATTTTGCATCATAATACTCATAGACTTTATCCACGTTGTTAATAGCGGGAGGTGAATCTGGATAAATACTATGATTTAGGATAATATCTATTGC
>JAQIUQ010007733.1:2500-45000 GCA_030378365.1 Hybognathus amarus | reverse complement strand
GCGGAGATATTTGGGATTTTCTCCCGAGCTGGTGGTGCCATTTCAGAGCACGGCTGAAGGTTTTAGGCTAAAACCTTGGGTTCCCCGGGGCCAATGAGGCTAGGGATGGTCTCTTTCGAAAGGTCTCGAATCCGTTCTCCACTCGATAAAAATTTTGCGTCGACATGTTAATTTTTCAGGAGATATTTGCGATTTTCTCCCGAGCTCCGTGGCGCCAGTTCAGAGCACGGCCGAAGGTTTTCAGCTAAAAGCTCGGGTTCCCCGGGCCAATGAGGCTAGGGATGGTCTCTTTCGAAAAGTCTCGGTCCGTTCTCCATCTCGATAAAAATTTTGCATCAATACGTTAATTTTTCGCGGAGAAATTCTGCGATTTTCTCCCGAGCTTGTGGCGCCATTTCAAAGCACGGCCGACAGTTTTCGGCTAATCGCTTGGGTTCCCAGGGGCCAATGAGGCTAGGGATGGTCTCTTTCGAAAGGTCTCAGTCCGTTCAACACTCGATAAAAATTTGGTGTCGAATACATTCATTTTTCGCGGAGATATTTGCGATTTTCTCTCAAGCTGGTGCGCGCCTTTACATAGCACGGCCGACGGTTTTTGGCTAATATCTCGGGCTCCCGGGGGCCAATGAGGCTAGGGATGGTCTCTTTCGAAAGGTCTCGGTCCGTTCTTCCACTCTAATAAAAATTGGACGTCGAGTACGTTAATTTTTCGCGGAGATATTTGCGATTTTCTCCCGAGCTCGTGGCGCCATGTCAGAGCACGGCCGAAGGTTTTCGGCTAATAGCTTGGGTTCCCCGGGGCCAATGAGGCTAGGGATGGTCTCTTTCGAAAGGTCTCGGTCCTTTCTCCACTCGATAAAAATTGGGCGTCAATACGTTCATTTTTCGCGGAGATATTTGCGATTTTCTCTCAAGCTGGTGGCGCCTTTACATAGCACGGACAACGGTTTTCGGCTAATATCTCTGGCTCCCCGGGGCCTCACGAGGCTAGGGGTGGTCTCTTTTGAAAGGTCTCGGTCAGTTCAACACTCAGATAAAAATTTGGTGTCGATACATTCATTTTTTGCGGAGATATTTGCGATTTTCTCCCGAACTCGTGGCGCCTTTTCAGAGCACGGCCGACGGTTTTCAGCTAATATCTAGGGCTCCCAGGGGCCAATGAGGCTAGGGATGGTCTTTTTCGAAAGGTCTCGGTCCTTTCTCTACTCGGTAAAAATTGGGCATCGTTACGTTCATTTTTCGCGGAGATATTTGCGATTTTCTCTCGAGCTGGTGGCGCCTTTACATAGCACGGCCGACGGTTTTCGGCTGATATCTCTGGCTCCCGGGGCCTCACGAGGCTGAGGCTGGGGGTGGTCTCTTTTGAAAGGTCTCGGTCCGTTAAACACTCGATAAAAATTTGGTGTCGATACATTAATTTTTTGCGGAGATATTTGTGATTTTTCCCGAGCTGGTGGCGCCCATTTCAGAGCACGGCCGAAGGTTTTCGGCTAAAGCTTGGGTTCCCCGGGGCCAATGAGGCTAGGGATGGTCTCTTTTGAAAGGTCTCGGTCCGTTTAACACTCGAGTAAAAATGTGGTGTCGATACATTCATTTTTCGCGTAGATATTTGCGAGTATCTCCAGAGCTCGTGGCGCCTTTTCAGAGCACGGCCGACGGTTTTCGGCTAATATCTCGGGCTCCCGGGGCCAATGAGGCTAGGGATGGTCTCTTTCGAAAGGTCTCGGTCCTTTCTCCACTCGATAAAAATCAGGAGTCGATACGTTACATTTTCGCGGAGATATTTGCGATTTTCTCCCGAGCTCGTGGCGCCTTTTCAGAGCACGGCCGACGGTTTTCGGCTAATATCTCGGGCTCCCAGGGGCCAATGAGGCTAGGGATGGTCTCTTTCGAAAGGTCTCGGTCCGTTC
The DNA here is from genome assembly GCA_030378365.1 of Hybognathus amarus. Taxonomy (NCBI): domain Eukaryota; kingdom Metazoa; phylum Chordata; class Actinopteri; order Cypriniformes; family Leuciscidae; genus Hybognathus; species Hybognathus amarus. Next base: position 43,090 of record JAQIUQ010007733.1, on the reverse strand, counting down.
TCCACTCGATAAAAAATTGGCGTCGATACGTTCATTTTTCGCGGAGATATTTGCGATTTTCTCTCGAGCTGGTGGCGCCTTTACATAGCACGGCCGACGGTTTTCGGCTAATATCTCGGGCTCCCGGGGGCCAATGAGGCTAGGGATGGTCTCTTTCGAAAGGTCTCGGTCCGTTCTCCACTCGATAAAAATTGGGCGTCAATACGTTCATTTTTCGCGGAGATATTTGCGATTTTCTCTCGAGCTGGTGGCGCCTTTACATAGCACGGCCGACGGTTTTCGGCTAATATCTCTGGCTCCCGGGGCCTCACGAGGCTGGGGATGGTCTCTTTTGAAAGGTCTCGGTCCGTTTAACACTCGATAAAAATTTGGTGTCGATACATACATTTTTTGCGGAGATATTTGCGATTTTCTCCCGAGCTCGATGGCGCCTTTTCAGAGCACCGGCCGAACGGTTTTCGGCTAATATCTCGGGCTCCCAGGGGCCAATGAGGCTAGGGATGGTCTCTTTCGAAAGGTCTCGATCCGTTCTCCACTCGATAAAAATTTGGTGTCGATACATTCATTTTTCGCGGAGATATTTGCGATTTTCTCTCCAAGCTGGTGGCGCCTTTTCATAGCACGGCCGACGGTTTTTGGCTAATATCTCGGGCTCCCGGGAGCCAATGAGGCTAGGGATGGTCTCTTTCGAAAGGTCTCGGTCCGTTCTCCACTCGATAAAAATTGGGCGTCGATACGTTCATTTTTCGCGGAGATATTTGCGATTTTCTCTCGAGCTGGTGGCGCCTTTACATAGCACGGCCGACGGTTTTCGGCTAATATCTCTGGCTCCCGGGGCCTCACGAGGCTGGGGGTGGTCTCTTTTGAAAGGTCTCGGTCGGTTCAACACTCGATAAAAATTGGACGTCGATACGTTAAGTTTTTGCGGAGATATTTGCGATTTTCTCCCGAGCTCGTAGCGCCATTTCAGAGCACGGCCGAAGGTTTTTGGCTAATAGCTTGGGTTTCCCGGGGCCAATGAGGCTAGGGATGGTCTCTTTTGAAAGGTCCCGGTCCGTTCAACACTTGATAAAAATTTGGTGTCGATACGTTCATTTTTCGCGGAGATATTTGCGATTTTCTCTCCGAGCTGGTGGCGCCTTTACATAGCATGGCCGACGGTTTTCGGCTAATATCTCTGGCTCCCGGGGCCTCACGAGGCTGGGGGTGGTCTCTTTTGAAAGGTCTCGGTCAGTTCAACACTCGATAAAAATTTGGTGTCGATACATTAATTTTTTGCGGAGATATTTGCTATTTTCTCCCGAGCTCGTGGCGCCTTTTCAGAGCACGGCTGACGGTTTTCGGCTAATATCTCGGGCTCCCAGGGGCCAATGAGGCTAGGGATGGTCTCTTTCGAAAGGTCTCGGTCCTTTCTCCACTCGATAAAAATTGGGCGTCGATACGTTCATTTTTCGCGGAGATATTTGCGATTTTCTCCCGAGCTCGTGGCGCCATTTCAGAGCACGGCCGAAGGTTTTCGGCTAATAGCTTGGGTTCCCCGGGGCCAATGAGGCTAGGGATGGTCTCTTTCGAAAAGGTCTCGGTCCTTTCTCCACTCAGATAAAAATTGGACATCGATATGTTAATTTTTCGCGGAGATATTTGCAATTTTCTCCCGAGCTCGTGGCGCCATTTCAGAGCACGGCCGAAGGTTTTCGGCTAATAGCTTGGGTTCCCCGGGGCCAATGAGGCTAGGGATGGTCTCTTTCGAAAGGTCTCGGTCCTTTCTCCACTCGATAAAAATTGGGCGTCGATACGTTCATTTTTCGCGGAGATATTTGCGATTTTCTCTCGAGCTGGTGGCGCCTTTACATAGCACGGCCGACGGTTTTCGGCTAATATCTCTGGCTCCTGGGGCCTCACGAGGCTGGGGATGGTCTCTTTTGAAAGGTCTCGGTCCGTTCAACACTCGATAAAAATTTGGTGTCGATACATTCATTTTTTGCGGAGATATTTGCGATTTTCTCTCCGAGCTGGTGGCGCCTTTTCATAGCACGGCCGACGGTTTTCGGCTAATATCTCGGGCTCCCAGGGGCCAATGAGGCTAGGGATGGTCTCTTTTGAAAGGTCTCGGTCCGTTCAACACTCGATAAAAATTTGGTGTCGATACATTCATTTTTTCGCGGAGATATTTGCGATTTTCTCCCGAGCTCGTGGCGCCTTTTCAGAGCACGGCCGACGGTTTTCGGCTAATATCTCTGGCTCCCTGGGGCCTCACGAGGCTGGGGGTGGTCTCTTTTGAAAGGTCTCGGTCCGTTCAACACTCGATAAAAATTTGGTGTCGATACATTAATTTTTTGCGGAGATATTTGCGATTTTCTCCCGAGCCTGGCTGGCGCCTTTACATAGCACGGCCGACGGTTTTCGGCTAATATCTCGGGCTCCCAGGGGCCAATGAGGCTAGGGATGGTCTCTTTTGAAAGGTCTCGGTCCGTTCAACACTCGATAAAAATTTGGTGTCGATACATTCATTTTTCGCGGAGATATTTGCGATTTTCTCTCCGAGCTGGTGGCGCCTTTACATAGCACGGCCGACGGTTTTCGGCTAATATCTCTGGCTCCCGGGGCCTCACGAGGCTGGGGATGGTCTCTTTTGAAAGGTCTCGGTCTGTTTCAACACTCGATAAAAATTTGGTGTCGATACATTCATTTTTTGCGGAGATATTTGCGATTTTCTCCCGAGCTCGTGGCGCCTTTTCAGAGCACGGCCGACGGTTTTTGGCTAATATCTCGGGCTCCCAGGGGCCAATGAGGCTAGGGATGGTCTCTTTCGAAAGGTCTCGGTCCTTTCTCCACTCGATAAAAATCGGGCGTCTGATACGTTAAATTTTTCGCGGAGATATTTGCGATTTTCTCCCGAGCTGGTGGCGCCATTTCAGAGCACGGCCGAAGGTTTTCGGCTAATAGCTTGGGTTCCCCGGGGCCAATGAGGCTAGGGATGGTCTCTTTCGAAAGGTCTCGGTCCTTTCTCCACTCGATAAAAATTGGGCGTCGATACGTTCATTTTTCGCGGAGATATTTGCGATTTTCTCCCGAGCTCGTGGCACCATTTCAGAGCACGGCCGAAGGTTTTCGGCTAATAGCTTGGGTTCCCCGGGGCCAATGAGGCTAGGGATGGTCTCTTTCGAAAGGTCTCGGTCCTTTCTCCACTCGATAAAAATTGGGCGTCGATACGTTCATTTTTCGCGGAGATATTTGCGATTTTCTCTCGAGCTGGTGGCGCCTTTACATAGCACGGCCGACGGTTTTCGGCTAATATCTCTGGCTCCCGGGGCCTCACGAGGCTGGGGGTGGTCTCTTTTGAAAGGTCTCGGTCCGTTCAACACTCCATAAAAATTTGGTGTCGATACATTAATTTTTTGCGGAGATATTTGCTATTTTCTCCCAAGCTCGTGGCGCCTTTTCAGAGCACGGCTGACGGTTTTCGGCTAATATCTCGGGCTCCCAGGGGCCAATGAGGCTAGGGATGGTCTCTTTCCGAAAGGTCTCGGTCCGTTCTCCACTCGAGTAAAAATTGGACGTCGATACGTTAATTTTTCGCGGAGATATTTGCGATTTTCTCCTCGAGCTCGTGGCGCCATTTCAGAGCACGGCCGAAGGTTTTCGGCTAATAGCTTGGGTTCCCCGGGGCCAATGAGGCTAGGGATGGTCTCTTTCGAAAGGTCTCTGGTCCTGTCTCCATTCTCGAACAAAATTGGGCGTCGATACGTTCATTTTTCGCGGAGATATTTGCGATTTTCTTCTCGAGCTCGTGGCGCCTTTCAGAGCACGGCCGACGGTTTTCGGCTAGATGCTCTGGGCTCCCGGGGCCTTACGAGGCTAGGGATGGTCTCTTTTGAAAGGTCTCGGTCCGTTCAACACTCGATAAAAATTTGGTGTCGATACATTCATTTTTCGCGGAGATATTTGCGATTTTCTCTCCGAGCTGGTGGCGCCTTTACATAGCACGGCCGAAGGTTTTCGGCTAATATCTCTGGCTCCCGGGGCCAATGAGGCTAGGGGTGGTCTCTTTGAAAGGTCTCGGTCCGTTCAACACTCGATAAAAATTTGGTGTCGATACATTAATTTTTTGCGGAGATATTTGCTATTTTCTCCCGAGCTCGTGGCGCCTTTTCAGAGCACGGCTGACGGTTTTCGGCTAATATCTCGGGCTCCCAGGGGCCAATGAGGCTAGGGATGGTCTCTTTCGAAAGGTCTCGGTCCGTTCTCCACTCGATAAAAATTGGGCGTCGATACATTAATTTTTCGCGGAGATATTTGCGATTTTCTCCCGAGCTCGTGGCGCCTTTTCAGAGCACGGCTGACTGTTTTCGGCTAATATCTCGGGCTCCCAGGGGCCAATGAGGCTAGGGATGGTCTCTTTCGAAAGGTCTCGGTCCGTTCTCCACTCGATAAAAATTGGGCGTCGATACGTTCATTTTTCGCGGAGATATTTGCGATTTTCTCTCGAGCTGGTGGCGCCTTTACATAGCACGGCCGACGGTTTTCAGCTAATATCTCTGGCTCCCGGGGCCTTACGAGGCTGGGGTGGTCTCTTTTTAAAGGTCTCGGTCCGTTCAACACTCGATAAAAATTTGGTGTCGATACATTCATTTTTTGCGGAGATATTTGCGATTTTCTCTCCAAGCTGGTGGCGCCTTTACATAGCACGGCCGAAGGTTTTTGGCTAATATCTCGGGTCTCCCGGGAGCCAATGAGGCTAGGGATGGTGTCTTTCGAAAGGTCTCCTGGTCCTTTTCTCCACTCTATAAAAATCGGGTGTCGATACGTAAATTTTTCACGGAGATATTTGCGATTTTCTCCTGAGCTCGTGGCGCCTTTTCAGAGCACGGCAGACGGTTTTTGGCTAATATCTCGGGCTCCCAGGGGCCAATGAGGCTAGGGATGGTCTCTTTCGAAAGGGTCTCGGTCTGTTCAACACTCGATAAAAATTTGGTGTCGATACATTCATTTTTCGCGGAGATATTTGCGATTTTCTCTCGAGCTGGTGGCGCCTTTACATGAGCACGGCCGAAGGTTTTTGGCTAATATCTCGGGTCTCCCGGGAGCCAATGAGGCTAGGGATGGTGTCTTTTGAAAGGTCTCGGTCCTTTCTCCACTCGATAAAAATTGGGCGTCGAATACGTAAATTTTTGCGGAGATATTTGCGATTTTCTCCTGAGCTCGTGGCGCCCTTTTCAGAGCACGGCAGACGGTTTTTGGCTAATATCTCGGGCTCCCGGGGCCAATGAGGCTAGGGATGGTCTCTTTCGAAAGGTCTCGGTCCGTTTCTCCACTCGATAAAAATTGGGCGTCGATACGTTAATTTTTCGCGGAGATATTTGCGATTTTCTCCCGAGCTCGTGGCGCCATTTCAGAGCACGGCCGAAGGTTTTCGGCTAATAGCTTGGGCTCCCCGGGGCCAATGAGGCTAGGGATGGTCTCTTTCGAAAGGTCTCGGTCCTTTCTCCACTCGATAAAAATTGGACGTCGATACGTTAATTTTTCGCGGAGATATTTGCGATTTTCTCCCGAGCTCGTGGCGCCATTTCAGAGCACGGCCGAAGGTTTTCGGCTAATAGCTTGGGTTCCCCGGGGCCAATGAGGCTAGGGATGGTCTCTTTTGAAAGGTCTCGGTCCTTTCTCCACTCGATAAAAATTGGGCGTCGATACGTTCATTTTTCGCGGAGATATTTGCGATTTTCTCTCGAGCTGGTGGCGCCTTTACATAGCACGGCCGACGGTTTTCGGCTAATATCTCTGGCTTCCCGGGGCCTCACGAGGCTGGGGGTGGTCTCTTTTGAAAGGTCTCGGTCCGTTCAACACTCGATAAAAATTGTGGTGTCGATACATTCATTTTTCGCGGAGATATTTGCGATTTTCTCCCGAGCTGCGTGGCGCCATTTCAGAGCACGGCCGACGGTTTTCGGCTAATATCTCGGGCTCCCCGGGGCCAATGAGGCTAGGGATGGTCTCTTTCGAAAGGTCTCGGTCCGTTCTCCACTCGATAAAAATTTGGCGTCGATGACGTTCATTTTTCGCGGAGATATTTGCGATTTTCTCCCGAGCTGGTGGCGCCATTTCAGAGCACGGCCGAAGGTTTTCGGCTAATAGCTTGGGTTCCCCGGGGCCAATGAGGCTAGGGATGGTCTCTTTCGAAAGGTCTCGGTCCTTTCTCCACTCGATAAAAATGTGGTGTCGATACATTCATTTTTCGCGGAGATATTTGCGAGTTTCTCCTGAGCTCGTGGCGCCTTTTCAGAGCACGGCCAATGGTTTTCGGCTAATATCTTGGGCTCCCGGGGGCCAATGAGGCTAGGGATGGTCTCTTTCGAAAGGTCTCGGTCCTTTCTCCACTCGATAAAAATTGGGCGTCAATACGTTCATTTTTCGCGGAGATATTTGCGATTTTCTCTCGAGCTGGTGGCACCTTTACATAGCACGGCCGACGGTTTTCGGCTAATATCTCTGGCTCCCGGGGCCTCACGAGGCTGGGGATGGTCTCTTTTGAAAGGACTCGGTCCGTTCAACACTCGATAAAAATTTAGTGTCGATACATTCATTTTTTGCTGAGATATTTGCGATTTTCTCCCGAGCTCGATGGCGCCTTTTCAGAGCACGAGCCGACGTTTTCGGCTAATATCTTGGGCTCCCAGGGGCCAATGAGGCTAGGGATGGTCTCCTTTGAAAGGTCTTGGTTCGTTCTCCACTCGATAAAAATCGGGCGTCAGATAGGTAAATTTTCGCGGAGATATTTGCGATTTTCTCCCGAGCTCGTGGCACCTTTTCAGAGCACGGCCGACGGTTTTTGGCTAATATCTCGGGCTCCCGGGGCCAATGAGGCTAGGGATGGTCTCTTTCGAAAGGTCTCGGTCTGTTCTCCACTCGATAAAAATTGGACGTCGATACGTTCATTTTCGCGGAGATATTTGCGATTTTCTCCCGAGCTCGTGGCGCCATTTCAGAGCACGGCCGAAGGTTTTCGGCTAATAGCTTGGGTTCCCTGGGGCCAATGAGGCTAGGGATGGTCTCTTTCGAAAGGTCTCGGTCCTTTCTCCACTCAGATAAAAATTGGGTGTCAATACGTTCATTGTTCGCGGAGATATTTGCGATTTTCTCTCGAGCTGGTGGCGCCTTTACATAGCACGGCCGACGGTTTTCGGCTAATATCTCTGGCTCCCGGGGCCTCACGAGGCTGGGGATGGTCTCTTTTGAAAGGTCTCGGTCCTTTCTACATCTCGATAAAATTGGGCATCAATACATTCATATTTTCGCGGAGATATTTGCGATTTTCTCTCGAGCTGGTGGCGCCTTTACATAGCACGGCCGACGGTTTTCGGCTAATATCTCTGGCTCCCGGGGCCTCACGAGGCTGGGGGTGGTCTCTTTTGAAAGGTCTAAGTCGGTTCAACACTCAGATGAAAAATTTGGTGTCGATACATTCATTTTTTGCGGAGATATTATGCGATTTTTTCCGAGCTCGTGGCGCCTTTTCAGAGCACGGCCGACGGTTTTCGGCTAATATCTTGGGCTCCCAGGGGCCAATGAGGCTAGGGATGGTCTCTTTCTGAAAGGTCTCGGTCCTTTCTCCACTCGATAAAATTGGGCGTCGATACGTTCATATTTCGCGGAGATATTTGCGATTTTCTCTCGAGCTGGTGGCGCCTTTACATAGCACGGCCGACGGTTTTCGGCTAATATCTCTGGCTCCCGGGGCCTCACGAGGCTGGGGTGGTCTCTTTTGAAAGGTCTCGGTTCGTTTAACACTCGATAAAAATTTGGTGTCGATACATTAATTTTTTGCGGAGATATTTGGTATTTTCTCCCGAGCTCGTGGCGCCTTTTCAGAGCACGGCTGACGGTTTTCAGCTAATATCTCGGGCTCCCAGGGGCTAATGAGGCTAGGGATGGTCTCTTTCGAAAGGTCTCGGTCCTTTCTCCACTCGAATAAAAATCGGGCGTTGATACGTTCATTTTCGCGGAGATATTTGCGATTTTCTCCCGAGCTCGTGGCGCCATTTCAGAGCACGGCCAGAAGGTTTTCAGCTAATATCTTGGGCTCCCAGGGGCTAATGAGGCTAGGGATGGTCTCTTTCGAAAGGTCTCGGTCCTTTCTCCACTCGATAAAAATCGGGCGTCAATACGTTCATTTTTCGCGGAGATATTTGCGATTTTCTCCCGAGCTCGTGGCGCCATTTCAGAGCACGGCCAAAGGTTTTCGGCTAATAGCTTGGGTTCCCCGGGGCCAATGAGGCTAGGGATGGTCTCTTTTGAAAGGACTCGGTCCTTTCTCCACTCGATAAAAATTGGGCGTCGATACGTTCATTTTTCGCGGAGATATTTGCGATTTTCTCTCGAGCTGGTGGCACCTTTACATAGCACGGCCGACGGTTTTCGGCTAATAGCTCTTGCTCCCGGGGCCTCACGAGGCTGGGGGTGGTCTCTTTTGAAAGGTCTCGGTCCGTTCAACACTCGATAAAAATTTGGTGTCGATACATTCATTTTTGCGGAGATTGGGCGTCGATACATTAATTTTTCGCGGAGATATTTGCGATTTTCTCCCGAGCTGGTGGCGCCATTTCAGAGCACGGCCGAAGGTTTTCGGCTAAAAGCTTGGGTTCCCCGGGGCCAATGAGGCTAGGGATGGTCTCTTTGGAAAGGTCTCGGTCCGTTCTCCACTCGATAAAAATTTTGTGTCGATACGTTAATTTTTCGCGGAGATATTTGCGATTTTCTCCCGAGCTCGTGGCACCATTTCAAAGCACGGCCGAAGGTTTTCGGCTAATAGCTTGGGTTCCCCGGGGCCAATGAGGCTAGGGATGGTCTCTTTCGAAAGGTCTCGGTCTGTTCAACATCGATAAAAATTTGGTGTCGATACATTCATTTTCGCGGAGATATTTGCGATTTTCTCTCGAGCTGGTGGCGCCTTTACATAGCACGGCCAATGGTTTTTGGCTAATATCTCGGGCTCCCGGGGGCCAATGAGGCTAGGGATGGCTCTCTTTCGAAAGGTCTCAGTTCCGTTCTCCACTCGATAAAAATTGGGCGTCGATTGCGTTAATTTTTCGCGGAGATATTTGCGATTTCTCCCGAGCTGGTGGCGCCATTTCAGAGCACGGCCGAAGGTTTTCGGCTAAAAGCTTGGGTTCCCGAGGGCCAATGAGGCTCAGGGATGGTCTCTTTGGGAAAGGTCTGAGTCCGTTCAACACTTGAATAAAAATGTGGTGTCGATACATTTATTTTCGCGGAGAGTATTCTGCAAGTTCCTCCCAAGCTCATGCGCGCCTTTCAGAGCACGGCCGACGGTTTTCGGCTAATATCTCGGCTCCCGGGGCCAATGAGGCTAGGGATGGTCTCTTTCGAAAGGTCTCGGTCCGTTCAACACTTTCATTTAATTGTACAGCAGTTTGTGTGTACAATGGATAGGCTATAAGCCAATTTAATCTTTAATCGTGTGTTTCGCAAAAAAATCAGTTTTCAAAATTCTGGCCTAATAGTTAATTTACTTTTAAAACTTTTATGTAGCCTATATTTTTGTTTATACAGTTTTTATTCATATTATTTGGTCAATTTATTCGTCTAATTTTACAGGACTTTCTGTAGGCCTATAGGCTATTCCACTGGACATTTTGTAAAGTCGGATCTGTTTTTATTCACCTGTCACGTGATTCATTCATTTACACACATGTCCCACCCACTTTTTATTACAAAGTTACGCCACTGTTAAAGAACATATTTCCCCAGATGAAAGTAATGTAAAAACAGTGCTGTTCTATAAGACCTTATTCAGAGCAGCGCCATGACGGGTATGAGAGGGGCTGTGAGGGATAGACTTACTGTGTTTCCAATGGCATCCGCTGTAAAAAGCTGAATAAAGCTCCTAGATTACTTAGTTTTCCACAGCTTACATCGTCGGAGTTTCTTGTCAACTGACATTTCTTGGAAATCAATTTTTCCAGTGTTTGATGAGCAGAACAATCCGAAAACACATTAAATAACAGTAAAGCCCATTGAAGAGATACATCTATCCCTCACAGCCTCGCTTTCATTCTCATTAAAAATCAAAGATGGCGCTGCCGTGAATAAGGCGTATAAGCTCAGTTACCATCAGTTCCTAACAGAAGTATTATGTTTAATAAATTAAAAAGACATTAATGAAAAATCTACTGATTCCCACATTAGATTTATAAAGAAATGTTAATAAGCTGCACCAAGACCATTAGCGCTAACAGTCTCACACTGTCTATTAACTGTGGTGTGTGTGTGTGTTGTGCTCGCTCAGCAGCTGTAAAACCTCTTTAAACACTCCCGGCTGTGAAGGTCCTGCTAATGATCTGGAATCTGCTGTCGTTAGCAGAGCCTCTCGGCTTGAACGCTTCACGAGCGTCTGCTTCCTGAAACACAACTGATGCAGGACAAAACCATTCCGTCCACTTCAAACTGTTTCACTGTTTTATATGATGTTTCTGAACATGAGTTATGAGCATGAAACACACATTGAAAGACCCGGTGTGTGTGGACTCTACACGTCGGCTGAAGGATAGGCGTGCCGAAAGCGGTCGTACAGCTCAGACCGGTAGTTGTAGGGATGGGAGTAATGATACGGATACGCGTATTTCTTGCTGACGGGAAGCGGGATCCGGATCGTCCTCTTCCGGAGCTGGAGCCGGAACCAGAACCTTCCCCTTCTCACGGGCTGCGCGGGTGGTCGATCAGGCAGTCGGGGTCCCAGTACGGGTCGCAGCTCGAACTCCATGCCCTTGAAGACCATGGGAGCGGGCGGAGGGGGCGGGGCCAGCTCAGGTGTTCTGGAGGGGGGCGGGGCAGGGGGCGGGGCCTCCATACGGCAGGTGGGGTGGTAGCGCGGGTCGCACAGCACCGGCACGGCTCCGGTGGGCATGTACACGATGTGTGGTTTACACTGCGGATCTTTACTGTTGCACAGATACACCACATCAGCCTGAGAGAGGGCGGAGCCAGGCCTTTAACTGGGGCGGGGGGCGGAGCCAGGCCTTTAACTGGGGCGGGGGCGGAGCCTGGGCTTAACTGGGGCGGGGGGCGAGCCTGCTTACACCCTTGTCTTTGGCAGGGTCACACTTGGGAAGCGGCGGCAGAACTCGGAAGGCCCAGTTTGTTCTCTGGTACTGGGCGGCGTTGGGCCCGTAGACGTGCTCCAGGTGCCTCATCTGCTGGTACAACATTCGAATCCCGGTCGATCTCGTACAGCTGCGGAGAGAAACGGGCTTTAGTCTTTACCGTGTAGAGAAATATGAGGGACAGCTTTATATTTCATATATGGACATAAAATATATACTGTGAAAATGTATATTATAAACACAGTAGTCAACATTTCAACAAGACGAGAACGTGTTCTTCAAACTTCATGAATAACTTTGATGAAAGGGTCTGATCTACTTCAAATGTTGACGACTGTACAATTTGGAACATTTTCTTCAGTGTATCATCACTCTATAGTACAGCACAATGATATATCATTTAGTTGGGTTTGTCTGTGTGAAGTGTGTGTGAGGTGTGTGTGTCCGTGTGTGTGTGTGTCTCTACCCCTCGGTGTGCCCGATGCTGCTGTAATATCGGTAGTACGCCTGGAAGTCTGGAGTCTGCCGGTGCCAGCGGGATCAGCGCGTGCATCTGGGTCACGAACGGACAGGAGCTTCCTTCGCCTTGGTGGAGTCGAATACTGACTGAAGCAACATCTAACACACACACACACACACAGAGATGAAGCATTAATATCTTTTTCTGTATCTTAGGAAAATAAAACGGTTGGCATGAAGTTGAGGATAATTGATCATTTTTATCTGTACAAAATTATTTCTACTGTCCATTATACCAAAAGAAACAGAGGGAACGTCCATCCCTCCAGAAGAGCGTGTGTGTGTGTGTGTGTGTGTGTGTGTGTGTGTGTGTGTGAACCTAACCCTAACCCATGTCATTGCTGTTATAGAGCTGCTCACCGTCCTGGCGGAGGACATACCATCAGAGACCTGGCCTCCAGCTGACCTGGAAACGGTCAACAGATTCACCCTAAGAGGTACAGATATGGACACAATATTCTTTGCTTATATTGATAAATAAGACACGAGCACATGATTAAAGCACAAGAGTAAACAGAATATGATCAGAACTCGAATCCACTGTGAGAACACCAATGTGTCCCTGAGCAAGACACTTAACCCCTCGTTCTCCAGAGGCGTGCGACCTCTGACATATATAGCAATTGTAAGTCGCTTTGGATAAAAGCTTCAGCTAAATGAATAAATGTAAATGAATAAAATGTAATGTAAGATAATAGAATAGAATAGAAACTCACATGGCAGGAGGCAGAAGAACAGCAGTTTCAGCGCAAGACATCATGACCTGAAGAGATAAACTCATGGACTGAAGCGACGAGAGTATCTCAGAGTACCGTTCACTCATCTCTCCCATCACTGAGTCGAACACAGGCTTCATACTTCTCTGCTCTCCCGTCACCTGTCAATCATTCCAGCTGGCCCGACTATTGGTCAGATCCGCACTGAAGCCCCGCCCACGGCCACGGGCTCAGGATTTAACCGCACACACCAACAATAAAACATTAAACACAGAGCGAGTGCAAGTTTCAAATAAGACTGGAACTTGTCGGACAGTTTTATATGTAAACGACAGCATTCATTATTAAGCGGCTGTCGCACCAGATTATTCTCTGCTTAGTTAAAAACAGATGTTTTCCGCCAAGCTGAGAACTTTAAAAGCTGCTAATAAAACCAGCTTTGCGAGACGCAACACATTCCAGAAACTTCATCCCCTTTATCTTCATCCTGAGGAAAAGATCTCAAACACGTCTTAAACGTTTATTTGCTTCATTGATTACTAGTGTTAGTTTATTCTTCTGTTTCACTGTAAGATTACCATACCATGAAACAATATTATAAGTAAAACACTTTCAATCATTGATCTATAAACAAGGGTTAAGATCCTCCTTTCAATGTCAAAATTTCTGAACTTCCTCAGTGAGCTTAAACGTTGTCTAGTTTTCTTATGTGTAGAATCCACATTGTCTTGGAAGGAAAGTTTATCAACAATAATTGTACCTATCAGTATTTAAAATTTGAGACTTGCTCTTTTACGCCTTTTATCAGACTCCATGTCGTCAGCTGACATGCCGTTGGTCGCATGGTTGACTGTAAGGATAGAGAGGCTCGGGAAGACGCGCATGAACGTCACATCTGATGGATACTCGGCAGGGAATCCGAACCCAGAGACTTCACATATAAATATGAATATTGGCCTTCAGAGGTAATAGCAAAACCCGAAAAGTGTATCTGTAACCCCTTCAAACACAGGCAATAAAAAAAGGATTCATTTTATGAAAAAAGTTACATATAGGACCTTTAACGTGGCTTACTGTACTAAGACAGTAATATTTAAAGACCAAACTCAGTAAACATCATATTAATAACTTAAGGTATATTATGTGCAAAAAAATAAATGAGCCCAGAATAAATGAGCCCAGTTCCTCAATTTGTGTGTTTCCCATGTGAACGGTCAGTGTATGAGGCGGTTGCTGCTTGCACTGGGACAATAACGTTAGGCTTTAGCTTAAATTTTTAAGAAATTATTCTCTAATCGGTTGCATATTATGTCGTGAATATATCCCTTGAATGCAATACTGCAGTCCCTTTTGACTTGCTCTCTCAGATATTTCACTTTTTCGCCGAAAATGACTAATTATCCGGTGCAGACACCGGTGCAGACACACTGTAATATATGTGCCAGCCGCGAAAGCTTGACAGGCGTAAGCAACAGTAACTAGGGAGGGCGGGGCTTAGCAAAGGGTCAATTGGCTACACATTAAGCATATTTTTCTTCCATAGAAAACTATTAGAAAAGGCTTAACATGGCTTGCACATAATCTAGCTTATTAATATGAGCTTATTAATGATGTTTACTGAGTTTTGGCTTTTAATATTACTGTCTTAGTAAGCCACGTCTAAGCCTTTTTAACGTTCAGTGTTTTTAGAATGTCCCTCAATACACAATTCTGAACCGATATTTTTGCTCAATAGCAAGAATGCAATGTTAGTATCAAAGTTTTATACACATTATAATTATTATTAACATACATAATAATACGTCACTAAAACAATAGTCTCAGAGCGTTTCCGATGATCAGGATAAACACGTGACTGATCGCTGCCAGCTGATCATTATCTAGTAGTCAATAATTAAAATCAAAATAAAAACAATAAAAAAAAATAAAAAACAATAAGAAACATTTGAGACTTTGCAACGATCAGAGAATGTAATAAATAAATAAATTAATTAATCAAGAGTACACAAACAACGGTTGCTGCCTCAGTGCCAATGCAGGATTCATCCAATCAGACTTTACTCTGTTCAGGCATTAGCCAATCATCTTCCAGACGGCCAGAGTCAGCAGCCAATCATCTCCCAGGTATGTTTCTTAGCCTTGACTGATGACCAGTGAGGGATTTGCGCGCGATCTGTCAGTCAGTCAGTCAGTCAGCAGACAGATCAATAACTTCACACTACAGTTTTCTTCCAATAGTGATCAATAATTGGGATTCTGCCAACGTTGTCCACTATAACTGATTCTGAGTTGAGAGACTTTCTTCGGACAGATTATCGAGTTTAAATTAAATTTACTTCAAAAATTCAGATTTTGTGAGGTAAAAGCTTTTGCACTTTTCTCATGTTGGTTTTGCCTCGGTTAATGTTAACAGATGATTTGATCATTATTTTTGTGTGTAGAGGTTTTTTTTTTGCTCTGTTTGTCATGTTTTACTCAATCATTTGTGTTCAAATTACCATAATTTTAAATGCCTGAGAGCAGTTTTAAATGATGAAGTAACGTTAATAATCCTCAAGACTGAATGAGGGTGTAAAACTTGACCAATACAATTTAGCAAAAACGTAATATATAAACGATTAGACCGGATTTATGAACATCACTGAAGCAACGCAACTGACGCATAAGTCACATGACAAACGGCCAACATGGGGAATGTTGTATGTGAATTACGGATTAACGTTATTCATACTATAAAATATACTTTTTAGCTCTCGCAAATTAAGTACTCCTTCAAGAGAGTTCACGATCCGTGGCCTCATAGGATTGTAAAGTGCTCATCACATGCACACTTCAGAATCTCGCCGGAAGTAGAAACGTTTATTAATATTTTTTTGCCGACTCATTTATCAGAACTGAGTTTGCAGCAGGTTTGTACACACTCCTCCAGTCACACACTGCTGTCTGCACACTCGAGGAAGATCGCCAGGCCTCTATAGGAGTGAAGTGTGCCATCTCATGCTGCCTAGTGATGCTTCACAAAATGCTGACGTTTATGATGTCAAGTAGTGATGATGCAAATTTTGATTAATCTCATTATTTTGGAGTATTTTCACCAAAAAGATTTGTTCAGTGTTGTTACATGTTTACACCAGTAGGTGGCGACAAATGAGTATCTGTGTTTCATGTGCATCTTTCATGAGCGAGTCAATTCAATTTGTAGTTTAATCTATACTAAGCATTTTCCTCACTATCAAACTATATTAAAAAAGGTCTATTATCATTATGTAAATGTTATGTATTGTCGGTGCCATCAGTCACATTTACAATTCCTCCCATCCATTGTACTGAGACGAAAGAAATGCCCCTTTGTGAAACTGGCGAATTTATGAACACTAATGAGTGAAAATGTAGTCGTTGAAGTCATTAGGGGTGTGTGTGTGCCAGTTCTCTCCACTAGTTCCATTCTGGAAACCAGTTTAAAATAACAAAACGATTCAGAAGTTATTTTGCATAGTTGTTTGATGACACGTTCCTGTTGTGATCCTGTGTGTGGAATAGACACACACACACACACACACACACCTGTGAGGTTCGATCCTCAGGGTTACAGGGAAGACCCTCGTGTCGCTCTCTCCACGCTGTGATTTATAGTATAGTGTGTGTGTATAGCATAGTATAGTATAGTGTGTATAGTATAGAGTGTGTATAGTATAATGTGTGTATAGTATAGTGTGTGTATAGTATAGTGTGTGTATAGTATAATGTGTGTGTATAGTATAGTGTGTGTATAGTATAATGTGTGTATAGTATAGTGTGTGTATAGTATAGTGTGTGTTGTGTTCAGGATCAGTTTCTGCTGTTGGAACTCAAACCTGTTGCTGATCGAATCAGAGCACATTAATAACAACATGTGATCAATAACGAGTGTGTGTTTATCTGCAGACCAGCAGCAGCATGGATGAGTTGGAGCTGTACAGGTACAGGTACACTCACTCCACACACACATACACACACACACACACACACACACACACACACACACATATGAACTCTGATGTTGTTCTGTCATTTGATCGTGTTTGTGTGTGTGACGCAGTTCAGGGGACAGACGACATCTCTTTGACCGGAAGTGACTTTGAGTTTCAGCTGAAAACCTCTGGGAGAAAACTGACCTCAACACGGGGAGCAACTGTGAGCACACACACACACTCACTCACTCACACACATCTCTCTCTCACACACACACACTCACTAACTCACTCACACTCACTTTCAAACACACATGTGTTGGAACTCCTCTGTTTCTCTGAAGTCTCCTCAGGAGGTTCATCCTCCGTCAGTCAGTGGCTCAGAGCTCCAGCCAATCACAGGCTCCGAAGGACAGCCAATCACAGATGCCAGAGGGCCACACACACACCTCTGCGTCTCACCTGTACGAGGCCGTGCGGTCGGGCCGTAGTGCGCTGCAGGTGAGACACAGACACTGAGGGTGCAGTGTCGAGTGTGTGTGTGTGTGTGTGTGCAGTTTGTCCAGTGTGTGTGCAGTGTGTATTCAGTTTCCAGTGTGTGTGCAACTGTCCAGTGTGTGTGCACTGTGTGTTCAGTGTCAAGTCAAGTATATTTATAAAGTGCTTTTCACAATATAGATCATCAAAGCGGCTTCACAGTATCAATCAAAACATAATAACAATGTTCGTTTCTTAGTGGAAAAACATCCACGTTTGGTAGAGCTGATCAAGGGGATTACTGATTGGTTCATTCATTTGAATATCCTCAACTAAAATGCAAAAAAGTGAAACCACCCTCCAGAGTGGAAATCTTTAAAACGCTCCACCGCCGCGTTCCCGTGTAAAGGGTAAAAACGCAAAGGTCTGCTTGACAGGAAGTTTGTACGCAGGCGCACAGGTGTTGGTGTTGTAGTATGTACTCTTAGCCATCTGGAGTGTACACTACATTGAATCTCTCAGACTTTTGCATCACCATCTGCACATGGATTTCACATCCAAAACACTCGTCTAAACGCAGAATAAAAAGTGATAACGCAACGCCACTTTTGCGTTTTCTCTTCCGAATCCTTTCCGTGTAAACATAGCCTTAGTTACCCTTTAAATTCATTAGGAGATATCATTAGAAAACATGGAATTAGCTTCAATGTTTTGATGATACTCAGCTGTATATTTCTTCAAAACCTAACGAAACTTACCAACTCACAAAATTATTCTAGAGTGCATAGCTGATATAAAAAATTGGATGACTAGTAATTTCCTACTACTAAATTCTGAAAAACAGAGATTCTAATTATTGGACAAAAAAAGTCCACTCGTAACAGCCTTTAATACTGTTTAACACTCGATGGCTGCTCTGTTAGGTCTTCGTCGTCGGTTAAGAACCTGTGTGTGTGTGTGTGTGTGTGTGCTCTTTGATACTAATCTCTCATTTGAAAGTCATGTGTCTAGTATCTCTAAAACCACATTTTCCATCTTAATAATATATCTAAATTACGCCATATGCTCTCACTGACAAATGCGGAACATTTAGTTCATGTGTTCATGACATTAATAAATAAACTTAATAAACAAACTCCAGCTAGTCCGAAACGCAGCCGCTCCAGTTCTTACCAGAACCAGGAAGTATGACCATATTAGCCCGGTTCTGTCAACCCTGCATTGGCTGACTATTAAACATCGGATACGTTTTATAATATTGCTGATTACTTATAAAGCACTGAATGGTTTATCTCCAGTACTGGAGCGAGCTCTTAACACATTATAGTCCTTCACGTCTACTGCGACCTCTAAACTCCGGCCAGTTGATAATACCTAGAATATCTAAATCCACTGCAGGCGGGAGATCCTTTTCCTGTTTAGCACCAAAACTCTGGAACAATCTTCCTAACATTTTCCGGGAAGCAGACACACTCTGTCAGATCAAATCTAGACTAAACACACATCTCTCTGGCCTAGCACACACATAACACACTACAGACTTCCTAAATTCAAAATTAGGCTGCATAGTTTAGATCAGCCGGAATAGGGAACACGTCCCGTAAATCCTGATGTACTCGTTACATCATTAGAAGGATGGCGTCTACGCTAATATCAGTTTGTCTGTTTATCCTGAGGGACCCTCTATGGTGGACCTGCGCCTGGACCCATCCCGACTCATCCTCATTCGACACCGAACAGCCATCGGCACTGATCCCCAACATCTCGTCTCCAAACCGGTGTGATTACTTCCACTTACACACAGAGGGAAATGGACAATTCTCTTAATGTTTCGATCCAATTTGTTTCGTAATCACTGTTCCTTCATTGGCCAGAGGAGAACTGGCCCCGACTGAGTCTGGGTTCTCCCGAGGTGTTTTTCTCCATTCAATCACCTGATGGAGTTTCAGTTCCTCCACTGTTGCCTTGCTTTTGACTTGCTTAGTTGGGGACATTTAATATTCAACAATATTATTGATCTGTCTTACTTAAGGTGGACATTGATGCAATTTTCTTCTAGAAACAAACTTGTATTATTTTTATGTTATCACTGTGAAGCTGCTTTGACACAATCTGTATTGTAAAAGCGCTACATAAATAAAGGTGACTTGACTTGTGTGTGTAGTGTGTTCAGTGTCTAGTGTGTGTGTTCTGTGTGTGTTCAGTGTCCAGTGTGTGTGCAGTATGTTCCTTGCTCTGATTAGCTGTTCCTCCCAGACGGTGACAGATGATTGGCTGGACGAGTACAGGCGCGACCGGAGGCGGGGCTTCTGGAGCTCATCAACTTCATTGTTCAGTGCAGCGGCTGCAAAGGTGACGTCACACACACACACACGATGATATCCTGTGTGTTCCGCAGCGACCGCCTCTGTTGTGTTTCAGGTGTCGTCACCAGAGAGATGTTCAGCAGCCTGCAGAACGCTGACATCATCAGTCACCTGACCAAAGATTTTAACGAGGTCAGAGGCCGCATTATATGTCCCGGTACGGGTCACATGTTCCTCGGGTCAGAGGGAATCGGCAGCGTTAGGGTTCACACACACGGGTCAGCAGATGTGCTGTATGTCTGGTGACACAATAGTATAAAACGATCCATAAACAGTTTTCAGAAGGTCACGCTGGACGTAGGCGGAAGCACCGCCCCATTGTTTCCAAGCGTGGAGGAGGATCGTTCACATTTTACTGTATTTTGAATGACATATTTATGTCTTTGTGTCAGTTTGTTGTTTAAAATGGTCCTTTTAGAATGCATATCCTGGACGTTTAAAACAATGGGGTGGTGCTTCCGCCTACGTCCTGCGTGACCTTTCCACCGTAATGACCCAATGCCTGGTGCGTCGCAGACCAGCACAAGACCAGCAATTGTGGTTAAAAAGTATGTACATTTTTATTTGTTTTAGAAAACGCCTAATGGTTTGGCTAGATAAGCCCCTGTTCCTCAGCTGGGGTCGTGCAGAGCCGTTTGAAACTGCATGGATTCAGACTTTAGTTTGGTCACCGTTGAAGTCCATTGTGTGGAGAAAAATCCTGAAATGTTTCCTCAAAAATCGTAATTTCTTTTCTACTGAAAAAAGAAAGACTTACAATCAATTTCATTCCGTCTCATCTCGTCAACGAAAACTCGAAAATGTGTTGTAATGATTTAGTCACCTTTAGCTAGTCATTGTCGTGTTATCATCATAAAAAAAGGGTGTAAACGAAATAGTTTTGTCATCTTCATTGTTGACGAAAACAATGTTGGTTGCGCGCCGCCTACTGTCTGGCAGTTTTAGTTTCATATTTAAAGTACCCTTTAATTAAAACGTTGAAATTAGAAATCATTTCATATTTAAATATTGAATATTGATTTTTTTCAACAACTATCTCATAGCTTTATTTACTGCAATTGTAAATGGAGTGTAAATATTAATGCCACTTCTGATGCCTCTTCTGTGTCACCTCTGCACTGCAAAGATGGATTTTGATTGAATGATTTAATTTGACTGCTAACAACAGTATACTGTATAATTGTTGTACAATTAAGTATTATTGTATAATTAGTTCTAGTATTTGACATAAATGGTGATGCATAACTCTAAATAGTTTTTGAAAAATGTCCATATAAAGGTGAAAATGCCCCTGGAAATCAATTTTAAGGTTGCAAATATTGCCCTTTAATAAAAATATTAATTTCTGTCACTGCTGTGAACGGACCACTGCGTAGAATATGAAAATATGAATATATTTGTGAGTCTGCTGTCAACAACAGGCCTAACCCAGCCATGCACCGGCACAAAAACACAATCAGTAAAATATCATCTAATCATTATCAACAAAACTTTGAAAATATTGTGATATATTTTTGTCAGTATTGCACACCCCTAATGTGTGGTATTCATTTAGATTTCTTCAGTTCCTAAAAAAGGTCTAAAAAGCCTTAAATTTGACTTTAAAAAGTGTGCAGGAACCCTGGTCTAAGGATTGTGCTTACACACACTCACTCACACACACACACTACACTCTCTCACACACACTCTCTCACACACACTCACTACACACACACACACTGACTCTACACACACACTCACTGCAGTGCTTACATACTCGCTCACTCTCTCACACTCTCACTCTCTCACACACACTCACTCACTCTCTCTACACACACTCTCTACACACACACTCACTCTCACACACACACACTCACTCACTCTCTCACACACACTCACTCACACATCACACACTCACTCACTCTCTCACACACACACTCACCTGCAGTGCTTACATACTCGCTCACTCTCTCACACACACTCACTCACACACACACACTCGCTCACTCTCACACTAACTCTCTCGCTGCAGGACTCGGTCAGTTACACCGCTGGTGTCGCCCAGGCCCTCAGTCGCGTCACTTTCGCGAGGGTGTGTGTGAGTTTGTGTCTCTGCTGGTCGCGCGGATGCCGCCACACTCTCCTGTACGACGGCTTCCTCTTCTCGTCACTCACTCGCTCTGCTCACGGGGTCTGGCACGACTCGCAGGTGCGCGCGTTCAGGCACACCAGCACGCTCATCGGTGAGTGTACACACACACACTCACGCCGGAGTATCACACACACTCACGCCAGTATCACACACACTCACGCCAGAGTTTCACACACACACTCACGCCAGACATCACACACACACACTCAATCCAGAGAATCACACACTCAATCACGTAGATTTGCACAACTTTGTTTCAAAAGTTTTAGTGGAGTTTCTATCTACTGGAAGTTTTTATCCAGAGATCCTGTAACGCTTCATCACTGGGATCAGTCTGAGCGCGTTCATCGTCTGACTGTCATTACAGTGAAAAACTCTGTAATAATTGGTGCTTAGGGAGTCTGTGTGTGTGTGTGTGTGTGTGTGTGCGTGCGTGTGTAGCCATGCGCTTGATGACGTCTATAGTGTCGGTCGCTGCAGATGTGAACGCTCAAGCGCTGATGACCCAGGAGCGCTGTGAGCTGGAGAAGAACAAGACAGTGGAACACCGAGCCGAGACCCGAGTAGAAGAACTAGAGAACTTCTACAGAGAGGTGACACACACACACTCTCTCTCACTCACACACACACACTCATTAGCTATAATCTGTGTGTGTGTGCAGCTGCTGGAGCATCAGGAGGACCTGCGCTCTCTGATGAACGGGATCTTCAAGGGATGTGTTCGTGCATCGGTATCCGGGACTCGTGTTCCAGAGAATCCGGGCCGTGTGCTATGCAGGAGATGGGCGTGTGGATCCCGGGACAATCCGCACGCTTCCTCAAACGACGAGCACCTCAAATACGTGGGCTGGATGCTGCATGACAAGGTGCGCTGAGGCAGAAACACACTGGGGATCAAATCTGAGAGCTCTGTGCAGTCACACTGTGTGTGTGTGTGTGTGTTTCAGCAAGCGGCGGTGCGTCTGCAGTGTGTGTTGACCCTCCAGAAGCTGTACGAGCAGGAGTTCATCAGCCGCCGCCGGAGCTGTTCACCAGCCGCTTCAGGGTGAGTGTGTGTGTGTGTGTGTGTGTGGAGAGATGATGATGATGATGATGATGATGATGATGATGATGATGATGATGGTTGTGTGTGTTCCTCCTCAGGAACGGATGGTGTGTATGATCCTGGATAAAGACTTCGGACGTGGCTGTGGAAGCAGTGAAGCTGTTGCTGCTCATCCAACAGTGAGTTTCAGCTGCAGGAAGTGATGTCACTGCTGAACGCTTGTCTATGCTTCTGAGCATCAGCATTTGATCGTACAAGGTGTGTGTGTGTGTGTTTGTGCGCGTGCATCACGTGCATGTGCATTTTTAAAAAATGTGTGTGTGTGCAGGCAGACAAGAAGAGGGCCTGAGTGAATCGAGTGCGCTGCTGTGTATCCTCTGGTTTCTCCACACACAGAGGTCTCGCCTGCGCAGCCGGAAGCATTCCTGTACCACACATTACGTCATCATCATCATCGTCATCATCTTCACACACACACACACGTCACGGACCGTCCATGTGTTGGTGATCTTGTGATGCAGGCTGTGCAGTGTGTTGGACGGGCGCTACAGACAAACGCAGTGTTTGTTTTCTCCGTTTGCTGGCTCATTTCTTCATTAAGAGCGAGGTGAACCACTCAATCCCATCATGCACCTGCTTCTCTTCTCTCACAGATCACATGATCTGTGTGCATGCAGCTACCATAAAAAGTGTTTGAGTTTCACTTAAGAATGCATGAATGTTTTTTTGCCGTGACTATAACTGATTTGTGTGGATGTTTGTACCTGGAGGAAACTAGTGTACACTCTCACAACCTCAGAACACGCACACACACACACCCTCAGAACACGCACACACACACACACCCTCAGAACACACACACACCCTCAGAACACACACACACACCCACCCTCAGAACACACACACACACACCACCCTCAGAACACACACACACACACACACCCTCAGAACACACACACACACACCCACCCTCAGAACACACACACACACCCACCTCAGAACACACACACACACACACCCACCCTCAGAACACACACACACACCCACCTCAGAACACACACACACACCCACCCTCAGACACACCACACACCCACCCTCAGAACACACACACACACACCCACCTCAGAACACACACACACACACACACACACACCCTCAGAACACACACACACCCTCAGAACACACACACACACACACACACACCTCAGAACACACACACACACACCCACCCTCAGAACACACACACACACCCACCCTCAGAACACACACACACACCCACCTCAGAACACACACACACACACACACCCTCAGACAACACACCCACCTCAGAACACACACACACACACCCCCTCAGAACACACACACACACCCCTCAGAACACACACACACCCTCAGAACACACACACACACCCTCAGAACAGACTTGCACCCTCAGAACACACACACACACCTTCAGAACAGACTCACACCCTCAGAACACACACACACACGCCACCCTCAGAACACACACACACACCCTCAGAACACACACACACCCTCAGAACACACACACCCACCCTCAGAACACACACACCACACCCTCAGAACACACACACCCACCCTCAGAACACACAGCACCCACCCTCAGAACACACACACCCACCCTCAGAACACACACACCTACCCTCAGAACACACACACCCACCCTCAGAACACACACACACCCACCCTGCAGAACACACACACCCACCCTCAGACACACACACACCCACCCTCAGACACACACACCCACCCTCAGAACACACACACACACCCTCAGAACACACACACACACACACCCTCAGAACACACACACACACACACCCTCAGACACACACACACCATCAGAACACACACACCCTCAGAACACACACACACACACCCTCAGAACACACACACACCTCAGACAACACACACCCTCAGAACACACACACACCACCTCAGACACACACACACCCTCAGAACACACACACACACCCTCAGAACACACACACACACCCTCAGAACACACACACACACACCCTCAGAACACACACACACACACCCTCAGAACACACACACACACACCCTCAGAACACACACACACCCTCAGAACACACACACACACCCTCAGACACACACACACCCACCCTCAGAACACACACACACCCTCAGAACACACACACACACACCCTCAGAACAGACTCACACCCTCAGAACACACACACACACACCCTCAGAACACACACACACACCCACCCTCAGCACACACACACCCTCAGAACAGACTCACACCCTCAGAACACACATACACACCCTCAGAACACACACACACACCCACACACACACACACACACACCCTCAGAACACACACACACACCCACCCTCAGAACACACATACACACCCTCAGAACACACACACACACACACACACACACACACCTCAGAACAGACTCACACCCTCAGGACACACACACACACCCTCAGAAACAGACTCACACCCCTCAGGACACACACACACACCTCAGAACAGACTCACACACACACACCCTCAGGACACACACACACCCTCAGAACAGACTCACACACACACACCCTCAGAACAGACTCACACCCTCAGGTAAATTAATAAATAAATAGATTAATTAACCTCAACGAATCTTGCTTCTCCCCAGATGGAGCAACTTCCCTTCCTCCCCGCTGAACGACGAGCGATAAACACAAAGTATAAACTGTATAAAATATAAACTATATAAAGTATAAACCGCATAAAATATAAACTATAAGGAAGTACAAACGCCTCATCCGTCGGAGAGGTGTGCGCGGAGCCTTGTCGAAGTATATACACAAGGCTTTAGAAATGCTTGAAATGCACTCGCGGTGGTTGAGCGCGGTAAAGTTAGTTTTAGGTCTGAAATATTTCGCCTGACATTTGTTTTCTCTGTAGCCACTGTTCTAGGGTCTTACAAAGAGATCAATAGCAGGATTAGTTTTAACAAAACATTGTATATCGACATTAATATTCGTTCATTAATATTCAAAAATCACCTGCGTGCATTTAATGCTGCATATTTATACTTGACAATGCTTTGACGTGTTTGCACAGCGCATTATTACATGACAAGGGAACGTCTGCCAATTCCACCAACTGCGTTAAACGTAGCCTATAATTTGTATTATTTAAAATTACTTTTTAAATTCCAAAGCTTGTAGAAGGTGGCAATACTGACCTGGTAGCCTTGAGTAAATTAACTTGTTTAAGATAATGATTCATAAAATATATTTACTTCACTGACACAGACGAAAATGAAAGACTATCAGTCAGAGTTCAGGGGGTTTAGGAGTGGAAGAGAATAGGGCAGGATAAGGAGACTGAGAAAAAGAAAGATGTAGATGAGAAGAGAACAGGTAGGCTATTGACAAAATAACCGAATGCCCACTGACATGGTTTTAAAGCTATATATTATCCTTTTTTTTTTTGGCCTTCAAAAGTCTTAAATTGCACATAATTTGGTCAGAGAAATCAAAATTTTCTCTGGGGAGGCCCCGAACCCCACTTTTTGTCCCAGTGTTAAGCAATTTTAACATAGTATTGTCATTAAATCAGTGTAGATGGGCCAAAATAAAACCATTAAAATATCAAGTAAATAAGTGAAAGACTGACTTGTGCCTCGTTTCCACTGAGGGTACGGTACGGTACATTACGGGTCGGGTACACCATGATCAGGCTTGCGTTTCCCACCGCCAACAGTACCCTTACTTGATAGGCGTGGTGTTTGCTGGAAGAAGCGATCAAGCATCATTTTCGTGCGAAAGAAAGCGACATAGTAAACAACAGATGGATGACAGACAGCACAGGAGATCTCTGGTCTTGCTTCTCAGCATGTTTGTCACTATGAACAAGCGCTGGCATTAGGCGCTTTTCTTCAATACCAAGTAGCCATCGCAAAGTCCGACTCAGGAGAATGACCACTACAGAGACGTACAAGTCAGCGGCCAACATCAGGATGACTGGTGACAGAATGACACAAGCGGTCGGTGATCGCTTGAAATGGATTCTCAGTCAAATTATCATAAATCTATAAATAAACCACAGATTTGAGCTTTAAAAACGACTTTCTCGCCTGAGAAACTCTTAAAAACTATATTTTGTGACACAATAACTGTAGAATTATATTTCAACTGTATGCTTCTAATGCCCTTGTAGCAAGCGCGGGTGACGATACTCTGTCCACCAATCACTGTTCTGCCAGTGAGTCTAGCTCTCACCTTTTAGTACCCTTTCACTGTGCTAGGTACCCCAACGGAAAGGGTACCCAAAATAGTGGTACGGTACGGTTTCAGCTTTTTGGTACCATTCACAACTTTTGACAGTGGAAACGCAAATAAATGCGTACCGTACCATACCGCTCAGTGGAAACGAGGCATTGGTGCCACAGTGACACCCAAAAAGTATTTCTATACCACGATACTCAATATGTTGTCCCACGGTGAGTCATTTTTCTCTGTTGCACCTAACGTTACACACAATTTGAGGGTTCCCCCCCACCTGACAAATCCCACTTTAACCACTGCCTGTGACTGTAGATATGTGTGTATTAAATGTCTTCTGTGTGTGTGTGTGTGTGTGTGTTAGTATCATGATCACGCTGCGTATCTAGTCGACAGTCTGTGGGACGTTGCAGGGGCTGAGCTAAAAGACTGGGATGTGATGACATCACTCTTGCTGCAGGAAGGAGGTGAGTCTGTGTCCAGTGTGTGACTTTAGAGAACTTTATTCAAACTCATGGTGTGTGTGTGTGTGTGCAGGTGTGGAGGATGAGCTGGAGAGTGCGTTGATTGACATCATGATGTGTGCAGTGAGACAGGCAGCCGAGGCCACGCCCCCCCCTCACGCTCCACCAGGAAGGTAAGAGACGGGTGTGTGTGTGTGTGTGTGTGTGTGTGTGCTTGTGCTTAAGACCTTCAATACAGCGTCTGGATTATTAACATTTTACAAGACTTTAATGTAGGGCTGCAACTAATGATTGTTTTGATAATGAATTAATTGGCCAATTATTTTCTTTGATTAATCAGATTAAGAAGCCAAGGGTAAAAAGATTATTTGTAAACGATGTTATTCCACATCCAGCCTGATGTTGCCATTCAAATAAATGTGGAAATGGAAGGCGTCTATACATTCAATGTTCTACATTATGCACTAAATAAAAACAATGGTTCCCATTCAGTCGGTTGAACGAGGTGCCTCTGGGATAACGCGCTCTAGCGCCATCTGCTGAAGACACCTTTATTCACGTCTGAAAGGCCAATGGCGCATGATGACGTGGGCGGGCTACCTGTATCATTCCCTTTGTTCTTCAGCTCTTCATCGTGCTGTTGGAACACAAACACGCCACATTTTCACAAGAATCAAAACTCACGTTGGTGAAACTCAGAAAGAGAAAGACTTTTAGCACAAGTTCAGGGAGTAGTTCGAGCTGTCTATAGCAGATAAAGAGTTGTTCTGCCTGGAGGGGTGTGTGAGCACGCTAGGGCATGGTTTGGTCATGGTAACTCAGGCCATGCTCACGGCAGGGATCCTTTAGCCAGGGGCCGTCGCTCCTTTGAAAAGGTCATGTGGCGGTGCTGGTCCCTACGTCTAGTTCAGCGACTTGGCGGTGTGTGAATATAGGTCCTATAGGAATGTGTTGTCCCTCATTTCCCTCCTTCTGGGAACAGTAGTTTATGCATAACTCAACGCTTGTAAATTGCTAAATTAAAGTAGTTAGAGGGCGCTGTTACACATCTGAAAGATTGATCAATCTACTGATCAAAACACAGAAGAGGAAGCAAACATGCGATAGAAGCATTGCAGATGCACATCTCAAATATAAAGTGCTTATCAAACATTAAACGCCATATAATTTAAACCTGTGTGATGTCACTGAATGAAAGACGACCCAGGACTGCAGCTTCGAGGCGTCGATCTGTGTTTGACCTGGAGGAAGCTTTTGACATAACGGGATTTCTTTTTGCTCAAATTTAGTTTTTTAAATAAGCTTACCCACATTCAGATGTTAATAAAAGGGAATACATGAAGCAAAAACATTGTTTTGTTCAGATTTTTATACAGCAAAAGATTCTGTAGGCCATGAAATTCTGTAACAATGACCAAAAACGCTGGCAGCGGCTGAGAACTTCTATCTTAAAAACCGCTGGTGAGGAAAGGGTTAAACTGCATGAACTGCCTTTCCTCGTCCTGTGAATCCGTGAGAAGCTAACCCCTGACCCTGTCCTCGTCGGCTTGCACTTGATAAATCCACTCACATGTTAATATGACCTGCGATGGTGCTCCTGCATTAAACACCGCTATGGTGTTTTCTGTCACAGACACTTTAATCTATTATCAAATTAGTTCAATTAAGATTTCAATTACTCGATTGTTTTCCTAATCAATTATTTGATGTGCACTCAGCATGGTTTTAGCTTTCAACTCAAAGAATTTCTGTAATCACTCGTTTCAGATTAATTTCTCACACACTTTGCTCAGTTATCATCTTGGCAAACGTGTGTGTGTATGTGTGTGTGTGTGTGTGTCAGACCATGACTGCACGGGAGAAGCGTCTCTGCAGGTCCCGGGAACGAAGGCGCATCACTAATCACTTCATCCCTGTGTTTCCTCAGTTGCTGGCGAAGGTGAGTCAGTGGCATCGATCTCACATCACAGAGGCGGCTAGGTCACGCTGTAGGGTTAAGGGTCACAGCCTCAGCAGATACTTGACACTGGCGATGGGGTTACAGCCAGGTTGGGAAAGTTCACTTTCTAAATGAACTAGTTCAAAGTTCAATGAACGAGTTCACAGTAACGTTCATCATAGAGTGCGTTCAGTTCACGTTCGCTGAATTCATGAATGAGTTCAGTGAACGCGACGTGTGTGTTGTGATACCTGTGAGCTGAACGTGTGTGTGTGTGTGTTCGTGAGACCGTGAGCTGACGTGTGTGTGTGTGTGTGTTCGTGAGACCGTGAGCTGACGTGTGTGTGTGTTCACTCTCGCTCCTGCTGATGAAGACACGAGCGGTCACCTGTAGTGCGCTCACGGTGTTCAAGACGCCGCTTTGGCCTCTGTGTGTTAACTGTGTGTCGTGGCCCTCAGACAGACGCGATGCAGTGTTCAAACTCAGTGTTTCCTCAGTTCTCTGCAGACGGGGGTAAGGTGAGCCGGCTGCTCTCCGCGCCGCTGTTCTTCCAGCTGGAGGTTTATGGCACATCCGGACGCCTGGAGAAAGTAGGAGTTTCTGATCACAGTAATACACATGTTCAGAAAAGTAAATGCATGAAGATCTGAATCTGTTGTTGACAAATGACCTTTATGAACTGTTGTTGTAATTTAAAAGTCAGACACCATTTTTGATCCTACTATTGGCTGTTGTCAAGTTTTTGCAATGTGGCTTTCAATAGCAAAAAAAATATATTAGTCAAAAATTGTTAGCCATATATATATATATATATATATTAGGGGTGTAATGGTACACTAAAGTCACAGGTTCGATACAATACCTCGTTCTAAAATCACGGTTTGGTATGTTTTCGATACAGCAAAAGAAACGTAAATGCCAGAGAAATGTTTTTAAATAAGTTTGAGATTTTCCTACATCTTGAAACTTTCAGGTTTATAAATGGGAGTCATCTTTGAAAGATGAACAAATAATGTTTTGGTCATCACATTAAAAATGACATTTAAATATATTTTTATTTATTTATTTATTTAAAAGGGACAATGCATATTAATACACATCTTAGCTTTTCAGCAATGTAAATATGCCAGAGTTAGCCACAGGGCTACTTCCCATCAGATAACACCCTAATATTCAATAACATATTACAAAAGTAGGGTGACCAACTGTCCTGTTTTCCCAGGACATGCCCTGTTTCATCTAACTATATAAACATTTTCGATCCATACAGAGGAGGCATAACCTACTTTATATGTATTGAAATGAACAAGGTATCTTTGGTGAGAAGTCTGAGTATCATTTGAGTAGGCCTATCTGTTTGCCAGGCCAAGTGTCCTGGTTTTTGGTAATCAAAATATGGTCACCCTGAACAAAAGACACCACTGTTTTAGGACAAATCACACATATACATACATATACAATAAAGTGCTATTTTATCTACTTCAAATACATTGCAGTTAAGCTAAAAGTACTAGAATTACAATAAGTGCTGGATCTGGTTTGATATACATACAAATGCTTACACAATCCTACAGTGAATCTTTATCCATATACCTCAATTTGACAGAAGAGAGGAAAAAAGAAGAAAATTAGTTAATGGTCACAATTTTTGATGTGTCTTGAGCCATTGATTAAGTCGATTCTTAAAGCTGGGTAAGTTGGACATTCTCTAATGACAAGTGGTAGTTTGTTCCAAATCTCTGACCCCTCAATTGTTGGCACATATTGTCCGAATGTAGTACGCCTGTACAGCACCACACAATCCCCCCTGGTGGAAGCCCTGGGAACACTTCTTCCCTCTCCCTGTTTTTTTTAATGTAATATATTCGCTGCAGTGGGGGTGGGGTAAGTCCGTGCAGGATCTTATAAACAGCACAGGCATATTTAAGCTTTAGAAAATGTTCAAGACTCAGTTAGTTATATTTCTGTAATATTAAGCAGTGGTGATGTGAAAACGGTTTTCTGTCAAAGATTTTTAAGGCTCGTTTGAAAAAGTGACTCGATTGGTTTAAGTGTTGTGGCAGTTGTGAGTGACCAGTCCACAAAACAATATTCAATGTGCAAGAAAATCATAGAATGAAGAAACATTCTGGCTGCTTTACATGATGGTGATGGTCTGATGTATTTGAAGTTTGCAAGATTAAATTT
Organism: Hybognathus amarus; assembly: GCA_030378365.1. Taxonomy (NCBI): domain Eukaryota; kingdom Metazoa; phylum Chordata; class Actinopteri; order Cypriniformes; family Leuciscidae; genus Hybognathus; species Hybognathus amarus. The sequence continues at coordinate 11,912 of JAQIUQ010007733.1, read as the reverse complement.
AACAGTTTTTGAGAGACATGATTTTTAAAAGACAGTGTAGGATCTAATGACAGCGCCAATATATTTAAATTCATTTACTATCTGTATTTCTTGTTTTAGAAATATATTTGAAGCGTAGTTCGTTTCCATCTGCCGCTTAGAAAACATCATACAAACAGTTTTTTTAGGATTTAATAGTAAACATGATTTTGTAAGCCACTCCTGTACACCGAGTCATTGCAGATGTAAGCCACTGAGAGGCGCCTTAGCAGTTTTTGCATGTGTAAAGAGTACTGCGTCGTCTGCATACATTGAAATATTGATGTGAAATATAGCCCTTTTCAAAATCCAAAAAAACTGCAGCAACAACAGGATGGGTGTCTAATGAGTGTTTGACCTTTTCGATAAATACAGTAACTGCTGTTTCTGGTAGAATGATGGGAAGCCAAATTGCATGGGATGCAGAGGAGAGCCACAGGTATTTAAGTGCTTTACTAAGTGTTTTTACAATCCATTTTTCAATCATTTTGGATATGACAGGCAAAATACTGATTGGTCTATAGTTATTGATGTCTGTTCTGCTTCCAGATTTAAAAATTGGTGTAATTGTGGCCATCTTCCAATCTGGTGGAACAACAGAGAATGTTTAATAGATTAATCACATGTGTACATAGGGCATACTAAAGACTCAGTGCAATTTAATGAAATTTGTGTCCAATCCAAACTCATCCTTAGCTTTGGAACTCTTCATATTCATCAATCATAGAAGCCACATCTGGTTCTGTAATTTCTTCTATCCTAAATATAGGCTGCGCATAATTACATGAGAGAAGAAACATTCAGATGGGCTAAATAATTGAGATATTTCCTGAACAGAGTTCTTAAAAAACAAGTTTAGCTCAGATGCTAAGATGAAATATACATTTATTTATATAATATTTGAGTTTTGAAGTGTTGGAAAGAGATGTGTGAAGTACTTGAAAGCGTTTCACTGTTCCAGTCAAACTGGCTCCAGTTCGCTGCACAGATGTCGCCGGTCTGAACTGATAAACGGTCCGTGAAAGCACATGATGAGTAGCGCAGTTTCGTTACGCTTTCATTACGCTTGCCCTTCGATGTTGCGCAGCGTTGTGGCGGCCAGGTGCGAATTTTGTCGACAGGAAAAATGGTTCCAAGTGGTTCGTTTGGTATTGTCGTAGCTGACCAGAGGCCTCGAACCAAAACCGTTCAATGTGAAAACGTACCGTTACACCCCGATATATATATATATATATATATATATATATATATATATATATATATATATATATATATATATATATATATATATATATATATATATGATGCATTCAAATATATAATATTCTGTTGTCCTATTTATTTAAGTTTATTTAGATAGGGACAGAGAAAAATAAAATCAGATAAACTTTGACAGTAACTTGATGCATCATGAAGATACATGCAGCATGTATCATAATGTTTTAGCTATAGCTAATTTACAACCGTGTGTGTGTGTGTGTTTCTTCTGTTGATTCGTCTGTGTTTGTGGTTCATCTGCTGATCCGTGTGTGTGAGTTCTTCTGCGGTCCGTCTGTGTTTGTGTGTGTGTGTGTGTGTGGTTTTTCTGTGATACTGTCTGTGTTTGTGGTTCATCTGTGACGTCCGTCTGTGTTTGTGTGTGTGTGTGTGTGTGGTTCTTCTGTGATCCGTCTGTGTTTGTGTGTGTGTGTGTGTGGTTCTTCTGTGATCCGTCTGTGTTTGTGTGTGTGTGTGTGTGTCTTCTGTGATGTGTCGTCTGTGTGTGTGTGTGTGTGTGTGTGTTCTTTCTTGTGATCCGTCTGTGTTTGTGTGTGTGTGTGGTTCATCTGTGATCCTGTCTGTGTTTGCTGTGTGTGTGTGTGTGTGGTTCATCTGTGATCGTCGCGTCTGTGTTTGTGTGTGTGTGTGTGTGTGTTTCTGTGTGTGGTGTCGTCTGTGTTGTGTGTGTGTGTGTGTGGTTCTTCTGTGATCTGTCTGTGTTTTGTGTGTGTGTGTGGTTCATCTGTGATCCGTCTGTGTTTGTGTGTGTGTGTGGTTCTTCTGTGATCCGTCTGTGTTTGTGTGTGTGTGTGGTTCATCTGTGATCCGTGTGTGGTTCTTCTGTGATCTCGTCTGTGTTTGTGTGTGTGTGTGGTTCATCTGTGATCCGTGTGTGTGGTTCTTCTGTGATCTGTCTGTGTTTGTTGTGTGTGTGTGTGGTTCATCTGTGATCCGTGTGTGTGGTTCTTCTGTGATGTGTCTGTGTTTGTGTGTGTGTGTGTGGTTCATCTGTGTATCTGTGTGTGTGGTTCTTCTGTGATCCTGTCTGTGTTTGTGTGTGTGTGTGTGTGTGTGGTTCTCCTGTGATTGCTGTGTGTGTGTGTGTGTGGTTCATCTGTGATTGCCGTGTTTGTGTGTGTGTCGTGTGTGTGTGTGTGTGTGTGTGTGTGTGTGTGTGTGTGTGTGGTTCTTCGTGATCGTCTGTGTTTGTGTGTGTGTGGTTCTCTGTGATTGCCGTGTGTGTGGTTCTTCTGTGATCCGTCTGTGTTTGTGTGTGTGTGTGGTTCATCTGTGATCCGTGCTGTGGTTCTTCTGGTGGTCCGTCTGTGTTTGTGTGTGTGTGTGTGGTTCATCTGTGTGATCCGTGTGTGTGGTTCTCCTGGTGATCCGTCTGTGTTTGTGTGTGTGTGTGTGTGGTTCATCTGTGATCCGTGTGTGTGTGTGTGTCAGTGTCTGGATCTGCTGCTGTCTCAGGTGTGTGACTGTGCTGCTGAAGCACAGTGAGGAGTGTGTGCTGGAGGTGTGTGTGCGGGTGCTGTGTGCGCTGTGTGCGGACCGCTACTCGTTCTGTGGGCGTGTGCAGAGAGCCGTCGGACAGATGCTGAGACTCCACCGTGGAGAAGTTCAGCGCGAGCCTCAGCGAGATCCTGCAGGTGCTCTATCACACAACATACCCTAACCCCTGGGTCGGAGGTCACGTTGGCGTGACCAGATCGCTTTCCTATCAGTGCAAAAGAGACTTAAAATACTCTGTTGGTTTTGATCTTGCATATGAGTGTTATCACACTTCATTCCATCCTGCTAAGTTGTGTATACACACAATAAAAATGTTGTGCTTTTTGCCAAGTAAAGAAAAATAAACATGTGCGTTCGCGCTTTTGTCCGAAACTCGAACTACACTGAGCGAAACTCAGTCCAGCAGGAGTACAGGCACACACGCATGAAGACTGAACTCTCTTCTTTTAAATGAAGTCATTTATAATAAAAACAAATATTCTCAGTTTATATGATCTGTATGAAAAGAGAGATGTTTTCAGCTCATTAAGTGCTAATGTGACCACGCCCACGCCACGCGCTATTCTAACGCAAATGATCTGAGACAATCCATGCAAACATGCCAATGCCCCATCAGCTGGAGAACGCACTCAGTCTCACACTCTTGTACTTCACGACACTGTGATGAATAATACTGTGCGGTTTAGTTTCACTTCGCGGATCCAGCTTAAAGGGGTCAAGGGTTTTGTGGATCCAGCTTAAAGGGGTCAAGGGTTATGTGGATCCAGCTTAAAGGGGTCAAGGGTTATGTGGATCCAGCTTAAAGGGGTCAAGGGTTATGTGGATCCAGCTTAAAGGGGTCAGAGGGTTTTGTGGATCCAGCTTAAAGGGGTCAAGAGGTTATGTGGATCCAGCTTAAAGGGGTCAAGGGTTTTGTGGATCCAGCTTAAAGGGGTCAAGGGTTTTGTGGATCCAGCTTAAAGGGGTCAAGGGTTATGTGGATCCAGCTTAAAGGGGTCAAGAGTTTTGTGGATCCAGCTTAAAGGGGTCAAGGGTTTTGTGGATCCAGCTTAAAGGGGTCAAGGGTTATGTGGATCCAGCTTAAAGGGGTCAAGGGTTTTGTGGATCCAGCTTAAAGGGGTCAAGGGTTATGTGGATCCAGCTTAAAGGGGTCAAGGGTTATGTGGATCCAGCTTAAAGGGGTCAAGGGTTATGTGGATCCAGCTTAAAGGGGTCAAGGGTTATGTGGATCCAGCTTAAAGGGGTCAAGGGTTTTGTGGATCCAGCTTAAAGGGGTCAAGGGTTATGTGGATCCAGCTTAAAGGGGTCAAGGGTTATGTGGATCCAGCTTAAAGGGGTCAAGGGTTATGTGGATCCAGCTTAAAGGGGTCAAGGGTTTTGTGGATCCAGCTTAAAGGGGTCAAGGGTTATGTGGATCCAGCTTAAAGGGGTCAAGGGTTATGTGGATCCAGCTTAAAGGGGTCAAGGGTTTTGTGGATCCAGCTTAAAGGGGTCAAGGGTTATGTGGATCCAGCTTAAAGGGGTCAAGGGTTTTGTGGATCCAGCTTAAAGGGGTCAAGGGTTATGTGGATCCAGCTTAAAGGGGTCAAGGGTTATGTGGATCCAGCTTAAAGGGGTCAAGGGTTTTGTGGATCCAGCTTAAAGGGGTCAAGGGTTTTGTGGATCCAGCTTAAAGGGGTCAAGGGTTATGTGGATCCAGCTTAAAGGGGTCAAGGGTTATGTGGATCCAGCTTAAAGGGGTCAAGGGTTATGTGGATCCAGCTTAAAGGGGTCAAGGGTTATGTGGATCCAGCTTAAAGGGGTCAAGGGTTATGTGGATCCAGCTTAAAGGGGTCAAGGGTTATGTGGATCCAGCTTAAAGGGGTCAAGGGTTATGTGGATCCAGCTTAAAGGGGTCAAGGGTTATGTGGATCCAGCTTAAAGGGGTCAAGGGTTATGTGGATCCAGCTTAAAGGGGTCAAGGGTTTTGTGGATCCAGCTTAAAGGGGTCAAGGGTTTTGTGGATCCAGCTTAAAGGGGTCAAGGGTTATGTGGATCCAGCTTAAAGGGGTCAAGGGTTATGTGGATCCAGCTTAAAGGGGTCAAGGGTTTTGTGGATCCAGCTTAAAGGGTCAAGGGTTATGTGGATCCAGCTTAAAGGGGTCAAGGGTTATGTGGATCCAGCTTAAAGGGGTCAAGGGTTATGTGGATCCAGCTTAAAGGGGTCAAGGGTTTTGTGGATCCAGCTTAAAGGGGTCAAGGGTTATGTGGATCCAGCTTAAAGGGGTCAAGGGTTTTGTGGATCCAGCTTAAAGGGGTCAAGGGGTATGTGGATCCAGCTTAAAGGGGTCAAGGGTTTTGTGGATCCAGCTTAAAGGGGTCAAGGGGTATGTGGATCCAGCTTAAAGGGGTCAAGGGTTATGTGGATCCAGCTTAAAGGGGTCAAGGGTTTTGTGGATCCAGCTTAAAGGGGTCAAGGGGTATGTGGATCCAGCTTAAAGGGGTCAAGGGTTTTGTGGATCCAGCTTAAAGGGGTCAAGGGGTATGTGGATCCAGCTTAAAGGGGTCAAGGGGTATGTGGATTCAGCTTAAAGGGGTCAAGGGGTATGTGGATCCAGCTTAAAGGGGTCAAGGGGTATGTGGATCCAGCTTAAAGGGGTCAAGGGTTTTGTGGATCCAGCTTAAAGGGGTCAAGGGGTATGTGGATCCAGCATAAAGGGGTCAAGGGTTATGTGGATCCAGCTTAAAGGGGTCAAGGGGTATGTGGATCCAGCTTAAAGGGGTCAAGGGTTATGTGGATCCAGCTTAAAGGGGTCAAGGGTTATGTGGATCCAGCTTAAAGGGGTCATATAATGCCATTTTCACAAGTTAATATGATTCTTTTGGGGTCTAAATGAAAGTTTTTAATATACTTTGCACTAGTATTGTAAGAATTTGACCTGGTCAAAAACAGCTCTGTTTCAGGACGCCGTTTCAGTGCGTATGCCTTTAAATGATAATTACCCATGCTAGCCCTGTTTGTGCTAAGTAGACTGTCAATTAGACCTTTGCCGTTAATATGTTAATAAGCAACTGGAAAAAGCACAGATGTCGCGGCATGTCGACACATCTCAAAGACCTCAGAAACACCTCTGACCCCAGAGTTCAACAAATCATGTAGACTTCCACTGCTCCCTCCGTCATGAACGAGTGTGTCGAGCGTCAGCTAACTCCGCTGATGCTGTCGTGCTCTCGGCCGTTCGGAAACACACTCGTGGGTGTGTGTGTGTGTGAGACACTTCTGGAGGGAACTAAACTCCAGCTATCCAAAGTTAGAGACGACCCACCTGCACATCTCAAGGGTTAAATCCATCTTTGGGTTTCAGACTCAGAGTTTATGCAATAAACAGTTCATGTGTGTGTGTGTGTGTGTGTGTGTGTGTGTGTGTGTGTGTTTCTCAGGGATCGGCTGATGAAGATGATTTCTACAGAGCAGCTTCCTCTCTGAACGTTCTTGCCGTCTTCAGCAGGTGTGTGTGTGTGTGTGATTGTTAATATAGTGTTGAAGCGTCTTAACTGTGTGTGTGTGTGTGTGTGTGTGTATCAGTGCCAGAGATATGACAGGAAGAAACCTGTTTGAGTTCTGCTTTCAACTGCTGAAGATGGGAGTCGAAGTACGAGAGAAATCAACGGAAAAGGTCCGTCACACACACGCACACATTCTCACACACTCTCTCTCACACACACACACACACACACACACACACACACACGCACAAACTGTCTCATTATTATGACACTGTAAATTGTGTGTGTGTGCATGCGTGTGTGCGTGTGTGTGTGTGTGTGTGTGTAGTTGATGGTTCCAGCTCTGAAGTGCGCAGTCTTCCATTTGTTGTGGAAAGGAGCGACAATTCACGCCAAACACTGCAGAAACACAGGTGTGTCTCTCTGTCTCATTCCTCAGGTGTTTGCGTGTGTGTGTGTGTGGATTCTGCTGATGTTGATCTGGTGTGTGTGTGTCTCAGGTGAAGTTGAAGCGTGTGCTGAAGTCCCTCCACTGCTTCTGTGTGGTGTGTGTGAGCTGTCTGTCCGTGGCCCAGAGCCATGTCAGGAACCAGGTGAGTGGCTCTGTGTGTGTGTGTGTGTGTGTGTGTGTGTAGGTTTAGGCAATAATGTGAAAGTTCAGCTGGCAAGGCTTTTGTAACCAAGATAGAGATGATAACAAGTTTTAAACAAATAAAAATCCAAAGACAGCCATTAACTCTCAAAATTGCCTGCTGTCATCTCCATTGTCTGCTTAGCTGCACCCATCGCTACACCGCTAGCTCTCTCCATCACCCGGCGCGCGGATCCTGACAGCACGACCCCTGACGGGAAGGGCACAGTTTCTGTTTGTACTGCTTGAAGTCAATTGTTTTAAAAGGGTTACTACATTACTGACTTTAAAACAAGAGATGCATCATGAGGTGTGTGAAGTGTGCGAGGTGTGAAAGGTGCGGAGTGTGTAAAGTATAAGAATCTGAGAATCTGCAAGGAGATCTGAAGATCTGCGCGGTGTCTTGAAAAGTGTGCGCGAAATCTGTATTTGAAAATCTGCGCGAAATCTGTGAATCTGGGCGAGATGTGAAAGTGTACGCGGTGTATTGAAAGTGTGCAAGGAATGTTCTGGAGATATACGCGAATCTGTGAGATGTGCGCGATATCTCAAAATTGTCCAAGGAGATCTGTGAAGTGTGTGAGAGTGTGTCAGGAGTGTTGCGGTCGAGTATTTGTGATGCATATTTAATAAATCTGTGAAAATCTGTAGAAAATATTGCGAAAAAATACTACGGGAATCTCCGAAAAAGGAGTATCTAAAAAAAGTCTGCGGGATCTTGGAGTATTCCGAAAATTGTGCGGAAAAAAATATCTGAGAATATAAAGGGATTATTTCCGAAAATCTGCAAGGGAAAAAAAATATACGAATCTACGGGAATCTCCGGAAAATATGTACGGGAAAAAAATATATTATAAAAATATACGGGGTGTCCGAAATCTGTGGAAAGTAGTGTCTCCGAGATCTGCGAATCTCCGAAATCTCCGAAATCTACGGGAATATTCTACGCGATCTCCGCGAATCTCAAGGAATCTCCAAGGGGATGCTTCCGAGAGTGTGCGAATATCTCCGAAAAGAGGTGTCCGCGATCTCCGAAAAGAGGTGTCCGAATCTGTGGAAAGTGTGTGCACGAATCTATCTGGAATCTCCGAAAATATCTAAAAATCTGCGATCTCTGAAGTGTGCGCGGTGTGTGAAATCTGCGGGACGAAAATACTCTAAAATCTCTCCAAAGGGAATACTCCCGGGAATCTCTGTGTGAATCTGCGAATCTCTGAAATCTGCGGATCTCACGAACGGTGTCCGCGATCTCCGAGATCTTCCGCGGATTGTCCCAAAATCTGCAAGGGAATCTCTCCGGAAAATCTGCAACGAAATATCTCCGAAAGTATCCACGAATCTGCTCCAAAATGCTCCGAAATATCAAGAATCTCCGGAATCTGCGAATCTCCGAAAAATCTGAAAATCTGCAACGAATGCTCCGAAAGTATTGCGCGAGAATCTCCGAAATCTCCGGAATTGTGAAAATCTGCGGGTATCCGGAAATCTGCGCGAAATATCTCCGGAATCTACGCGATCTGCGGAAAATCTGCGAATCTCCGAATATACGCGGTGTCCGAAGATCTGCGCGAATCTAAAAAATCTGCAAGGGATCGGAATCTGTGCGCGAATCTGAGAATCTGCGGAATATATAAAGAAGTGTGCGGAATCTAAAAATCCTGCGGAATCTGAAAGTGTGTGCGAATCTGTCTGGAGTGTGCGCGAATTGTGAAGATCTGCGGGCGAGAATATCCGAAAATATCAGAAAATATCCGAATCTGCGAATCTGTTTCCGAGAATCTGCGAGAATATCCGAATCTGCGAACGGAATCTCCGAAAATATACGACGAATCTGTGAAAATCTGTAAGGAAATATCTGAAAACTGTCTACGAATCTGTGAAAATATACGGAAAAATCTTGGAAATACTGTTACGGATCTTTCTGAAAATATATAAAAATCTGCAAGGAAAAAAAAATCTGCAAGGAAAATGTTTTGAAAATACTGCAGAATATATTGAAATTGTCCCGAATCTGTACTAGAAATATCTACAGAATCTGTGAAAATATACGGGATCTTATAAAAATCTGTAGAAATATATTGGAGATATACGGAATCTGTAGAAATATACAAAAAAATATCTGAAAAATCTGCAAAGAATCTTTCTTGAAAATCTGCAAGGAAATACTGCAAGGGAATACTATATAAAGAGTGTTTGCGGGTATCTTGAAAGTGTGCGCGATATCTGAAAATCTGCGCGAATACTATAAAAAAAGTGTAAGGAGATATCTGAAAATCTGCAAGGATTCTGGTATCCCTGGTATTATCGCTTGTTGTGTTTGCTTCAATCTTAAACATTCCTTCAAGAGCGAATGCTGTGTGTGTTTTCTGCAGGCGTTTGTGTGTCTGTGGACCAGTGCTGCTCAGTGTTCGGAAGTGTGTGTGACGAGAGGGTTCGCCCGCTGCAGCGCTTCCAGTCCCGATGAGTCTCTCAAAGCAGAAATGGCTTTCTTTCAGTCAGTCG